>JAJJWX010003829.1:1800000-1989843 GCA_023529315.1 Papaver bracteatum | reverse complement strand
AGCTTTCAAGGCTCGGGTGATTTCTTTTAGACGATTATTTCTACCCTCCCAATATAAATTGGCGATTGCAACAGGTATGCGAAATAATGCCTTCAGGATACAATGAAAGCCCTACAACAGAAATTGGATTCAAGGTTTGCACCCCTTGACCCAACCAAGAACACATGAGAGAGATTTCTGATGATGCTTTAGATGGAGAGAAAACATTGAATTCATTCTCAAGAATGAGAGAATTCCTTCACTACTTATAGGGTTATTCATGCCTATTGGAGATGCCTCTTCACTTCCAAAAGACACATAAGGTGTCTGTTGGGAATGGTTGTGTCCTTTATGAACCATCACACCTATTAGAGGTGTCCCTTCATCTCCAACTAACATCCATTGTGTTTATCCAACACGAACACTTCCCCATCATAGTGACAAACCAAAAACGAAAATGGTTTTATTTTCTAAGTTATTGAAAATATCCAACAATCTCCCCTATTTTCAAAAACCAAAAACATAAAATAAAATAAAACTTATAAAACCGGAGTGGCGCATCACTCAAGTGATCGCCTACGTACCCGAGTGGGATCAAGCCAACGTAGTTCAAGCACAATTGAGACTAAGCATCATCGTTGAAACCAATACATAAATGATAGGTACCTTCTGGGTTTGAACCTTCACTTAGTGTAAGAAACTCAAAGCCTTATCGAGATTCTATGGTGAAACCAGTCTTGAACCAAGTATCCTTATGATAAAACCGGAGTCTCTACGCATATTGATTCCATAAATCATGTGTTATGTAGCCAAGCACTATAAAGGCCTTGTGCTTATATCCTTATTCATGAGTCTTCTTTAGAGAACGGTCTTCTTCTCTTAGGAAACGGCCCACATTTCCATACTCATATAGGTAAGTCTCAAGGTGTTTCTCAAGAGACACCTTTTACTAATCACAGACTCATTAAGGATTTACATCCATCCTATTTTCTTGCAGAAAAACAAGCACTAACTTGAAATGGGAAGTTTTATGTTAGTGCTCCATAATCTACAGCCATAACTTGTTGGTACCACATTGAACCTTGTTTATCTTTTTCAAAACATAGGTTGGGTTTCTGCTATGGGAGATCAACCTTCCTTCCACGGACCTTAGTCCCATTTCTATATACTTCATTGAAATTAATTCCTTTGGGAGACTCTTCATAAGTAGGTCTACCAAGCTTTTCTCCGTTTCAATGGTTAACTGCAATTACTCCTTTCTTGAGTAATTGACTTACCGTTCCTTGTCTAAGACTTGTATGTCTTGACTTTTCATTATAAGTCTTGTTAAAGACGTTATAGATCATATCCTGATTCACAATTAATCAAGACCTCCTGAGATGGCTTCTTCCAAAATAGGATCTCTACAAGTTAGGTTTTAAGCCATTTCTTCTCATTAATTGCATCTACTAATGCAATCAATTCCTGAAAACATTACTAAAAATGTTCCTCTTTGATTTTACAAAATAATTGTAACTTCTCTAGTGATCCTAATTAACATTTACGGTTAATTCACAAGAAGTCATTATAGACTTGCATACACTAGAGGCATAGAAAATTTGTAGGCAACTTATATATTTGCTATCTCAACAAATATAATACCTTGATGAGTAACTCTTTTACTCATGCCCAATCCCCTACAAATTCATACCCAAAAAACATAGACAATGTCTATTTAACATTCTACATTATGTAATGCAAATGTTCATAATTTATGCATCGGTAATATCGTAACACCTCATCGTTGGATATTTGGTCGACGCCCAATCTTCCAATATGTTACATATTGACCGGTATTCCATTTTTCCCTTTCGATGTCATTTAAGACCTGCCAATTTCCAAATTTGGAACCTATAATTCTTATCGCAAGAATTATGTTCATGCCATACCATTGTTGTCTCAACAATTATGACGATTTTGGTTTTAAAATAATCCACCAACTAGAAAAATTTTATACGACATTTTCATATAAATTCTCCCCCTATTTCATGATAATTCTCAAATGCCAAAATGCAACTCAATATCATGAAATACCATTTGTGTCAAACATGTACCCCATAATTTCTAAATAGAAATTAAAACCTCAAATCCAATATACCGGTGCAGGTACCATCATTATGGATCTGGCTTTCCTTTGCAAACATTCTAAACAAAGCCTCATTCAATCTTCCACATGCGGGTAAATTGAACAGTCAATTTAAACCACGTACATCCAACCGTTATGCACCCTTAAAGGATTCGAACTTCTAATACATTTATTAGATATCTCATGCTATCATAAAAAAATATATATATATATATATATATTGGCATTACTAACCCCAATCAAGAGGACTAAGCATTATCATGGAAAACCAATCATGTCACAGATGAATATGTGGATGTAAAAATCACAGTTGCAAATTTATGATATGCTTTACGAACATAACAGAGCATTAACAAAGGCTAGACGATAATATGCACATATTGTGATTATAATGGCTCATCCACATAACATAGACATGCCGTAACTATTTCTAAGAAACCGAGATACTAAGGATGTATTAGTCTTTAAGATTGTTGGAAATATTATACTTATCTGATTTCATGGAAGTTTCCCTTGACCACAACCCTTGAGAGTTTGCGCGCCAATGATTGAATCAAATTCCCATAAACAACATCATGTTCCCGAACACGGTTTCCACTATAAATTTGAAGCTTGTTTTCCAACTTCCCTTATTCTCGTTTCCTCTGTCTTGTCTGAATTTAATCGTCTAAAACTGTTGGAAATTTTGGGTATAAAACAGAGGATGATAACACTAAAAGAAATTGTTGTTGTACTCAAAAGCTTTCAAGGCTCGGGTGATTTCTTTTAGACGATTATTTCTACCCTCCCAATATAAATTGGCGATTGCAACAGGTATGCGAAATAATGCCTTCAGGATACAATGAAAGCCCTACAACATAAATTGGATTCAAGGTTTGCACCCCTTGACCCAACCAAGAACACATGAGAGAGATTTCTGATGATGCTTTAGATGGAGAGAAAACAGGTTGAATTCATTCTCAAGAATGGGAGAATTCCTTCACTACTTATAGGGTTATTCATGCCTATTGGAGATGCCTCTTCACTTCCAAAAGACACATAAGGTGTCTGTTGGGAATGGTTGTGTCCTTTATGAACCATCACACCTATTAGAGGTGTCCCTTCATCTCCAACTAACATCCATTGTGTTTATCCAACACAAACACTTCCCCCATCATAGTGACAAACCAAAAACGAAAAATAGTTTTTTTTTTCTAAGTTATTGAAAATATCCAACAATCTCCCCCTATTTTCAAAAACCAAAAACATAAAATAAAATAAAACTTATAAAACCGAGTGGCCGCATCACTCAAGTGACGCCTACGTACCGAGTGGGATCAAGCCAACGTAGTTCAAGCACAATTGGGACTAAGCATCATCGTTGAAATCAATACATAAATGATAGGTACCTTCTGGGTTTGAACCTTCACTTAGTGTAAGAAACTCAAAGCCTTATCGAGATTCTATGGTGAAACTAGTCTTGAACCAAGTATCCCTTATGATAAAACCGGAGTCTCCACACATATTGATTCCATAAATCATGTGTTCTGAGCCAAGCACTATAAAGGCCTTGTGCTTATATCCTTATTCATGAGTCTTCTTTAGAGAACGGTCTTCTTCTCTTAGGAAACGGCCCACATTTCCATACTCATATAGGTAAGTCTCGAAGGTGTTTCTGCGAGACACCTTTTACTAATCACAGACTCATTAAGGATTTACATCCATCCTATTTTCTTGCAGAAAAACCAAAAATAACTTGAAATGGGAAGTTTTATGTTAGTGCTCCATAATCTACAGCCATAACTTGTTGGTACCACATTGAACCTTGTTTATCTTTTTCAAAACATAGGTTGGGTTTCTGCTATGGGAGATCAACCTTCCTTCACAGACCTTAGTCCCATTTCTATATACTTCATTGAAATTAATTCCTTTGGGAGACTCTTCATAAGTAGGTCTACCAAGCTTTTCTCCGTTTCAATGGTTAACTGCAATTACTCCTTTCTTGAGTAATTGACTTACCGTTCCTTGTCTAAGACTTGTATGTCTTGACTTTTCATTATAAGTCTTGTTAAAGACGTTATAGATCATATCCTGATTCACAATTAATCAAGACCTCCTGAGATGGCTTCTTCCAAAATAGGATCTCTACAAGTTAGGTTTTAAGCCATTTCTTCCTCATTTAATTGCATCTACTCATGCAATCAATTCTGAAAACATTACTAAAAATGTTCCTCTTTGATTTTACAAAATAATTGTAACTTCTCTAGTGATCCTAATTAACATTTACGGTTAATTCACAAGAAGTCATTATAGACTTGCATACACTAGAGGCATAGAAAATTTGTAGGCAACTTATATATTTGCTATCTCAACAAATATAATACCTTGATGAGTAACTCTTTTACTCATGCCCAATCCTCTACAAATTTATACCCAAAAACATAGACAATGTCTATTTAACATTCTACATTATGTAATGCAAATGTTCATAATTTATGCATCGGTAATATCGTAACACCTCATCGTTGGATATTTGGTCGGCCGCCCAATCTTCCAATATGTTACATATTGACCGGTATTCCACTTTCCTTTTCGATGTCATTTAAGACATGCCAATTTCCAAATTTGGAACCTATAATTCTTATCGCAAGAATTATGTTCATGCCATACCATTGTTGTCTCAACAATTATGACGATTTTGGTTTTAAAATAATCCACCAACTAGAAAATTTTATACGACATTTTCGTATAAATTCTCCCCTATTTCATGATAATTCTCAAATGCCAAAATGCAACTCAATATCATGAAATACCATTTGTGTCAAACATGTACCCCATAATTTCTAAATAGAAATTAAAACCTCAAATCCAATATACCGATGCACGGTACCATCATTATGGATCTGGCTTTCCTTTGCAAACATTCTAAACAAAGCCTCATTCAACTGCCACATGCGGGTAAATTGAACAGTCAATTTAAACCACGTACATCCAACCGTTATGCACCCTTAAAGGATTCCGAACTTCTAATACATTTATTAGATATCTCATGCTATCATAAAAAAAAATATATATATATATATGGCATTACTAACCCCAATCAAGAGGACTAAGCATTACTGGGAAAACCAATCATGTCACAGATGAATATGTGGATGTAAAAATCACAGTTGCAAATTTATGATATGCTTTACGAACATAACAGAGCATTAACAAAGGCTAGACGATAATATGCACATATTGTGATTATAATGGCTCATCCACATAACATACACATGCCGTAACTATTTCTAAGAAACCGAGATACTAAGGATGTATTAGTCTTTAAGATTGTTGGAAATATTATACTTATCTGATTTCATGGAAGTTTCCCTTGACCACAACCCTTGAGAGTTTGCGCGCCAATGATTGAATCAAATTCCCATAAACAACATCATGTTCCCGAACACGGTTTCCACTATAAATTTGAAGCTTGTTTTCCAACTTCCCTTATTCTCGTTTCCTCTGTTTTTACCCAAATTTAATCGTCTAAAAACTCTGTTGGAAATTTTGGGTATAAAACAGAGGATGATAACACTAAAAGAAATTGTTGTTGTACTCAAAAGCTTTCAAGGCTCGGGTGATTTCTTTTAGACGATTATTTCTACCCTCCCAATATAAATTGGCGATTGCAACAGTATGCGAAATAATGCCTTCAGGATACAATGAAAGCCCTACAACAGAAATTGGATTCAAGGTTTGCACCCCTTGACCCAACCAAGAACACATGAGAGAGATTTACGATGATGCTTTAGATGGAGAGAAAACATTGAATTCATTCTCAAGAATGGGAGAATTCCTTCACTACTTATAGGGTTATTCATGCCTATTGGAGATGCCTCTTCACTTCCAAAAGACACATAAGGTGTCTGTTGGGAATGGTTGTGTCCTTTATGAACCATCACACCTATTAGAGGTGTCCCTTCATCTCCAACTAACATCCATTGTGTTTATCCAACACAGAACACTTCCCCATCATAGTGACAAACCAAAAACGAAAAGCAGTTTTATTTTCTAAGTTATTGAAAATATCCAACAATCTCCCCTATTTTCAAAAACCAAAAACATAAAATAAAATAAAACTTATAAAACCGGAGTGGCTGCATCACTCAAGTGACTGCCTACGTACCCGAGTGGGATCAAGCCAACGTAGTTCAAGCACAATTGGGACTAAGCATCATCGCTGAAATCAATACATAAATGATAGGTACCTTCTGGGTTTGAACCTTCACTTAGTGTAAGAAACTCAAAGCCTTATCGAGATTCTATGGTGAAACTAGTCTTGAACCAAGTATCCCTTATGATAAAACCGGAGTCTCCACACATATTGATTCCATAAATCATGTGTTCTGTAGCCAAGCACTATAAAGGCCTTGTGCTTATATCCTTATTCATGAGTCTTCTTTAGAGAACGGTCTTCTTCTCTTAGGAAACGGCCCACATTTCCATACTCATATAGGTAAGTCTCGAAGGTGTTTCATGAGACACCTTTTACTAATCACAGACTCATTAAGGATTTACATCCATCCTATTTTCTTGCAGAAAACCAGCACTAACTTGAAATGGGAAGTTTTATGTTAGTGCTCCATAATCTACAGCCATAACTTGTTGGTACCACATTGAACCTTGTTTATCTTTTTCAAAACATAGGTTGGGTTTCTGCTATGGGAGATCAACCTTCCTTCACAGACCTCTTTAGTCCCATTTCTATATACTTCATTGAAATTAATTCCTTTGGGAGACTCTTCATAAGTAGGTCTACCAAGCTTTTCTCCGTTTCAATGGTTAACTGCAATTACTCCTTTCTTGAGTAATTGACTTACCGTTCCTTGTCTAAGACTTGTATGTCTTGACTTTTCATTATAAGTCTTGTTAAAGACGTTATAGATCATATCCTGATTCACAATTAATCAAGACCTCCGAGATGGCTTCTTCCAAAATAGGATCTCTACAAGTTAGGTTTTAAGCCATTTCTTCTCATTAATTGCATCTACTAATGCAATCAATTCTGAAAACATTACTAAAAATGTTCCTCTTTGATTTTACAAAATAATTGTAACTTCTCTAGTGATCCTAATTAACATTTACGGTTAATTCACAAGAAGTCATTATAGACTTGCATACACTAGAGGCATAGAAAATTTGTAGGCAACTTATATATTTGCTATCTCAACAAATATAATACCTTGATGAGTAACTCTTTTACTCATGCCCAATCCCCTACAAATTCATACCCAAAAACATAGACAATGTCTATTTAACATTCTACATTATGTAATGCAAATGTTCATAATTTATGCATCGGTAATATCGTAACACCTCATCGTTGGATATTTGGTCGGCCGCCCAATCTTCCAATATGTTACATATTGACCGGTATTCCATTTTTCCCTTTCGATGTCATTTAAGACATGCCAATTTCCAAATTTGGAACCTATAATTCTTATCGCAAGAATTATGTTCATGCCATACCATTGTTGTCTCAACAATTATGACGATTTTGGTTTTAAAATAATCCACCAACTAGAAAAATTTTATACGACATTTTCGTATAAATTCTCCCCTATTTCATGATAATTCTCAAATGCCAAAATGCAACTCAATATCATGAAATACCATTTGTGTCAAACATGTACCCCATAATTTCTAAATAGAAATTAAAACCTCAAATCCAATATACCTAAGACGGGTACCATCATTATGGATCTGGCTTTCCTTTGCAAACATTCTAAACAAAGCCTCATTCAATCTGCCACATGCGGGTAAATTGAACAGTCAATTTAAACCACGTACATCCAACCGTTATGCACCCTTAAAGGATTCCGAACTTCTAATACATTTATTAGATATCTCATGCTATCATAAAAAAATATATATATGGCATTACTAACCCCAATCAAGAGGACTAAGCATTACTGTGAAAAACCAATCATGTCACAGATGAATATGTGGATGTAAAAATCACAGTTGCAAATTTATGATATGCTTTACGAACATAACAGAGCATTAACAAAGGCTAGACGATAATATGCACAGATTGTGATTATAATGGCTCATCCACATAACATACACATGCCGTAACTATTTCTAAGAAACCGAGATACTAAGGATGTATTAGTCTTTAAGATTGTTGGAAATATTATACTTATCTGATTTCATGGAAGTTTCCCTTGACCACAACCCTTGAGAGTTTGCGCGCCAATGATTGAATCAAATTCCCATAAACAACATCATGTTCCCGAACACGGTTTCCACTATAAATTTGAAGCTTGTTTTCCAACTTCCCTTATTCTCGTTTCCTCTGTCTTGTCTGAATTTAATCGTCTAAAACTGTTGGAAATTTTGGGTAAAAACAGAGGATGATAACACTAAAAGAAATTGTTGTTGTACTCAAAAGCTTTCAAGGCTCGGGTGATTTCTTTTAGACGATTATTTCTACCCTCCCAATATAAATTGGCGATTGCAACAGTATGCGAAATAATGCCTTCAGGATACAATGAAAGCCCTACAACAGAAATTGGATTCAAGGTTTGCACCCCTTGACCCAACCAAGAACACATGAGAGAGATTTCGATGATGCTTTAGATGGAGAGAAAACAAGTTGAATTCATTCTCAAGAATGGGAGAATTCCTTCACTACTTATAGGGTTATTCATGCCTATTGGAGATGCCTCTTCACTTCCAAAAGACACATAAGGTGTCTGTTGGGAATGGTTGTGTCCTTTATGAACCATCACACCTATTAGAGGTGTCCCTTCATCTCCAACTAACATCCATTGTGTTTATCCAACACAGAACACTTCCCCATCATAGTGACAAACCAAAAACGAAAACAGTTTTATTTTCTAAGTTATTGAAAATATCCAACAAGAGAGTAATCCAGACATGGAAATAGTAGCCATTGGAGATGTTGACCTCTTTGTTTTTAAGGTAATTAATCTTCTAACAATTCATTTATGAGATTCATAAATAAAGTTCTTCTACCTTAACGTAATAAAATTTTTTGTGTTGCAGGCCATGTTGTTATTTGTGTACTCAGATGAATTTCCTGAAGCATGTGATCTCTTCGATTCAGATTCTCTTTGCACTTCAACTACAATTACACAACATCTGTTACCTACAGCGGTTCGCTTTGAACTTGCCCAATTGAAACTCATGTGTGAGGAAAAATTGTGTGAAGAAATAACAGCAAACAATGTGGCAACAACACTTGTCCTAGCATACGAAAACCAATGCTTGCGACTGAAAACTGCATGTCTAAACTTCGCTGCAAAACCGGAAAATGCCGAAGGTAAGTTACATTTAGACTAATGATATAAAGTAATTACTTAGCTATATATTTCAATAGGTGTACCAAGTGTGTCTGTTCAGTTTTGGGTTATACATGTATTTTTCTTACCCATAAAATTTTTTACTTGCAGAGGTTATGAAGACCGATGGGTTTGCACATTTGGAGAAGAATTTTCCTGAGTTATTGATTGCGTTGTTCAGGACTTGTGCGATGGTAAATAAAATTTGAAGCCTAGCTACTACATTGTGTGAAAGGAATGTCGAAAACAACAACAGCAACAACACCTACTGCAGGCTCCGGATCGTGTACACAGAAACTCTTCCATTCCTACCATTGTATTCCCTATATTTTACCGCAGTCCTTCTCTTTTGTGATTTTTATACCTTAGAGATTGTTTCCTAAATTTTTTATTCCTCATTCATTTTTGAGCTTCCTTATGAAGCTTCAAGCTTCTGTGTAAAACTTAGGTAGACCAACTGTCGTGATACCATCACAGAGAAAATATACACATCACCATTTTCCCATTTTAGTATATGAAGTGTTTCTGACATAACTAACCTGGCTTGATTGGGGTATACCCGGATTAATTGGGGTATACCCATTTTGTTCCCATCCAAAGTAGAGTGCTAAGGGGTGTCTAAAAGATGCTAAAATACCAAATTATCCTTACTATTATACCTGCCAGCCGATCGATGAACCAAATGATTTTCATAAGTCAATAAAAAAAATCAATCAAAACCAAATCAACACATTTTTGTTGCATTCAATCAAAAATCAATCAAAAAAAAAAATTGGCCACGGGATTTGAAATTGGGTATAAACAGTTTGAGATTGGGTATGAAATTATACCCGATTTCAAACCCCGTGTGATTCATACGTCGGCAGGGTATTTGTTTGTGGAATTTGCCGGCTAGTTTTAGCCGGCAGGGTGTTTTTTTGGAGAACTTGCCGACTTTTTATTTCTGAAATTAACATTTTACAGGGTCGGCATGGTTTTCATCCTTGTACTTTGCCGGCTATATTTCAGTCGGTAGGTTATGAAATTAAAACCTTGCCGACCAATCATGCATTTGCTGCTCAAGATAGCCGGCATGTTCTTCATCCAAGGACAATGCAGGCTGAAATAGGGTCGGCAGCTTATTCAAAGTCCACCTTGCCAGTTCACTGTGGTCGACAGATTATTCAAATTGGACATTGTCGACCAAGAACAAACGGCACCTTATTCAAACCAATACCTTGCCCGGTTTTTCACATTTTCAAAACTAATTTTTTTTATCCAAATCAAACTCATAAGATGGGTTAAAGGTTTAATCCATTGAATTCATAAAATCAATTTTTAATCTAAACTCAATTAATTAACCTAATCAGAATTTTAGTGTTAATTAATCAAGGGCATATTAGCCATTTAGAAAGTATAAGGTTAAGGGGTGGCTTGGCTTTACTTTAAAATGATCCTATTTTGTCTTATTGGGTATACCCCAATTAATCTGGTATACCCCAATCTGGCCGGGATAACTAATGGGTGACTTTGAGAAAGTAATTAATAAATAAGCAACAGTGGCCATGAAACAAACTACACCAACGGTATATTTTATCACTCCAGCACAGCAATGCGATGTTCACAAGAGATTAAAGTTGCAAAATTCACACCTTCATAAAGGACATGCAATGTCTCTGCAGTTCACGCATACAGCAAAAAACCTAGTCACTTGGACTCTTGGCCTCCGAATACAGCAACCCCAGAATCATAAGCTCTTTGCAACCCCAGAATCGTTCAGCGCTGTATTTACTGGACTTGGTGGGTTTGATGCGGACCCGGATTTTTCTCAAACTAAATTGCTTGATCATGGTAAAAAACAACCGCTAATGAACATTCCACGCATAAGAAAGAAAAGGAAACAATTATAATTTGAATGGTCGATGGCAACATAATGAGTATAGAAATTGGCTCAAATGTCAAAATGAGGATTTTTAGCATAATAATATATTGAAGGAAACATGCTAAAGTATTATTCTTAAGGATAGCTAATATCTTCCGCAAAATGCATATCAATTTAACCTAACCCTAAACTTGCAAACAATATGGGAGCTCATTGCATATCATCCATTCTCTTATCGCTTCTAGTTCTTTCTGCTACCGCACTTTCCGTCTTTGCTGTCGACATCGAGCTGATTAACAAAATCTGCGAACATGAACAAGACTCCGACTTTTGCTCTCAGACTCTGATGGGAGATCCAGGAACTGCAGCAGCAGATATCGACGGGCTTATGCTTATAACGATTTCATTAACGCTTGAAAAAGTTCAAGATAATGACAATAACATTACCTTTCTGCGACATACCGTCACCGACCCTGTAGTGAAAGAACGGTTAATTTGTTGTCAAGAGAACTATGTTAATGCACATTTCTGGTTTCAAAAAGCGTATGATTCTGGGGTTGCAAAGTCTTATTATGATATTTTCTATTTGTTAAAGAAGGATGGTTTGAGGCTAGTGTTTGTGAGAATGGGTTTAAATTTGAACCTGTTCGTACATCCCCTTTAACAGCGAGTTACGATCTGTTGCTCAAACATGTGGAACTTACGTATGCTGTCATCCAGCATATCATCGGCCCAAGCAGTAAGTTACAAGAGATGGATCTATTCAAACCGTTACCAGCAGAGCTCAACTGATGTTTCCAATGTTAATTTCATCATATTGATTTTCGTCTTTATGTGGCAGTACTGTTTGTTTGTTAACTTTATGTGTAACCCAAGTAGTGTCTGTTTTCCACTTTTATATGCATTCTTAGGTGATTCAATTAATAGATCGGTTGTGTTTCACTTTTTAAGAATTGTAGAAGCAGCCTTCAAAAATAAATAAAAAAATGTAGAAGCTAAAATTTAAAATATTTCGACACAAACTATATCCATGACAAACAAACTCGCCCAAGCAGAGCAACACGACGCAACTATCTGGTGAGATCAACTGTTAGCCTCTAACCTTGCAGAATTGGCAGGATAGGTGACCTGAAACCTAGCAGGACTCAATTCAGAGACTGCAGTTTTATCTACCTTGCATCTGTTGTTGTAATTTTTAAACATGTGCACACTTCTCGAATGACACGATTTTCCATTGTTTGGAGCGCGTTTCTCCATTTTTAGGAGCGCACTACCATCACGATTTTCAGTGAGGAGCGCAAATTGGCGGTTCTCACTGAGATTCTTATAGCTTTGCATGTTCCTGGATGGTAAGGTCCTGCTGACATTATAATCAAACCAGGAACACATGTATGCACAATTAATCGCAAATATCATGTGAATGATATTTAAAAACAGACACTACTTAAGTGGCAAACTCTACATAAAAATTGAACTAAAATCTGATGTAGGATTCTGTTTGATGGAACTAAAAAATTTCAATCTCCATAGCACCGATTCTACAAAAACCAGCGTCCATCTGCAAAATCCAAAATTATTTTGCAGCACTTGTACAAGGGTTATGTCAAGAAAAAATTACAAGAAAATCACATATGCGGTCTGGCGGACTGCCAATTTATGAGTTTCCAGCAGCCCACTCACCTCTACAGCTAATGCAAGAACACGTGATTCAAATAAGAAGCCCAGTAGCACATAAGCATCAAGAGCAAAGCAATCAGTTGACCACAGAAGTAAAATGGTGAAGTTGCCAATGCACCATAACAATTATACTGGTATAAATTAAGAATCTGCACACATGCATATTTAACAAAGAAAAACAAATATACAGAAGCATCAAATCTGAAATTCAAAGAAAATTGATGGGTGGTGTTTGAAATTCCTGACAGAGATTCGAATTTAAAAAATTGTTCAGACAACCTTTGATAAACAAACAACTCTGTAAATTTATAAACAAATAAATTCAGCGAAGTAGAACTAAGTTACTATGACCGTGACTTACAAATTAGACAAGGTTTATTCATCGACCAAGCAAAGCAACACGGTCTTTCTGGATGCCCTGTATGAGGTTAATATCAAAGAGTTCACACCTGATTGGCATCTCCATCTCGTAAAAGGATTTTTTAAAACATAGTCTGTGTACAGCTCATAAATGATCTTTAGTAGAGTGTCCATGTGTTGTGTCCCTGGTTCACATACGACGAAGAATTTTGTCCCTGCAAAGCAAATCAATGGGTACAATGACTACGTTCAATTCCTAACACAAGTAAAACAAAGAATTTTGATGATTCGTTGCAGAAAAAATATGTTCTGCCATACAGAAAGAGAGTACAAGGTGTATAGCCTAACAAGTAACATCAATGTCTTCAGTGAATTCAATGCAGAACATGTAAATCTTGGTTCAACTTCATTCAAACAATAAAAAGTTCGCCTCAACGTCAGAGAGGCGAAATTCAAAGATGCAGCACTCAGAGTCCACACATAAGATTGACTTAGCAATACTAACCAATGGCAGCAAACCGTGTGACAGGAATTAGTGAGATTAAAATCGAAAGATTTGAACATATTTTCTACCATTGCTATGCATAGCGAAAGGAAAATGACGGCTCTAACATTAAAGATCTATCTATCCATCCATAACACTAAAACGGAGTTTTATGAGTTACTCCACTCTTTTCAATAACATCTCCAGATTTTATCTACTTCTTTTTGACTGTTAAAAGGTTAAAATTTTATTTGAAAGGAAAAATGAAATACAAGATGAGAGGCGCCTAAGCGCAACAAGAGAAGGAAAAAAGCCGACTCAACACACACAAGAACAACAAAGAGCATAACAACTGCTTACCAACAAGTGCAAGCCTAACTGCAGACTAATCGATCCCATAGTTTCTTCTTGCCTTCTTGGGTATGGGGGTTCTTTTCCCTCTACCAAAATCCTCCTTGCTAGGACCCAAATTCTTGATTGGTTTCGAGGAATTGAAATTATCTACAATGCCTCCAAGGATTTTCTTAACTCCAGCTTCTTTACCTCGACGAGGAAGACCAAGCGATGAACTAAACGTCATAAGTTTCTCCATGTTTTGTTCTTTAGTCATTGGTTTCCACCGGGAGACATTCAACTGATTTTACCTTTGCGACATCCATGACATCATTGTCTGTCTTGTATTCAGACTCTTCATTAGAATCTTCATATGTATCCACTTCAGGGTCTTCAATATCTTGTTCTCGAGAATTACAAGTTTCGTGCCTGGTAGCATCTTCTGAATCACTAATTGTAACACCTCCACCATTAGTTTCTGACAAATAGGTATATATCATTAGGCCTTCCCCCCTTTCTACCCGAGTTTTTTTATCTTCTATTATATCACTTCTTAGTTGAAATGGGAGATACCATTTCCAGTACATCTTCAACACCAGGAACCGAAATCCAACAGTTATCCGAAACTTTAGGGTATTTTTTGTGAACTTTTTTGGTGATGACCATGGCTAAGTACCAAGATTCAAATCGATTGACTGGTGATGGTGCTGAGATATCGTATTCCTTCTTTTTGAATATAGAGTTGTTGCAAAGGGATTTGAGACATGTATGTTAGGGTTTGAGATTTGATATTTTGGTGTTTTTAGATTTTATTGATCTGTTTCAAAAAAGTAATTTGTTCAATTTGTTTGATTTCGAATTGTAATTCCTATATGCTCTCTTCTGTTCGATCTGTTCATATAAAATTTTAATATAATTCCATTCCAGTTAAGGTTTTTGAAATTCCAATTCTTTTTATTCAGCAGTTTGATTATGGAGAATTGAATGGAAACCCTAATTTTATTTTCCTCTTCTTCGAACTATCATCACCAGTAATTTAAATGGAAGATTGGGTGTGATTCGAATTTGGTTTTGGCAGCAAGATGATACAAGTTAATATGATGTTGGACATAATTTTTGTCTGCTGGAGAAAGTCCTGGATACAAGGTGACGTATATGAATATTTCATGTGTTAGGAGATTTGGATTTTTGTAGGAATTGAATAAATTGTAGAGAAGGAGATCTGGAATGGATTATAAATCAACAGTATTGTAGTATATCCTCACAACCAAAATGCTTAGAAGATGTTTGTAGAAAGTCCCGAGAGAGTTTTTAGTGTTAGCTTAATTTCTAGAGACCACTTTTAGTTTTAAAAGAATGTTTAGCTACTCTGGAAACTACAAGTTCTATTACTCATGCTCTGTGTTCCACAAATATATATAGCCTGAACCAAAAATCAAAAGAGAAACTGAAGTGTACAAATTTACAGAGCCTCTATAAAATCCAAGTTAGAGCCATTTTTTCTTATAGAAAAATCAACAAACAACTAAGATTTACAAATTTTAGAAATACAATTTACATTTAGAAATAAAATTCACAAATATAATGGGTTCACCGAAAGCAAATGATGTTAGAAAATCTACTTCTCCAGCCAAGATGGTTTGCAAATGTTATGGAAGGAGTTGCTGGGGAACTCTCTTGAGGTAATAGATGTTGATGATATCTCAGTGCTTTTTTTTTACGCTAATTTGTCTTTGAGTCTTGCATGTTATTGTCAGCTTACTTTTGTCAACTAACCTGGAGGTCAAGAAAGGAGACTGCCATTTTTCTTCGCTAATCATCTTTTTTTTTTTTTTGCCCTAGGTCTGTTCGGCTGGTGTAGGAAATTGTCTCAAGCACCATGGTTTGTAAGTATATAATCTCTTTACAAATGTCTCATTGATTTATAGCCTAGATTAATGGTTTGCGAGACATAGAAAGTGAATTTATGAACTTCATATATGCATTTTGACTGCATATAGTGGCATGGAAAGAATTTGTTGGTTTCTAAGCTACTTACAGTTTCGCTGATTGGTTTCTAAGCTATTACTGATAATACTATACTATATAATATTGATATTGGCAAACAAGTGGGATTATGTATCATCTTTATCTATTTATCTTCTTATGCCAAAAGTTTTTGGTTGTTATGAACTTAGCCTAGAGCAGGTTTATTCTTTTAGTTCTTTTAATTTTTCTTAATTCTCTTTGGTAATCTAATAATGGATGTATTCCGGAAAACATCATCTTCAGTCTCAGAGAAATCGCCTAAAAAGCCAAGATAGTTAGGTCCAACAAGAAATAACAAAGAGGGAGGAACTGCCCCGTCTCATGTAACATGTTTCGGCACCAAAAACTACCTAAACCAACCTAATCAAACTTACAAGTACGTGCATGTTAAAACAACATAGAAATTGAATTTAACGACCAGTCTATAGGTACAGGCGCACAACTCATCGGTAAACGCTGGCTTTATCTCATTCTACAGTCATGTAAATTTCGATCGTGACTCCCAGCACGTATATGTTATTGAATATGTTTGATTTTCTCTCATTTTTGCAGTGGATACTCTTTTCTTCTTCTTTTACAGTTAGATCCATCCTCGGCCCTTGCAACAAAACTTTGGCGTTGGACTGAAGCCTACAGTGGGATTGTGCAGTCCGTTTGTATATGTTATTGCTGCTGTACCATCTCCTTCAGCCATCGTTGATGCCTAATTAGAAGCAGAAGAAAGAAATGCTTTGATTTGGCATGTCATGATGGTTTATACCATATGTGATCTATGTGTCGGACTTAATATTTCATATTGAATAACATAGGCAATGAATCTTACAAAGTCTTGAACCTTTAGGTAGTGTATCTACATTTTGGAACACATTTTCAGGTATTTTTCCTATTCACCATGACCTTATATTATCTATCCCGAGTCTTGAATATTAGCTGCTGAGATTGGCTGATCAAGTTCTTCATTCATAAACTATTTTGATTTGTGTTTGTTAATTGTTAAAATAATTTGATTTAAATTTATGTTTGAATTGATTTTGATTTGTGTTTGTTAATCATTTGATGAGAATCGATATATAGGTTATAAATCTAAACCCTTTTAGAAATGCAATCAAAGTTTAATGCATTACATCGGGGTGGGGTGGGGCGAATCACGCCAAACAAAATCAAATACTCTCATTGAACCCGATGCATCGCGATGGGGGCGCGGTGAAGCCACATTATATGGTTAAAAAGACGGCTTTGAAATTTTCGTAAAATTTTGTAAGAGAAGGCTTTGAAATTTTCTTAAAATTTTGTAAGAGAACTGTATGCCTAAGCATTCGTAAAACGGGCGAAATTTGGTTGCTGGAAGGCTTGGGATGTGATTGGAAGTATCATAATGTAAATTTCGTGATAAAGTTGTTTTAATTTTATTTTTATTAGCAAATGAAGAAGCCGAGCCAAACCAAATCAAAAATCCTTTAGCATGCATCGGGTCGAGGCGAAGCCGAGCCAAACATGCATTGGGACGAGACGAGACCGAGCCAGAGCAAATTAGAAATCCTAAACATGCGTTGGGACTAGGCGAGGCGAAATCAAGCCACACCAAATCACACAAAACCAAAAATATGATTAAAAAAAAATGATGATGGATGATTTTAGAGTCCGCCCGGTGCGTAGTACGGGCACAAAATCTAGTGTTTTTTTTTTTGAATAAAGGAAAGGTTATATTAAGGAAAAAATATGTACAAAAACAGGATCAAACAAGCACAAACATTACATGTGCAAAATTGAATCCCATTGGAACAAAATTTGATTTACAGAATAACCCTTAAAAACATCCTTTATCAAAGAACCAAAGAGCCAAAGTTTGCTTCACTATCATGATTAACTCCGAAGCTTCCTTAGCTCTGCCCCCATTGTGCACTCTTTTACTCCTCTCTTTCCACAAATGCCACATAACCACATATATTATTTTCCACCAAACTTCCCTGCAATTCCCATTCAAATTATAGTTAGGATTGGTTAGGATGAGAAATAATAAAATTTAAAATTAGGAAACTAGAATTTTCTTAGGAGTTTGAAGTTTTTTCCCTATAAAGAGTTTGAAGTTTTTTCCCTATAAAAGGAGATCTAAAGACCTCTCTTATTGTTTTCACTGAATTTTCCTCTTACTGTCCTTTTCCTTGGTTTCTACGTCGGCTTCAATATTATCCAAAAAAACATGGCCCCGAAAAGGCGAAGAGTTTCAAAGTCTAATACTAAGAATAATGACGAGATATCGTCGTCTTCGCGGCTGAATTGTAAGACTGTGAAAGGTTTTCATGAGTTTAAGATAGAAGGATATTCTCTGGTAAAGGGAATAGGAGTTGGTGAATACATGACTAGTGCCGAATTCAGTATTGGTGGTCATCACTGGGTTATAGTTTTCTATCCAGATGGCTTTAAGTTTAATGAAGATGGAGAGGATTACATAAGCGTGTACCTTAAGTTAGTAAGCCCTAGAGAAGCCAGGGCAACGTTTGAATTTAAATTACTAGACCAAACCGGAAAAGGGAAACATGGTGTTCGTTACATTCATAAGTCTCCAAAGACGTTTAACACTGAAGCAAATGACTGGTACGTACGTGTTTTCCGATTCCTACGGTTGTTGGAATTATGTTGAATCCTTTACCTTCTTTTATGAGTAATTCAAGATGTTTTTAAACTAGTAGACTAGTAATTTCCTCCTTGCATTACAAAGCCTCTTTACACAAAAGATTATAGTTACGGCTTGTGCGCAGTGCAAGTTACATGATTCAATGTCACCATCTTCTTCTCAATGGTAACGACTCGGCTCAACAAAAAAATAACTCGTATCCAAACTTTAGAACTAGTAATGCGAATTTGGAACTAAACTATAAAGTTCATGTATGTGCCCGTGTCAAAAGTGTAAAAATTTAGAACTAGATAATAGAATTAGTTGTTCAGCTTGCACTATGATTGGTACTATGTTGTGCTAACAGTAATTTGAAACCTTTAAATTAGTGGAGATGGAGATATTCTGGACTCCCTATTTCTTTTTACTTATTTACCACCCAATTCTTTTCTTAATGGAATTTACTACCTAATTCGTTCATACATATTTGTGAAGAACTCTTCTGCCGTGAGCGACCTAGTGCATAAATGACGTTTCTATATGAATTAATTTCAGGGGCTGGCCAGAATATATGAAGAGGTCGAAGTTGGAGACCTCAAGTTATCTCAGGAATGATTGTCTTAGCATTCATTGTACAGTTGGAGTACTGCAAACACATGTTGAGGACGAGAAACATTGTGTTATTCCCGTACCTCCATCAGATATGAGTCAGAAACTCAAGAGTTTGCTGGAATCTGAAATTGGTTCTGATATTACTATTCAGGTTGGCAGTGAATCCTTCAAAGCCCATAAATCGATTCTTGCAGCTCGATCTCCTGTATTTAGAGCTATGTTTTTTGGACTAGCTGGTAATCCAAACATGGAAACAGTATCCATTGAAGATGTTGATCCCTTTGTTTTTAAGGTAAGGCTTATAACAATTCATATATTAGATTCATGGATAAAGTTCTGCTACCTTAAACTTATATGATGTGTTGCAGGCCATGTTGTTATTTTTGTACTCAGATGAACTTCCTGAAGCAGCTACGACTACACAACATCTGTTCGATGTAGCAGATCGTTTTGATCTTGCCCAATTGAAACTCATATGTGAGGCAAAATTGAGTGAAGAAATAACTACAGATACTGTGGCATCGACACTGGTTCTAGCACACCAACACCAATGCTTGCAACTGAAAACTGCATGTCTAAACTTTGCAGCTAAAGCGGAAAATGTAGGAGGTAAGTGTTACATTTAGACCTCTGAGAAAGTAACTAGTTAGTGTGTCTGTCTGGTTTTGGGTCAAACATGTATTTTTCTTACCCATTAAATGTTTTACTTGTAGAGGTTATGAAGTCCGATGGGTTTGCAGATTTGGCGAAGAGTTCTCCCTCGCTATTGATTGATCTGTTCGAGACTAGTGCGGTGGTAAATATAAATTGAAGCATACTACATTGAAAGGAATGTCTAAAACAACAAAAGCAACACCTACTGCAGGCTACACCAAAAACTCTTCCATTGGTACCATATTTCCTATACTGTACCGTGGTCCTTCTCTTTTGTCGGTTTTATATCTTGAAAATGGTTTACTTGAAATTTTTATCCCTGATTAATGTTTGGTCTCATGTGTTTTGTCTTTAAAAGTTTTTTTTGAACCTTCAAGCTCCTGTGCCACACTTACGTAGACCAATACATATCACCATTTTCCCACTATAGTATATGAAATATTTCTGATATAACTACTGGGTTTATAACTTTCAGTCGACTTTGATTTGCATTTTAGTTTATCTTGAAGGTTTTTTTGCATTTTCATTAAAAAAAAAAAAAAAAAAATTAAGATCTAAGGGAACCTAAAAGAAAATTGTAAAATCCTACAGTTTATAAGCCTTGTAAAACCCTAACCTTGCAAACCGGTTTGGAGGTGAGTTAGGCCATGGACTTCAATAGTATGGATATCGAGAAAGTAATTAATAAATAAGTAGCTATGGCCATGAATTACAAACTAGACTAACTGTATATTTTATCGTTTAAGCACAGCAACGCCATCTTTACAAGAGATTGATGTTAAAAAATTCACACCCTAATAAGCGACATGCAATGTCATGCATACGGCAAAAAAACTACTCACATCCTTTCAAACTCCAAAACCATGAGCACAAATTTGAGTGGTCAGTTAATAATTCTTGGCCTCAGACATAGTCATTAGACTCAACTTCAGCGTTGTATTCACTGGACTTGGTGGGGAACCCGGATTTTCCTCAAACTAATTAAATTGCTTGATCATGGTCTTATTAAGTCTGGTACTTTTTCTTACAGGGTGAGAATCTGATGTTTATGTTACTTGGAACTCGATACTACCTGCTTATTTTAAAAACAGGTGCACGTATAAAGCCCTTCCCTTGAGTCGAGATGGCTTTGATGAGCAGGGCACGGACTTTTCTTTCTGCCCAGATGTTATGCAATTCATCCGACAAAGAATGAAAAGACAACCGTTAATGCACATTGAATGCATGATGGTGAGAATCTAATGTTTATGTTGGTCTTTATTAAGTCTGGTACTTTCTCTTACAGGGTGAGAATCTGATGTTTATGTTGGTGTGGATCTTATAAGAAATCTGAAATGAGAATGTGGTCACTTGGAACTCGAGAATACCTTTATAAAAAAGAGGTTACAGGTGCGCAGGTAAAGCCCTTTCCTTGAGTCGAGATGGCTTTGATGAACACGGACTTTCTTTGTGCCTAGACGCTATGCAGTTCATTTGGCAGAAGAATGAAAAAATAATCCTTCAATGCACACCCATGATTGTCGCATAAACCAGAAAAGAAAACAACTGTAATTTGAAGTGGTGATGGCAACATAGTGAGTATATTGATGGCAAAGATACATATTATTCTTAACCATAGCTTAAATATAGTTTCTTTGTCAAAATGCACAACCTCATTGATCAATTTAACCTAACCCTAAACTTGAAGAAACAATATGGGAGTTCATTACATATCACCCATTATCTTCAACTAGTTTTGTTGATACATTGTGAAGAAAGCAGTATGATCAAGTTGTTTACGTGAGAATTTTCTAGGGGATTTTTTGTTAGAGTTTGTTTATATTAGGACCCCCTAGGGTCAGCTTGGCGGGTCAGCTTGGCGGGTCAGCTCGGCTGGTATTGTTGGAATTAAATTCGTGGGCAAATTTAGATCCAAAGTCAGCAACCGAACCACCACACTGAGTGTGCTGTCGTGTTAATACTTACACAAGTATTGTTAAATACTTACTAATGAACCTTTGTGTAAATAAATATGCAAACAGAGTCTTCACTTCGGATCTCTTCTTTTACTCATTCTCATCGCCGCCGCCATACTCCCTGACTCCCTTTCCTCTTCATCTATCAAATTCAAATACGAGCAGATTGATTAATTTCCTTTTATTTTCTTTTAGTAAATCATTGATTGATTGATTAATATTTTTGATTTGATTCTTCTGTTCATTTTTTGGCATGGGTATTCATAGTATCTGAAGACTACGAAGTAATTGATGAATCACACTAACAAGAAAATGATCATGGATTGGTAACTTGTTTCAGTATATAAATAAAAATAGGTTTTCCTTCTTTGTATGAATGTTAAATAATTATTAAGATCTGGTTCTTTTGAATGTATAACTATTAATTGTTGATTTTTATTGAAGATTATATGGTAGAAGACACGATAGTATTGATGATTCCAAGTGATACGGGAATTCGGTTGTAAATATACACAAAACCAGCGATCTGACGGGTTGGCGGGTTAGACCGTGGGTTAGGCGGGTCAACCCATTTGACCCGTTGGTTCTAAAAGCTCAACCCTAGCTCGGACCTATTGTAAACCAAGCCGGGTTTAGGCGGGTCAGGTTAGGGTTGAACCACGGGTTTTGGCCCTAATTTCCAGGTCTAGGACAGTGTTTATTACTTGAGAGTCAAGTTTGTAAACATATAAATAGGCTGTTGAGCCATGAGTTTGAATTACATCAATTAAGAGAATTATTTTCGAGGATCTTGTTCCGTGTAAGTCTTTGATATCAGATTTTCTACATCTGGTATTAGAGCACTTGTACCAAATTCTACGTTGAAGAAGATGACAAGTTTAAGTTCAATTAAGGTACCCGTGTTTGAAGGTAAAAACTTTGAACACTGGAGGTTGCATATGGAGAATATTTTCATATACCAAGAGGTATGGGATATCGTGAAAGATGGTTATGTAGAACCAGCAGAAGGAGCAGTAGTAGAAGCAGCTCAACAAGCAATTTTAACTGAAAACAGAAAAAAGGATTCTAAAGCTATATATATTCTTCATCAGGGTATTCATGAACCTCTCATGGATAGAGTTATCTACATTAAAGAAGTTAAAAGTGCATGGAATGGTTTGATAAGCTACTACAAAGGATCTGACAAGGTCAAGAAGGTTAAATTACAAACCTTGAAGAAAAGTATGAATTATTACAGATGGAAACTACTGAAACCATATCAAAAAATTTCTCAAAAACACTGAATCTTGTCAATGAGATGAAGGATAATGGTGATACCATAGAAGATTCTGCAATTGTAGAGAAAATATTAAGAATCTTACCATAGAAGTTTGAATCAAAGGTTACTGCTATAAAAGAATGTAATATTGTTGCAACTTTGACACTTAATGAGCTGTTGGGATCCTTACAAGCATATGAACAAAGATTTCTAGAAAAAAATAGATGCTACAAAACCAGCTGAAGAAGAACTACAAAGTCAAGTAAGCTGGAGATGCAATCAAGGAAAACCTAATGCTGGAGGTATTCAAGGAAGATATAACAGTGGAGGGAGATCTAATACTGGAGGTTATCAAGGAAGATAACAAGTTGATAGATCAAAGATTTAATGCTACAACTGTGGAGATTTTGGACACTTTTCAGTTGAGTCTACAAAACCTAGAAATACAACAACTAATAACTATAAGGCAAACTTCAACGATAATATTGAATAAAGTCAAGAAGAAGAAGAAAGAGAAGAAGAAGAAGAAGAAGAAGAAGAAGAAAGGTGAAAATATGTTGTTGGCTTGTCATACACCTGAAGAACAACCTCAACATAAATGGTATCTAGATATAGGTTGCAGCAATCATATGTGTGGTAGAAATGAGGTGTTTGACAATCTTGATGAATCAGTACGTTCATCTGTGAAATTTGGAAACAATTCTATAATTCCAGTTATGGGAAAAGGAAGAATTGGAATATTTCTAAAGAATGGTGCTAAACCATATATTATGGATGTGTTTTATGTACCAGGCTTGCATCACAATCCTTTAATGGGACAATTATCAGAAAGAGGATATTTTATGAACATATTCAATGGTATTTGTTCAATTCGTGATTGTTTTAGAAGACTTATTGCAAGAGTACAAATGACAAAGAATAGACTGTTTCCATTAAATATTCAGCATCAAAGAGAAAGATGTTATAGTACTCATGTACATACTAATTCTTGGTTATGGCACAAGAGAATGGGACATGTAAACTTTAAAAGTTTACAAGTTTTAGGAAAGAAAGAGATGGCATCTGGTTTACCTTTTATTGCGCTTCCTGAATCAAGATGTGAGAATTGCATCTTTGGCAAGAAGCACAGAGCTTCATTCCTGGTAAATAAAGCAGGAAGAGCATAACAACGGCTGGATATTATTCATAGTGACTTATGTGGTCCTATTGAAGTAACATCACATGGAGGTAATGATTAGAAAAGAGTATCTTGGTTTAAGGGATGATGTTGAAGAATAACCAAGATACTATGAAGAAGATAGAAGGAATCAATTAGTTTTGTTGATATAGTGTGAAGAAAGCAGTATGGATTAACTAATAAAATTGACACAATGTGGTTGGATCAACAGGTATTATTGACACGATGGTACGGTGTTTATGAAGTAAACTTGGGCTGCAAGTTTTACTTGTTTTAGAAGTTGTTTACGTGAGAATTTTCTATAAAAGTCTTTGTTAGAGTTTGTTTATGTTAGGAAAGTTTTTATTACTTTGAAAGTCAAGTTTGTAAACATATAAATAGGCTGTTGAGCCATGAGTTTGAATTACATCATTAAGAGAACTATTTTCAAGTAGCTTGTTCTATTTAAGTCTTTGATATCAGATTTTCTTCGCTTCTAGTTCTTTCTATTGCATCAGTTTCCGTCTTTGCTGTCGACGTCGAGCTGATTAACAAAATCTGCGAACATGAAAAAGACTCCAAGTTTTTCTCTCAGACTCTGACTGGAGATCTAGGAACTGCATCGGCATATATTGATGGGCTTTTGCTTATAACATTTTTATCAAGATCGAAAAAATAATTCATGATATATCCAATAACGTTTACCTTTCTTCGACATACTGTCACCGACTCTGTAATGAAATAAGGGTTAATTTCTTGTCGATGCACATTTCTGGTTTCAAAGAGCGTATGTGATTCTGGGGTTGCAAATTCATATTATGATATTTTCTATTTGTTAGGAGATGGATGTTTTCCGGCTAGTGTTTGCAAGAATGGGTTTAAATTTGAACCTGTTCGTACATCACCTTTAACAGAGAGTTATGATATTTTGCTCAAGCATGTCGAACTTACCTATGTTGTTTCTTGCATAATAATATGAGTAGACTTCCTCACCCAGAACCAATATTTAGGGTCATCCAAGGGCCTTCGTAAGATTCACCCATTACTCAACATCTTAGCACAGTCCTCTTGGATCGTTGGATCAACTAACCTCAACTTTAGAGAAATCCATCCTCGAAGTCAAAATCAAATCCATCCCAGCTGATTAGGATTAGAATTATCAAATAAGGAATTTTCAAATAAGAAATCCATAAAACTCTTCTAAAAAAACATTCAACTCTCTCTCTACACTGTAGACATTCAAAAATCTACAGTGTGTTTCGATCCCGATTTCGATCTCGATCTCAATTTACTCAATAGAGTTCGATTATTCAGGAATTGAAGTCTTACGCAGGTTATAATATATAATTAAACGTGTTGATGAATCCAGGTATGTTTTAGAGCTTAAATTTTTCTCGAATTGAAGTCTTTTGCTGTGAAACAAGTTGAGAAATGAATTAGATTTGGTATAATGGTGGGAGATATGGGTTTGTTGTTGAAAGTTCAGGTAACCATAAAATGAACACAATGTGTTTGTGTTACTTCTTAGGTGATTGAGTTTGGATAAACAACCAGGATTGCAATGAATTTTCCTCTCTCCTCCCCTTCACCATTCTCCATCCACCGTATTACTCCATTCCTAATTAGTTTCTAGATCCTTTAGGTTCCCATTATATTATAGGTCCCTTAGTTTTCATTAGTTCACCCTTCCCTTTTCCTATGGATCTGGAACACAGATTTGCTCAGATCGATAGAAATTTTTTTAGATTTTCCTGCTCCAAAAACATCCCTTCCTCACCTATCATCTTAACTGAGTTTTACTCACATGGATCCATGAAAGCATCTTTCACCTCTAAACTTGCTGCAGATATGCAACTCATGTTATTTGAAGCTTCCAAAAATGGTGACAATGGCCAAAGGCTTTGGAAATATGAAGATAATAGAAATTGGTTTTGTGCAACAAAAAAATCCAATGAAAATGGATTTTTCATTCATATTCATCTTGCGAGACCTAATCCAAAAGAAGATCCGATCTCTATCTTTATCCCCTCTGGAAGCCATTTTGAAGGTTGGTTTGTTGTGGCTTGGACTTTAGAATCCATAATATCTTTTTCAAACTCCATTAACAAACCCATTACCTTTGCTTCTTCCTCAAACTCCGACCCTATTCGACCTCCAACCCTATCCAATGTTGGAAATGGTTTTGGGTCCAATGGTTGATGGGTATTGAAATTGGGTATTGGAATGACTCAACTTGGTTTTTAACTAAAACTGAATTTTATTTCTCAAACTTTGTTGTACAAGACTCAATTTTTTTTTTCTTACACCACTCTTATTATTTGCTAGATCACTTGGTTTTGGATGGTTTGCAAGTGAACCATTGTTGCCTATTTATAGGCTCACTTACTTCTCTAGATAGTTCTATCTAGACTCTTCTTTACACTTTCATTACACTCTTATCTAAAGAGAATATTCTAGGTATAATACCAAGGATAAGTATGGAGGAGCTTATCCATCACATGTTTAATACTCTCTTATCTAGAGATAATACTCTAGAATACATCAAGGATAAGTATGGAGAAGTTTATCCTTCACATGTCTAATTTGACTAATACTTATCTATTCTAATACTTATCTAATTAGATTTTTCTAGATTTTTCTTGAATAATCAAGTTTAGTATTTTAACAGCCCCCCTTAAACTTGATTTGCAGTAACTCCAAGAACTTCTCGTAATTTGACGAAGACTTCCTGCTTTAGCGGTTTCGTGAAAATATCCGCAACTTGGCCTTGAGACTTTGTGTATTTTAATTGTACCTTATTCTCCGATATGCACTCTCGGATAAAATGGTATCGTGTGTCGATGTGCTTGTTGCGGTCGTGGAACACCGGGTTCTTTGCTAAAGCCATTGCTGACTTGTTGTCCACAAATATTATATTCGGTTCTTCCTGCTCCATTTTAAGTTCCTTCATTAAACTCCTTAGCCATATCGCGTGACAAACACACGATGCTGTTGCGACGTACTCAGCTTCGCAGGTGGAGAGAGTGACTATCGGTTGCTTCTTTGAACTCCAAGTGAAGCACGTATCTCCAAGAAAAAATACAAACCCAGTAGTACTTTTTCTTTCATCTAAATCTCCGGCCCAATCACTATCACTATATCCAACGAGTTTGTACTTGTCTGACGACGAGTAGAATAAGCCTAAATCAAGCGTACCTTTTAAGTAGCGCAAAATTCTCTTGGTAGCCTTCATATGGGTAGTCGTAGGTGCTTCCATGTAGCGACTGATTAGCCCCACTGCATAGAGAATATCTGGTCTCGTACAAGTTAAGTATCTCAAGCTTCCAACTAGACTCTTGTAAAAAGTTGGATTGACCTTCTCGCCTCCATAGATCTTTGATAGCTTGATTCCGCATTATACAGGAGTAATTTCCGGATTACACTCCTCCATTTTAAATCTCTTAAGGATTTCTTTCGCATATCCTTGTTGAGATATAAAAATTCCATTTTCTCGTTGTTTTACTTCGAGCCCGAGATAGTATGACATAAGGCCGATGTCTGTCATCTCAAATTCTCTAGTCATCGCTTTCTTGAATTCTTCGAACATTATTGGGTTATTTCCGGTGAAGATCAAATCATCCACATATAGGCAAACGAGCAACTTATCTCCTTTTTCGTTCACCTTCACATAGAGAGCATGTTCATGCGGGCATTTACTGAAATTATTTTCTTGGAAGTACTTGTCGATTCTACTGTACCACGCTCTTGGTGCCTGTTTTAGGCCGTATAAAGCCTTTTTCAACTTCAGGACTTTATTTTCTTGTCCTTTTACTTTGTACCCCGATGGATGTTCGACGTATACCGTCTCTTCAAGATGTCCATTTAGAAAGGCAGACTTGACGTCCATCTGATGAACTTTCCATTTATTTTTGGCAGCTAGAGAAATAATTAGTCTTATAGTTTCTAGACGAGCGACATGAGAAAATACCTCATCATAGTCGATGCCTTCTCTTTGGTTGTAGCCTTTTGCAACCAATCTTGCCTTGTATCTTTCAACCTCTCCTTTAGCATTTTTCTTGGCTTTGTACACCCACTTTACTCCAATTGCTCTTTGTCCTTTTGGAAGTGTCACAAGCTCCCAAGTACTATTCTTCTCGATAGCTTTCATTTCTTCATTCATCGCCTTTCGCCATTTTTCACTTTCCACGGCTTCGTCAAAAGTTATTGGTTCACTATCTGCAAAAATACAAAATAGAGATATATTGTCTCCATAGATATCGCTTAAACTCCTCGTCCGTAAGGGCCTTTCGCTGGAGCTCTCATCTGCTGATGATGGATCATCATGATGCACTGCTGGAGGTGATGGTAGTGGTGAATTAGCTGGAGCAACTGGTTCGGGTGGTTGTTCTTCTTCTTCCTCTTCTAGAATAGGAAGAAAATTGTAATCCTTTTCTTGAATGCCGAAATCCCAGAAGACTTCTTCATCGAACTCCACATCTCGTCTTGTGACGACCTTTTTATTGATTGGATCATACAACTTGTATCCTTTGGATCGAGAGTCATAACCGATAAATATGTACTTGGCACTCCTGTCATCCAATTTTGTTCTCAGCTGACTCGGCACATGAGCATATGCGATACTTCCGAATACTCGTAAGTGTGAGACGCCGGGTTTTACTCCGCTCCATGCTTCTAAAGGAGTCATGTTCCTAACGCTTTTTGTGGGACATCGATTTATCAGATAAACTGCACAGTCAACCGCTTCTGCCAAAAACTCCCTGGGCACTCTCTTTGTCTTCAACATACTCCGGTCCATGTTGAGAATTGTTCTGTTTCTCCTTTCAGCAACTCCGTTTTGTTGAGGTGTGTATGGAACCGTAAGAGGCCGACGGATTCCATTGTCTTCACAATATGCCTCGAACTCCTTCGAAGTAAATTCGCCTCCTCTGTCTGATCTCATAGCCACAATTTCAAAGCCGCTCTCCTTCTCCACAAGGGATTTAAATTTCTTGAAGTTGGAGAAAACGTCCAATTTTTGTTTCAAGAAATAAACCCATGTCTTTCGACTAAAGTCATCGACAAATATGAGGAAATAGTTATTTCCACCATACGAGCTTGGCTTTATTGGTCCACAAACATCTGTGTGAACTAACTGCAGCGGTTTTGTGGCTCTTGAGAATGTTTCCTTGGGAAAACTTTTCCTGAAATGTTTCCCAAGTAAACATCCTTCACACAACTGATCCGGGTGGTCAATTCTTGGCAAACCTCTAACCATCTTTTGTTTGGACAATAATTTTAACCCTCCAAAATTAAGGTGTCCATACCTAAGATGCCATAACCATGACGAGTCTTTAACACAAGCAGCCAGACATCTCGAGATGTCATTTTGAATGTTCAGATAGAACATCCTATTCCCCGTCATTGGCACCTTGGCAATCAATTTTCCTCTCCTATCTCTTATGAAAAGACTAAGGTTTTCCATATTCATCCTATAGCCTTTTTCTAAGAGTTGTCCCAAACTTAATATATTCATTTTTACGTTAGGGACGTAATAAACATCGGAAATAAACTCATGATTTCCATTTTTCAACTTAATTAAAATTTTGCCAAGAACACTCACCGGAGTTTTCGCTTCATTTCCAAACGTTACGTTGCCGGAAACTGATTCATCAAGCTCCACGAACTTCTCCTTAGTGCCGCACATATGATTGCTTGCTCATGTATCAAGCACCCATGTACAATTCTCACTGTGGTCACCTCCTTTGCATGCCACCAACAAAGTCTGGTCTCCTTCTTTTTCTTTATTAGCATAATTAGCTTTTTCTTCGACGTTATCCGATGAAAACCAACAATCTCGAGCATAATGACCACGCTTATGACAATTATAACATTCAACTTGAGATTTGTTATTCCTTGGCCTATTATTGTTGCGCCATGAATTATCTCCTCTGCCACGACCTCTTGTGGAAATTGACCTCTGGCCCCTTTGATCATCGTCATTCTGCTTTCCTCTTCCTCTTCCTCCATAGTAGCCGCGTCCTCTTCCTCTAGCATTACTACCATAACTCTCTCCTTTGTCTTCCAAAGTGAGCTTTGCTTGTAGAACTTGTTCTACTACTCCCTCTTTGCTTCTCTTTTTCATTCTTTCTTCATGGGATTGTAGCGATCCCATGAGCTCATCCACGGTCATGGTTTCGACGTTTTTGGACTCCTCAATTGCGACGACGATGTAATCGAATTTTGGAACGAGTGACCGTAATATTTTCTCGATCACACGATTATCACTCATGACCTCACCATTTCTTCTTAGTTGATTGACAACAACTAAAACTCTTGAAAAATAATCCGATATTAATTTAGACTCTTTCATGGAGAGAGATTCAAACTCACCTCTTAGAGTTTGCAACCGCACCTTCTTTACTTTGTCCACGCCTTTGATGGAATTTTGCAAAATTTCCCATGCCTGCTTTGCATTAGCGGCTCTTGATATCTTCTCGAACGACGACTCATCCATGCCTTGATAGAGAAGGAAAATAGCTCTTTTATCTCTCTTTCTCGAAATACGTAGTGTATCCTTTTCATCTTGTGGTAGCGCCGCTTCATTTTCCGGTTCGACATAACCTTTTTCTATTATCTCCCACGCATCTTGCGAGCCTAGTAACGCCTTCATTTGAATGCTCCAGTTGTCATAGTTTTCTTTAGTGAGTTTAGGAATTTGGAAGGGAAACATTTCAGTAGCCATTAGGACCTTGGCTCGGATACCACTTTGTTTGAAATGGTTTTGGGGCTAATGGTTGATGGGTATTGAAATTGGGTATTGGAATGACTCAACTTGGTGTTTAACCAAAACTGAATTTTATTTCTCAAACTTTGTTGTACAAGACTCACTTTTGTTTTCTTACACCACTCTTATTATTTGCTAGCTCACTTGGTTTTGGATGGTTTGCAAGTGAACCATTGTTGCCTATTTATAGGCTCACTTACTTCTCTAGATAGTTCTATCTAGACTCTTCTTTACACTTTCATTACACTCTTATCTAAATAGAATATTCTAGGTATAATACCAAGGATAAGTATGGAGGAGCTTATCCATCACATGTTTAATACTCTCTTATCTAGAGAGAATACTCTAGAATACATCAAGGATAAGTATGGAGAAGTTTATCCTTCACATGTCTAATTTGACTAATACTTATCTAATTAGATTTTTCTAGATTTATCTTGAATAATCAAGTTTAGTATTTTAACATCCAAAACATATGCCCAATCCCTCTTCCCCACCGCCCATCCCAATCAATCCCAACCTGCACCTAATCCAAATAAAATCACATCACCTTTTCATTGTGATTTATTTGCCGCACCTACAGAGATGGTCTCAAAACAATCCAGATTTGGCTCTTACTTAACCATAAAGGAAAACAATCAACTTCTTGGTTTATGGAAAGACGCTTTTGTTATTTCATCCCCTGTGATGATAAATTCATGGACTCGTATCGGTGCTGATCTGTGCAAAGAGCTACAAATAGTTACAGATTTCGTAATTTACCCAATCAACTCAACACAAGCTCTATTTCATGCAGACACAGAACTTTCTCGTGCAAATTTTGAATTCAAGTTCACATCAAATAATTTAGTTTGTTCTGTTTTTAGATGGCACGGTAACATTTGGAAATATCCAATCATACATCAACATGATTTTCATCTAGAGATTTACGAAGTCCCATTCCAGTTATGGTCACTGGAGATTTTTCATGCAATTGGCAATATTTGTGGGGATATTCAGCTCATTGATCCTGCAACTCTGAAGTTACAAGATCTTAGGGCCATACGCATGAAGATCAGAAACAAAACTTGCATCAACTCAATCCCAAGAGTCATCAAGATCTTCGTCGGGAAGCATATGTTCATAGCTCATGTTGCTGTGACCGGGAAGTCATCGTTAGTTCAACATAACATTGTTATTTCACCCCCTACAAATCTGGATCTCTCTGAGTTAGGTAATTCTGACTTACCTAATTTACTGGAAGTAAGCAGGAAGAAAAAAAGGAAATTCCTTCCTAATTACAGGGAGGTGGTCAATACCAGCACCAATATTGGCCAATGCAAAGCTCAATCATCAATTCTTCCGGTAACTGAAAATCATTTTTCTTGTGATATATCTTCTAAAGATATTGGTAGCAAATCTTTTGACAATATTCCTAGAAAGCCTGGTCATCACGGGTCGAGAAAAAGAAGATCCAAGCCTAAGAAAAAGCAACGAAAAAACAGAGTCCCAAAGCAAATATGGCAACAAGTTAAAACCATTACGCAGTCTTTTTCTGGTATTTCAGTTACACATGTGGAAAATACATCCGACATGGCAGCTGACATGGACGTTGACTCGGATCATATTGCTTCTCCACCAGCTTTTCAGCTATCTATACAGAATGAAGAACCTGATTTGGTTTTCTCTCCGCCTGCAGCCCCACCCTACATTAATCAAAACCCACCTCAATCTTTAAATCCACCTGCAATTCCACCCGGTTCTATCCTATCATGCATTGATCAAAACCCACCTCAATCTTTAAATCCATTGCTATACCCATTCAAACCTTACCCAAATCAATTGATCACTGCAATTCCACATCTACTTAAATCATTACCCATAAATTCCATTACCCATCCCGTAATCTCTTGCACTCTCAATTTGAAGTTTCCATCTAAAAACCTCAATCAAAACCCACAATCATTCATCCCAAACTGGATTATCACAGAAGTCAATCGACTTTTTAGCCTGGGTGTCAATCTAGGTATCAGTTTCATGACAATGCCAAACCACTCAAGAAAATTCTTAATTTCAAGGGTTGCAAATTGTGGACCGATCATTAAACCCATCCCCATCTTGCCTTTAAAACAATTTCCAGAAGAGGATTTTGCTGTACAAACATGCAAAAATATGGATGGAATTGATAATATCTCAATTCATGAACCCAGACAACTCTTTGCTCCTTTAATGGGTCTTGAAGACTCATTTTTAGTGACTATTGATGAAGAAAATATTTCATGGTCATCTTCTTCAAGCACACCTACATATCCACCGGGTTTTGAACCTATTCATGAGTTGCTAGACGATGCTTCTTCAAGTAATCAAGAGTCTACTGAGCCACAACCCATTATACTAAAGAAGCTCAAGTCTGAATGGAAAAGATTAGGTATCACAGTTGTGAACATCAATACAAATTCACCTAAATCTAGAAGATCTACAACAAGGGGCTGCCATGGTTTAAAATGAGTCTCAAAATTCTCAACTGGAATGTTAGAGGCTTGAACTCAAATATCAGAAGAACTGTTGTCCACAAGATGATTCATCTGCTCAAGGATCCAATCATTATATTGTAAGAAACCAAAATGATGCAGTGTACTTCTTATGATATCAAACTAATATGTGGATATAAAAATGTTGGATGGACCTTCCAACAATCTATTGGTAGTTCTGGAGGTATGTTAACCATTTGGGACAAAGATTTTGTGGAAGTTGATGACTCTCTGGTGGGAGAATATACTCTCTCCATCTCATGCACAAATAAGATTGATAATTTCCAGTGGGTATTAACAAACGTTTATGGACCCAATAACCCAGCCGAGAGAGCTGATTTTTGGGTAGAAATGGATAATGTTTGCAGATTCTGGGACCTGCCTTGGTGCATTGGTGGAGATTTCAACACAATTAGAAAATGTGATGAAAAGAAAAACTGCATAAGGATTACAAGAAGTATGAAACAATTCAACAAGTTCATAGAACAACATGAACTCATTGATCTTCCTTTGAGAGGCGCAAGATACACTTGGTCCAATGGACAAGCAAACCCTGTGATGTGCAGACTTGATAGGTTCCTAATTTCACTCTCCTTTGAAACTCATTTCCCTCTCATTTCCCAGCTAGCAAAAGCCAGGCGAACCTCTGATCATATACCCCTCCCTTTAGATATTTCGGATCCATCCTGGGGACCTAGTCCTTTTAGGTTTGAGATAATGTGGTTCATGGAGAGTGGATTTCTAAATTTACTTGAGGAGTGGTGGCTCTCTTTTTCGTTTGCAGGTACATCTAGCACTGTTCTTTGGTTAAAGTTAAAGGCGTTGAAGGAGAAACTGAAGATTTGGAACAAGGAAGTTTTTGGCCATGTGAATACAAGGTTAAACACTATTTTAGCTGAAATACAATCTTTTGACAACTTTTCTGAAGACAACATACTTACTGAAGCACAAGCTAGAGAACAGTTGTTGTACAAAACTGAATTTGAGAAGGTTTCTAAGATGGAAGAAATCTCATGGAAAATAAAGTCAAAAATGAAATGGTTGCAAGATGGGGACAGGAATACTTCTTTCTTCATTGGCAATGCTACTGCCAGGAGGAGACATAACCGAATAAATCAGCTATACATTGATGGAGAATTGGTAACTGATAGAACACATCTTAAAGAACATATTGTTGGTTATTATAGTTATCTCTTTACTGAAGAGGAAATCATCAGACCAGAACTTGAAGGCATAGATTTTGACAAGATAAGTGGTCAAGAATCTGAAATCTTGGAGGCGGACTTTTCTGAGGAGGAAGTTATACAAGCGATCAAAGACTTAGCAAATGACAAAGCACCTGGACCTGATGGGTTCCCCATCATTTTTTTCAGTAAGTGTTGGAGCTTTATCAAAAATGAAATTATGAACACTATCTCTGAATTGTGTTCTACAGGTTCAATTGATGCTAAACATAATTCTACATTTATTACTCTTGTACCCAAGAAGGATTATGTGGAGACTATAAAGGATTGCAGACCTATATGTCTCCTAACTAGTGTCTACAAAATCATTGCTAAAGTGCTTGCTACAAGACTCAAACTGGTGATGGATAAGCTAATTTCACCTGTACAATGCGCTTATATTGAAGGTACGCAAATTGTAGATGGTACACTAATTGCTAATGAATTAGTAGATTCAAGGCTCAAATCTGGCAAAGATGGTATCATATGCAAGATTGATCTTGAGAAAGAATTTGATAGAATGAGCTGGAGTTACTTAGAACATGTACTTCAACAAATGGGTTTTGGCAGCAAATGGCGTAAATGGATGAAATTTTGCTACTCTACATCTACTTTCTCTGTTTTGATAAATGGGTCTTCGTTTGGTTTAATAGCACTAGAGGGGTGAGACAAGGTTGCCCAGTCTCTCCTTTGTTGTTCAACATTGCTATGGAGGGTTTATCAAGGTATATGGATAGAGTTACATCCTTAAATTTGTTCAATGGTTTTTCTGTTTCTTCTTCAAGTCTGGTTATAAGCCATCTACACTATGCAGATGACACCATCTTCTTTGTTGATCACAAAAAGGATGAGTTACATAATCTTTTCTCTGCTCTACGGTGTTTTGAATACATAGCAGGTTTGAAGGTAAACACTTCCAAAACAAGGCTAATAGCAATAGGTGATGTTCCTGAAATTCATACATGGGCCACATAATTTGGTTGCGCTACTGATAGTCTTCCATTCATGTACCTTGGTATGCCACTAGGTGGAAAACCTAATTCTAAGCTTATCTGGAATCCCATCATTGAAAAATTTGATGCTAGATTATCAGTATGGAGACAAATCTCGCTCTCTAAAGGTGGTAAGCTTGCATTGTTGAAATGCATACTAAATTCATTACCGTTATATTACTTCTCTCTGTTCAAGGCTCCTGCATCCATTATAAAAAATTTGGAGAAAAAGATGAGAAATTTTCTATGGGAATTTAAGGATGGATCAAGTACTTCTCATTTAGTGAACTGGGATTTGGTTCAGGCTGACAAGGAGAGAGGCGGATTAGGTGTTTGTAATCTGAAGGTGATGAACTTGACTATGTTATCCAAATGGTGTTGGAGATTCGGTATAGAGAAAAATAAGCTGTGGTACAGGATCATTGAAGATCAATATGGGAGTGAATATTCATATTGGGTTCCAAGCAAAGTTAACCAACCTCACGGTGTCTCATGTTGGAAAACGATTGCTGATACTTCTTATTTGATCAGTGAAAACTCTTCTCTTAATATTCATTCAGGAAGACACATTGCTTTTTGGAATGATATTTGGACTGGTCAAGCTTCACTTGCAGTCACATACCCTAGTCTATATAAACTGTGTACAGAAAAAAATTCAAGATTTGCAGATATGATTACTGTTGATGGTAATTGGACTTTCCATTTCAAAAGACACCTTACTGGCTTAGAGACAAATAAGTATGCGGAATTATTGACTCTTATTGGAGACTCCCCACCAGTTTTGGATTCCTTGCCTGACACAAGGAGATGGTCTTTACATAATTCTGGAATATTCATTGTGAAGTCATTATACTCCAAGTTGGTTTCTTATGCTGGTATTGATAACTTCCCATTTGCATTTATTTGGAAAGCTGCAATTCCACCTAAGGTAAACTTCCTTGTTTGGTGCTTAATTCATGCCAAGCACAACACTATATATGTGTTGAGTCATAAAAATATTATGTTGTACAACTCTTGTGTCCTATGTGGTGACAGTATTGAGACTCAAGATCACATTTTTCTTCACTGTAAAATTGCTCACAGAGTGTGGTCGATGGTTTTACCCGGAGAATGTTGGTCTTGGGTAGTTCCAAGGAATATGGAGATGTTAGCTCGTGGTTGGCACAACAATCACTTCTCAAATTCAGGCAATTTTGTGTGGAGTCTCATCCCTGCTGCAATAATAGCTACTCTTTGGAAGGAAAGAAACCGTAGAATCTTTGACAAGAACTATTACTTCAAAACTGAAATGGATTTAAGTATTGATGCTAAAATCTTTAATTCTAGCTTGGGCTTCAGCAGCTGGAAGGAGAGTGCATCTAAATTTTTCAAGCTCAATACTTAATAACTGGGGTGCAATCTTTATGTAATCTTCTGTTTTGCTATCTGTTTTCGTTTTTCTTTTTTTTTCCTACCTCTGGTAGGCACCATGTACATTCTATCTCTCTAATATATTCTTTCTCTTCTGATCAAAAAAAAAAATTCAAATAAGGAAACTAGAATACTCTTAGGACCGGAGTTTGAAATTGTATTATTTATTTTTCCCTATAAAAGGAGTATCCATCTAAAGGCTGCTCTTATATTGTTTTCACTAAATTTTCCTCCTTTTCCTTGGTTTCTACGTAGGCTTCAATATTATCTGAAGAACATGTCCACAAAAAGGCAGAGAGTTTCAGAGTCTAATACTAATAATGATGACGATATGTCGTCCTCGCGGTGGACTTCTGAGACCGCGAAAGGTTGTCATGAGTTTAAGATAGAAGGATATTCTCTAACAAAGGGAATGGGATTTGGTGAATACATAACTAGTGGCGAATTCAATGTTTGTGGTCATGACTGGGTTATACTTTTTAATCCCGACGCTAGCCACGACTACGTATCCGTCTACCTTCATTCAGTAAGCCCCAGAAATGTCAGGGCTACGTATGAATTCAAATTACTGGACCAAACCGGAAAAGAGAAACATGGTAATGTTTATGAAAGTCCTAAATCTCCAACAACATTTAATCCAGGAAGATTATGGTACGTTTTCTAATTCCTGTGGTTAGAAACTCTATAATAGTACGACTAGTAATTTCGCCTTCTTTAGCCAATCAAATTGAACTATAAAGCCTTTTTGCATAATTAAACAATTTTGTTCACCCATTAATTAAATAATATTGTTCACCCTTGAACTAGACAATAAAGTTTACATGTGACCGTGCCAAACTTTAGGAGTACATGCTAAAGTTAGTTGAACTTGTTTGCTCAGTATCTTTTGAATCCTTTGAATTGTTAGAGATGGAGAATCAAACTGCTATTATGGATTAACTTAATTTTTACTATTTTACTCCCCATGCAATTCGTTGAAAGATATTTTACTCCCCATGCAATTTTTACTATGTTACATGACGTTTTTTTTATGGATTAATTTCAGGGGATTTCCGCATTTTATAATGAGGTCAGAGTTGGAGACCTCAAATTATCTCAAAGATGATTGTCTTAGCATTCTTTGTACAATCTCAGTAGTGAAAACTCGCGTCAAAACATTGCAGACTCGTGTTGAACAGGAGAAACATTGTGTTATACCCGTACCTCCATCAGATATGAGCCAGAAACTCAAGAATTTGCTGGAATCTGGAATTGGTTCTGATATTACTATTCATGTTGGCAGTGAATTCTTCAGAGCCCATAAGTCGATTCTTGCAGCTCGATCTCCTGTATTTAGAGAAATGTTTTTTGGGCTAGAGAGTAATCCAGACATGGAAATAGTAGCCATTGGAGATGTTGACCTCTTTGTTTTTAAGGTAATTAATCTTCTAACAATTCATTTATGAGATTCATAAATAAAGTTCTTCTACCTTAACGTAATAAAATTTTGTGTTGCAGGCCATGTTGTTATTTGTGTACTCAGATGAATTTCCTGAAGCATGTGATCTCTTCGATTCAGATTCTCTTTGCACTTCAACTACAATTACACAACATCTGTTACCTACAGCGGTTCGCTTTGAACTTGCCCAATTGAAACTCATGTGTGAGGCAAAATTGTGTGAAGAAATAACAGCAAACAATGTGGCAACAACACTTGTCCTAGCATACGAAAACCAATGCTTGCGACTGAAAACTGCATGTCTAAACTTCGCTGCAAAACCGGAAAATGCCGAAGGTAAGTTACATTTAGACTAATGATATAAAGTAATTACTTAGCTATATATTTCAATAGGTGTACCAAGTGTGTCTGTTCAGTTTTGGGTTATACATGTATTTTTCTTACCCATTAAATTTTTTACTTGCAGAGGTTATGAAGACCGATGGGTTTGCACATTTGGAGAAGAATTTTCCTGAGTTATTGATTGCGTTGTTCAGGACTTGTGCGATGGTAAATAAAATTTGAAGCCTAGCTACTACATTGTGTGAAAGGAATGTCGAAAACAACAACAGCAACAACACCTACTGCAGGCTCCGGATCGTGTACACCAGAAACTCTTCCATTCCTACCATTGTATTCCCTATATTTTACCGCAGTCCTTCTCTTTTGTGATTTTTATACCTTAGAGATTGTTTCCTAAATTTTTTATTCCTCATTCATTTTTGAGCTTCCCTTATGAAGCTTCAAGCTTCTGTGTAAAACTTAGGTAGACCAACTGTCGTGATACCATCACAGAGAAAATATACACATCACCATTTTCCCATTTTAGTATATGAAGTGTTTCTGACATAACTAACCTGGCTTGATTGGGGTATACCCGGATTAATTGGGGTATACCCATTTTGTTCCCATCCAAAGTAGAGTGCTAAGGGGTGTCTAAAAGATGCTAAAATACCAAATTATCCTTACTATTATACCCTGCCGGCCGACTGATGAACCAAATGATTTTCATAAGTCAATAAAAAAATCAATCAAAACCAAATCAACACATTTTTGTTGCATTCAATCAAAAATCAATCAAAAAAAAAAAATTGGCCACGGGATTTGAAATTGGGTATAAACAGTTTGAGATTGGGTATGAAATTATACCCGATTTCAAACCCCGTGTGATTCATACGTCGGCAGGGTATTTGTTTGTGGAATTTGCCGGCTAGTTTTAGCCGGCAGGGTGTTTTTTTGGAGAACTTGCCGACTTTTTATTTCTGAAATTAACATTTTACAGGGTCGGCATGGTTTTCATCCTTGTACTTTGCCGGCTATATTTCAGTCGGTAGGTTATGAAATTAAAACCTTGCCGACCAATCATGCATTTGCTGCTCAAGATAGCCGGCATGTTCTTCATCCAAGGACAATGCAGGCTGAAATAGGGTCGGCAGCTTATTCAAAGTCCACCTTGCCGGCGCACTGTGGTCGACAGATTATTCAAATTGGACATTGTCGACTGAAGAACAACCGGCACCTTATTCAAACCAATACCTTGCCAGTTTTTCACATTTTCAAAACTAATTTTTTTTTATCCAAATCAAACTCATAAGATGGGTTAAAGGTTTAATCCATTGAATTCATAAAATCGAATTTTTAATCTAAACTCAATTAATTAACCTAATCAGAATTTTAGTGTTAATTAATCAAGGGCATATTAGCCATTTAGAAAGTATAAGGTTAAGGGGTGGCTTGGCTTTACTTTAAAATGATCCTATTTTGTCTTATTGGGTATACCCCAATTAATCTGGGTATACCCCAATCTGGCCAGGATAACTAATGGGTGACTTTGAGAAAGTAATTAATAAATAAGCAACAGTGGCCATGAAACAAACTACACCAACGGTATATTTTATCACTCCAGCACAGCAATGCGATGTTCACAAGAGATTAAAGTTGCAAAATTCACACCTTCATAAAGGACATGCAATGTCTCTGCAGTTCACGCATACAGCAAAAAACCTAGTCACTTGGACTCTTGGCCTCCGAATACAGCAACCCCAGAATCATAAGCTCTTTGCAACCCCAGAATCGTTCAGCGCTGTATTTACTGGACTTGGTGGGTTTGATGCGGACCCGGATTTTTCTCAAACTAAATTGCTTGATCATGGTAAAAAACAACCGCTAATGAACATTCCACGCATAAGAAAGAAAAGGAAACAATTATAATTTGAATGGTCGATGGCAACATAATGAGTATAGAAATTGGCTCAAATGTCAAAATGAGGATTTTTAGCATAATAATATATTGAAGGAAACATGCTAAAGTATTATTCTTAAGGATAGCTAATATCTTCCGCAAAATGCATATCAATTTAACCTAACCCTAAACTTGCAAACAATATGGGAGCTCATTGCATATCATCCATTCTCTTATCGCTTCTAGTTCTTTCTGCTACCGCACTTTCCGTCTTTGCTGTCGACATCGAGCTGATTAACAAAATCTGCGAACATGAACAAGACTCCGACTTTTGCTCTCAGACTCTGATGGGAGATCCAGGAACTGCAGCAGCAGATATCGACGGGCTTATGCTTATAACGATTTCATTAACGCTTGAAAAAGTTCAAGATAATGACAATAACATTACCTTTCTGCGACATACCGTCACCGACCCTGTAGTGAAAGAACGGTTAATTTGTTGTCAAGAGAACTATGTTAATGCACATTTCTGGTTTCAAAAAGCGTATGATTCTGGGGTTGCAAAGTCTTATTATGATATTTTCTATTTGTTAAGAGAAGGATGGTTTGAGGCTAGTGTTTGTGAGAATGGGTTTAAATTTGAACCTGTTCGTACATCCCCTTTAACAGCGAGTTACGATCTGTTGCTCAAACATGTGGAACTTACGTATGCTGTCATCCAGCATATCATCGGCCCAAGCAGTAAGTTACAAGAGATGGATCTATTCAAACCGTTACCAGCAGAGCTCAACTGATGTTTCCAATGTTAATTTCATCATATTGATTTTCGTCTTTATGTGGCAGTACTGTTTGTTTGTTAACTTTATGTGTAACCCAAGTAGTGTCTGTTTTCCACTTTTATATGCATTCTTAGGTGATTCAATTAATAGATCGGTTGTGTTTCACTTTTTAAGAATTGTAGAAGCAGCCTTCAAAAATAAATAAATAAATGTAGAAGCTAAAATTTAAAATATTTCGACACAAACTATATCCATGACAAACAAACTCGCCCAAGCAGAGCAACACGACGCAACTATCTGGTGAGATCAACTGTTAGCCTCTAACCTTGCAGAATTGGCAGGATAGGTGACCTGAAACCTAGCAGGACTCAATTCAGAGACTGCAGTTTTATCTACCTTGCATCTGTTGTTGTAATTTTTAAACATGTGCACACTTCTCGAATGACACGATTTTCCATTGTTTGGAGCGCGTTTCTCCATTTTTAGGAGCGCACTACCATCACGATTTTCAGTGAGGAGCGCAAATTGGCGGTTCTCACTGAGATTCTTATAGCTTTGCATGTTCCTGGCTGGTAAGGTCCTGCTGACATTATAATCAAACCAGGAACACATGTATGCACAATTAATCGCAAATATCATGTGAATGATATTTAAAAACAGACACTACTTAAGTGGCAAACTCTACATAAAAATTGAACTAAAATCTGATGTAGGATTCTGTTTGATGGAACTAAAAAATTTCAATCTCCATAGCACCGATTCTACAAAAACCAGCGTCCATCTGCAAAATCCAAAATTATTTTGCAGCACTTGTACAAGGGTTATGTCAAGAAAAAATTACAAGAAAATCACATATGCGGTCTGGCGGACTGCCAATTTATGAGTTTCCAGCAGCCCACTCACCTCTACAGCTAATGCAAGAACACGTGATTCAAATAAGAAGCCCAGTAGCACATAAGCATCAAGAGCAAAGCAATCAGTTGACCACAGAAGTAAAATGGTGAAGTTGCCAATGCACCATAACAATTATACTGGTATAAATTAAGAATCTGCACACATGCATATTTAACAAAGAAAAACAAATATACAGAAGCATCAAATCTGAAATTCAAAGAAAATTGATGGGTGGTGTTTGAAATTCCTGACAGAGATTCGAATTTAAAAAATTGTTCAGACAACCTTTGATAAACAAACAACTCTGTAAATTTATAAACAAATAAATTCAGCGAAGTAGAACTAAGTTACTATGACCGTGACTTACAAATTAGACAAGGTTTATTCATCGACCAAGCAAAGCAACACGGTCTTTCTGGATGCCCTGTATGAGGTTAATATCAAAGAGTTCACACCTGATTGGCATCTCCATCTCGTAAAAAGGATTTTTTAAAACATAGTCTGTGTACAGCTCATAAATGATCTTTAGTAGAGTGTCCATGTGTTGTGTCCCTGGTTCACATACGACGAAGAATTTTGTCCCTGCAAAGCAAATCAATGGGTACAATGACTACGTTCAATTCCTAACACAAGTAAAACAAAGAATTTTGATGATTCGTTGCAGAAAAAATATGTTCTGCCATACAGAAAGAGAGTACAAGGTGTATAGCCTAACAAGTAACATCAATGTCTTCAGTGAATTCAATGCAGAACATGTAAATCTTGGTTCAACTTCATTCAAACAATAAAAAGTTCGCCTCAACGTCAGAGAGGCGAAATTCAAAGATGCAGCACTCCAGAGTCCACACATAAGATTGACTTAGCAATACTAACCAATGGCAGCAAACCGTGTGACAGGAATTAGTGAGATTAAAATCGAAAGATTTGAACATATTTTCTACCATTGCTATGCATAGCGAAAGGAAAATGACGGCTCTAACATTAAAGATCTATCTATCCATCCATAACACTAAAACGGAGTTTTATGAGTTACTCCACTCTTTTCAATAACATCTCCAGATTTTATCTACTTCTTTTTGACTGTTAAAAGGTTAAAATTTTATTTGAAAGGAAAAATGAAATACAAGATGAGAGGCGCCTAAGCGCAACAAGAGAAGGAAAAAAGCCGACTCAACACACACAAGAACAACAAAGAGCATAACAACTGCTTACCAACAAGTGCAAGCCTAACTGCAGACTAATCGATCCCATAGTTTCTTCTTGCCTTCTTGGGTATGGGGGTTCTTTTCCCTCTACCCAAATCCTCCTTGCTAGGACCCAAATTCTTGATTGGTTTCGAGGAATTGAAATTATCTACAATGCCTCCAAGGATTTATAACTCCAAACCAAATTCGAGATCTCCAAAAATTAGGAAACTACTAGTACTCCTGGGGATTGATGCTCGGTATTAAACCCTGACATTGCCAGAAATGGGAAGGGTTTGTTCATATGAGAACTGTTTTTTATACCTGTAAATGATTAACCAAAAATATCTAATGCCTTCTCTTTTTTCCTTTTATCACTGGTGTTTAGTTGGGTAGGCGGGCAACTATTTCCATTAACTATTAGCTTCTGTTTCCCACCATTAAAATGACAAGGCACAATATCTATTTCACACGATTTTATTGCACATAAACTAAACCCAAAATTCAAAACCGGAGCTACTACTAAATTTGGCTCAGAACGGTGATCTTGATTCAAAACACTCATGTTATAATCCGTCAGAAAGAGGTAAGACTCAGAAGAATTTTAAGTGTTCAAGCTTAAAACTTAAGACAAATCATCAAATTACAGCGAATACAAACACTTTAATGTAGTAACTAATTCAATTCATTTCATTATGGCTCGCTGCATACATCCTAGTTATTCCTCTAAAAGAAGCCAAAACAAAACAGATTGAAGAAACACACACACACACACAAAAAAAAAAAAAATACAATAAAATAAAATAAAATAAAATCCTAACGCAGTACTACTAGAAATAAGCTTTCAGTAACTACTAGAGTAACAAGAATAGATCCTTAGTAGTAATAGAAATATCATCGATGAAGTTATCTTAGTGAAACATCTTCTGTCATTTATAGAATCAAACAAATTTCTCATCGACATTAGACATTTATACCCTATGGTTCCTACAGTTACCAATTTCACACATTCAATTATACCGTCAACAACTACTGATAAAATGTTTCAATGAACAAACCCTCCTCACGCTCAATTTCAAGTCATAATTTTGTAAGGACAGTTCCATACAAGGGCATTACATAACCTAATCCAATTTTACAATTCCAAAACCAATTTTGAAAAATTTATCGAATTTCTAAAATAAAATAAAATTGGACACTATTATTCCTGGATATTGCCAAAAAAATGGAACCAGTAAATTAAAGGGTTTGTTCATATGAGAAGTGTTTTTTAATTCTTACCTGTAAGTGATTGAAAACAATGAAGATCAAAAGTATCAGCTTCAAGAAGTTCAATTCCTTGACAACCTAAAACTGGTGATAATTGTTGTGAGATTGCATGCATTGAATGCCATAAACTGGCTAATCTCAAACTATCGTTTGTATCCATTCTTCCTGCTGATCCGTAATCCTGAAAATACAAAATCAAAAATTTTAATTTGATTTTCGATACTGAACATATTACTCTTTATTCAGATTCAGGAAGTTTAAAGAGAGATTTTACCTTGTAGAAAATGAGACCTCCAGATTTGTTGATAATGAAAAGACTATATATTGCAGCAGCCATTTGATTTGATAGTAAGAAGAATAGATTTGAGAGAATTTTGTTGAAATGAATTTCAGGATTTTCTTTTGACGTCCTAGATTTGAGTGGGCTGTAGAGTAGAGAGGAGAGGGGATTGTAATAGCCCAACATCTTTTCTTGGGCTTGAAACACTATGAAAGGAAAATGTCACCGGTGGGGATACCCTAAATGATGTAGTAGTAGTACCCTTCATACTCAAAATACAGGAACCCTGTTTAGGGCATACTGAAAAATTTCAGGGCATATCAAGTAATGCCAAAATAGGGTCATTAGATACTAAATTCTAAAGCCCCTTAACCGAATATTTTTTGAATGACAAAACTATCCTTTTACTATTGGTGTTAATACTAATGATTAGTTATACTAAATCTTTATTAGTAACTAGTGATTAAGTATAATAAGTTATAAACTTTGTGTTGATAAATTTAGGGGGGGATCTTCATTTAGAAAAGCTAAGAAATTTCACATCAACTACAACAATGATCCGGAGGTGGCTGCTTTTCTAAATTATGAGAATGATTTTACCCAAACTCAAACTCATAATGATGATTTTTATGAGCCAAATCTAGAAGATGTATACATCGATGAGGAATGCTAACAATACACAAGTATACTTCAATTTTGTCCGTTGAAATCATCAAAAATTTGATTTTTTTCATCAAGTTCGACGAACCAGAGATAGGTTCGGCTTGAAATTATCAGCCGAACCTAACTGGTATACTACAGAAGATGAATAGTTAGGCTTATTCGAAATAGAATAGTTATTGGCCGAACTTATATTTTGTAACTTCCGGCCTACTTACTAGTTATGTATGCCCTAAAACACAGTTCCAAAATACTATAACTATTTTAATCTCTTTTTTCACTAAAACTCAATTCTGCATGAAACTGCACATTTATGCTTCCATGATAAATTCTTCATACTGGCAGACTAGATTGATGTTTGACAGGCATAATGAATGGCAGTGTGGATGGAGGCTTGCTGGTAGCATGGGTGGAGACTGGTCGGCCATGCAGAAGAGTTTTTTGCTGGGAATTGGTTAGCAACAGTGCTGGCTACAAGGATGAAAATTGGCTAGGGGTGCAACTGACTTCGATAGTTGACCGACGGTTGACTTTGACAGTTGACCGGCCGTTGACTTTGTCCATTGACCTTGACCGGACGTTGACTTTGACAGTTGGCCGACTTTGATCATTGACCGGTCATTGAATTTATGTAATACTAGGAAGACTGGTGGGAAGCTTCGGTTGACTGGTTAGCGGGCTTAGATGAGGACCAAAAGATGATTCAAGTATCAATTGGGCCCATTAAGTGGTATTTTTACTTATGGTACAAACATACACTAAAGAAACAATATATCACACAAAAGATATCACAAGAAAATCTTACCATCTACTTCCTTCTCGTCATCTGTGTTATCACCTACTTCCTTCTCATCATCTGTGTTATCATCCTCATTAATTGTATCATCATCACCCAAAATTTCCTTTGGTGCATCTTTCTTTGCTCTCTTTTTTTTCTTTTCTTCTTCAGGCTTAGGTGAACTAGGTGATTCCTGATCTTTCAATCTCTGCGACTTCATTGGTGGGGTGGTTGCTTCGGGATCTTATTGACACACAAATAAATATGTTATTCATATCAGGTTATGGAGTAATTTTGGTAAGCATGACAAGTCATGCACTTTTTTTTTTATTTGCATAACATGTTATTCAGATTTATTTTGTTGCATAACAAGTCATGCAAACATGGATCACAGAAACATGAACGAATGTAAATGCATACCAGAGACTTTCTTCTTCTTCTTGGCAGCGCCGGGCTTTACGTTGGTTCTCGTCTCATTTTGTTGTTGTTCACCATCAGTTTCCGCCTTTTCCACTTATAGATTATCATCATTAGCAGGTAAAAAAGATGTTAAAACTTAAATAGATTAAAATGAAAAAGTAACACTTAAAAATGGGTGTTATGCAGTGTTTTTTTGAAAGCATAATCTGTCATGCATCTGCAAAACATGTTATGCACATTTATTTTGATGCTGCATAACCTTTCATGCATAATGCATAACCACTACACCATTTTTCCAAAACAACAACTAAAATTTGCAACAGCGCTTACGTAGTTGTGAATTCGCAACTGATTTTGCAACTGCTCTAAAATTAGTAATACTTCATCATAAATTTGCAAGCTTTTCAATTGTTGCAATTCGCAACTGCTGAGGAAACCACATGTGATGCTTTTTTGTGTGCCAGGTAACACCATAACTTCCCGTGTGCGACCTGGTTGTGTGCCTAGTAACACCTAAATTTTACACGTGTATTTAGGTGTGTAAATTTCAGCCATAGATACAGTTTTTAGATATAAAATCTAAACCATTAAATTAAACCCTAACCAATATACACTTACCTCGCTTCATCTTCCCTCTTCACTTCACACTTCTTCTCTCTAGCCGACTTCTGTTTCCAGTCCAATAAACTCTGAAGTTCTCATTCCCTCTCAGTCTGAAAACTCGATTAACAACTCAATCTTTAGACAAAATCTCGATTCATTTTAAGTGAAGAATATTTCTTGATTAAATCAAGCAAACCATTTCGTTTTAGGTGAAGAAGATTACAGTGTTCTCTTAATCTAGGGTTCTTAGAAAAATTTCTTTGTTTTGTGAGGTTTTTGTTATAATGGAGAGACTTTACATATGGGTTTTATTTAATTTTTGTTTTGCTTCTTAGATATGGGTTTTAGAGTTTTCAAATGATGATGCCTTGATGTTCTCCCTTAACAAAAAAAAACCCAGAAAACCCAGGTTAGGGTTTCTTCAAAAGACCTCGTTATGTTCATTTGTGTTAAGGTTTCTGATTTATTTTTTTTAATTTCATTTTGTATTTTAATTTTAGCTAACTATTTCTCCACCATGTAAAGGTAATTTTATTAGACTTTAGGGTTTCTGTTAGATTGGTAGTTCTAATTTTTATTTGTTTGTCGGGGTTTCAATACCCATACCTCAATTTCTTCACTCTCTCTGTATTAGTAATTGACTAATGAATGTCCATGATGATCTATTGTTTTGTAGGTATGAAGGAACATGATGATTTAGCTCATAGAAAAGTGTATGTTACTCAAAAGGGGCTTTTCAAGTATCTTCAGTGGTTAATTACAGGTATGAGGACTTAATGGTACACTCAATTCGTTGTTGTGGTTGATATGAGTGTTTAAAGGGTTAGGCATTATGGGATTGTTTTCAATTCGTGAGTAGTTGCAGGGAAGGAGATGAGACAGGGGTTATAAGAATACACTCAATTCTTCTTTGCAAACAAAAAGTTGTGTACACAACATGTTTGAGGAAATGCCCGAGTGCTAGATGAAATTGTTATTACTGTGAATAAGAGATTGAAAGTTTTATTTAATGAAATGGTCTTGCTGCATGCTATTGTAGGGGTATATGGATTGCAGTGGACGAACTGGTGATTGAAGTTGGCTAGAAATGGGGAAGATGCAAGTGCAATGGCTATGAATTCATAGAAATTCAACTGGTCTGGTCACTTCTCCCTAACTTCCAAAGCCATCACAATTTGACTAAGTTAGAACACGGGTTAGGTTTGCAGCAAGGAAATGAAGAAACCAAGACAAACTCCTGATGGTGGAAGTTAGGTTTCGGTTGATGGCCGGGAGTTCAATTGAAGTAAATGGAGATGCTGCTACTGTTGGCTTGAGGGAATGATGGTGCTATGGGCTAATTGAAATTGAAATAAACATGCATGGGGAGTAGAGATATAAATCAAGTGCCATTCTAGCTAAGCGCCCTACATCCATCCAATTGTTACATCTGGTACTATTTTTCATTCATCTTTACCACACATTGCTCAGGTGTGCCTTCTGTCTGGTTCAACATATTGCATGTTTCCTTCTTTCTTCTGTCCTGACTGAAATACATATAAACTAGTTCCTAAGTTAAGAGAATATACCTTGAACATGTATATGCAATGCAACATTTTTTTTGTTTGTTATTATTTGATGCCGAGTGGGTATTTATGTGGACTCTTTTACTGATTTCATTGATTATAGAACTCTATCTATCCCTTTAGCTGGGGGGAGTCAGATGATTAGAATGTGTCCTCATGTATGTTGGACCTAGAATAATATAGGTTGTAGTTAAACAAGATCTCTCATAAGGTTGTCCCTATCGTAAATAAATGGATCTCTAAAATGTAGGCTAACATTTTAAACTACTTAGTTTCTGATTAATTCAATTCATTAATTTCGATTGAGTTCATCATTTATTCTTAGTAACATAAGGTATGCATGAATTAATGTTTCTTCTTCAGAGTCTTTCGTAGCACAGGGATGATTGTTGGCTTGTTAGTCGTTACAGACGAAATTATGAAAAGAAAATAAATGAAGTTCTATTTTCTTAAAATTTGAGTGGTGATTGATTAGTTGAATTGTGAATTTTAGGGCTCTTAATCAGTAATCCAAATGCCCCTAAGGTGATTCGTTTGAACAGTGACATATTGAGGAGCTCTCATACACCTAAACCTCACTCAGTTGTTGTTAAGGTAAGGGTTTATGTGTCTGAATTTGGTGTGGATTGTTTATATTTTCTCCAAATTTTGGGGGGTTTATTAATGTTTGGTTGTGTAATTTGCAGGGAAATGCGAATCCAAGTCTAGTTGTTCAAGTATCAACCATAGTTTGTGAAAATTGCGAAGGAGATGGTAAGTGAGAACTGAGAATTGGATATTCTGCCAATGTTTGAGGCTTTCATCTGTAAATTGTAGTAGTAAGTGATACACCTCAAAGTACCTCAGGAGTATTCAGCGAGAAACAATTTGGTGATGCATGTGTTTGTAAAAGAGCTAACTAGTTCATTGATTAGTTTTGAATTGTTTGTATACATGACATGCTCATTGCTGGAACCGATGCATCTTATTTGACGCTTATGTGCACAATGATAACCAATTAGAAGTCCAATAGTGATGGAAAGAGTACAAGAGGAAGTGAGAAGAATTCTCGGCAATAAAAACGTAAAGAAGAACCAATTTGGCATGTACCAATACAACTCATACAACCTAAAATAAAGCATTTTAATAAAAAAGGTTTTCGTATTCAAGCAACTGTACCTTGATACACGCCACAGAAACTTAACAAATTGCGAAGAAAAACTTGAAGGATCTTTTTTGTGAGATGGAGTCACTTTGGTGACCAAAGGAAAAGAAAGGCCATTGAAGAACTTTATTTGGAGAAAATTAGTCACTGGAGAAAGCGTAAAACTTATTTGGGACATTGTTACTGAGAACTCACCAAAAGATTTAAAAGAATTCAAGGTAATACTTATCATTCAGTCGTATGAATTTACTCAAGTATTCACTCACTTTCAAACTGGTTTAATGATCGACTTGGTCTTCTTACAGGCGGTACTTGGAATTGAATCCGATAAAAATATTGTTGCAAGCTTGCATTCGTGAGTGAGTTACTTCCTCAAAATAAGAAGTGAGGAAAAGGTCATCAGTAAAACTTGGAATTGAAATGATGAAGATGTTGGTGTAAGCTTCCAATTGTTAGGTGAGTTAACGACTTTCTCAAAGTAGGATGTCAGTAACTTTTGTTCAATGCTGCATTACGGATATAACCAAGTGTTGCGAAGTTAATGAGGGTTTGTAAGCTTTATCTTGTTGTAAATATTTAACTGCCAGTGGTATCTTGTGACTCTAAAGTGGTTTTAACCTATCCTAGAAGACATTAGGAGACTATAATTTATTGGTGTGCATTACCTATTGGGTAACATCATAAAGTTGTTGCTTCAATGTAAGAGTTTTATATTTATTTGATGTTTTCTTGTGAAATTTTTGAGAATGTTTGATCTTTGAGAACGTAATTTTTTTGGAATACAGTGAAAGAGCAATCACACGTAGTGGTGTCGTTCCGTCAAGTTTTTCGGTCGGCCCTTCCACAGTGGCAACGGTTGTACTAGTTTTTTCATTCTTGTATATGTAAAGATTTGTTTATATATTTTTAGTGTCTTAGCCTGAAAATGTTGCAGGGAACTGTTGGCTAGGTCAACAGAAGTTTGACTTGACTTTTTTTTTCTGTTGCTAAAAATTTAGCAACATTCCATAACTGTTACTAAATTTTGAACCTGAAAAATGAAATCCGGACCGGATAAACGAAGCCGTTCTAAAAAATTTGGTTTCAAATTTCGCAACTGCTACAGGACAGTTGCAAATGACTAACTTTGGAACTGCTTGAAGCTGTTGCAACAAAAATATTGCAACAACATCCAACAGTTGCTAAACCTATTCGCAACTGCTGAAACCGTTGCAAAGTCAAGAAAAAAAAACAGTTGGGTGAACCGAAAACCGTTGCGAAAAAAAATTCGCAACGGCTTAAGAGCTGTTGCAAAAAAAATGCAACGCCACGTTTCACAACGGCTGGCTGTTGTTGCAAGTCCGTTTTGCAACATCACGCAACCGTTGCTAATCCCCAAAAATGGTGTAGTGAACTAGATTTTATGCTGCATAACCTGTATGCATAATGCAGAACTAGTCATGCATTCACAATTGCAGATGCATAACATGTTCTGCAATCATTCATAAAGTATGCATAACTTATTATGCACTCTAATAACTTGTTATGCAGTTTTTTTTATGTAGAATCACAAATCAGTTAGTGAGGATGCATACCAAAGACTTCCAATCTTTCCACAGTATCTTTCTTTGCCTTCTTTTGCATCTTTACCAGTGGTTGGTCACTATCACTTTCTACTTTTTCATCTTCAACATCATCAGGTAAAATTGATGTTAAAATCAAAGAGTGGGTATCTTATAGAGAAAAAGAAATTAGGGGTAAACATATTTAGGATGAAAATTTCACCAGAAAATTTCAAGAACAAAACTTAAAATCGAAAAAAGATAATCAAATATACTAAATGCAAGCAAGAATACATCGATTAAAACTAGTTTCAATACTTGTTTTCTTCTGTTTTGGCTTCTGAAGACGCGTTTTACTTGGCGTTTCATCCATTTTTGAAGAACTGTGTTTCTAGGTTTTGTAATCTGTAAGTAGTTTCTAGGGTTTTTTATTTTGAAATTGATTTCAAGGGTTTGGTTTCTGTGAATGATGATCAAGAAAAAAAAACTATAGATTTGAGAATGGAGTAGCAGAAACCGATGAGAAGAAGAAGAAGAAGAAGAAATAGTAGTAACAGGTGGAATTGAAATAAATGGGAGTTATTCTAACCGTATGAAACCGTTGAATGGTATTAGTGACTTTCTACACGTTTTTAACTTTTTTTAAAACTTTGGGTGCAACCGTAGGGAAAATTAATCATGGGCCTGCTAGTGTGAATTTTTAATTTTTTTGGGCCTGCCCCTAATTTTCTCTTTAGAAAAGCCGAAAGAATTTCACACGACCCACTTAACCCTCAAAAGGATACTTTTGAGGAGCAATACTAATTGTTTACCCTTGTTTATATGGGGCCAGCCAGAATAAAAGCTCTTCAAAATTGTTTATATGGAGGCTGGCCAAAAACGGAAGTGATAGACTCACTGCAGGCTGCTCCTGCGGTGTGTCCCGCAACAGCAAAAAAAAAGCAAATCCCTAATGGCTCAGCGGTTTTGTATGGGTGGGTTTTGTGTGGGTCCCACCCCCTCTCTCTCACACATATACTCACGGGATGGCCCGCGGGAATCAACCCCGGGATACTAATCTTTGCCTATATATCTCCTAGACCCTAAATCTTTTGTCTACCTTTCTGTTTAAATTGGTATCAATGGTACTCAACTAATTCTTTTTGCTTTCATTTCAACCCCTCTGTCTCTTTTAATCTTCCATTAATTTTTTTGGATATCTCTGTTAAATTTCCAGTTCTACCTGAACTTGTTATGCACTGCTGTAAAATCTTTTTCTCATTTGTGCTCTTTGAATCTAGCCATCTTTCTGATTAAACCTAGTGTAGTATTCTTGACATTCTAGTATTTCCCTTTGTAGTATTTCTTATTCTCAATCTGATCTTCATTTCTGTTAATTCTTAATTCTTAAGTTCTTGTAATCCTTCCTTTTAAAATAAATTCCCCCCCCCCCCCCCCCAATAAATCTCGTCCTCTAGGTTCTTTCCAACTATTTTGCAGAGCAGTTCTTCCTTAGCAAGATGAAACTATTTTCAAGGAACGTATAGGGTATAGGCTACCCTCTTACTAAGCATCACTTCCATTACCTTAACCAGTACTACAGACCTGACATAGTGTTCTTAGCCGAGACAAAAGCTCCGATGTCTTAGATGGAATTTTTCCTCAAAAAATCCAATTTTCATGACTGGTTCATTATTCCATCTGTGGTATTAGCAAAAGGGCTGGCAATTGCCTGGCATAATAACATGGATTTAAAATTGCTGTCAGCAAAATTTAATGTGTGCCACTTTGAAGTTGTCTTAGGTGAAGAGAAGATTTTCATCACCTGAGTTTATGGTGCTATCGAAGCTGGGGAAAAAATCAGGCAGTGGACTTTTGTCTCAGAAGTATCCCAACAAGTGAATAAACCTTGGGCCTTAATTGGAGATTTAAACATTATCCTTGACCCAGCTGAAAAACAAGGGGGAAATAAAGCCAGTTCTAGCAGTAAAACCTTCATCATCCAAACAATCGATTCTCTAGGACTACAAGACGCGGGATACGAAGGGGCGCTGTTCACTTGGTCAAATAATAGAAAATGAGATGCGAACAGTTACGAAAGAATCGACAGAGCGTTAACCTCAGTCAAGTGGGAACAAAGCTTTCCGGATACCAAGGTAACTCACCTACCAAGGGTTGGTTCCGACCATACGCCTATCTTATTAAATTCGAACCCACAAAATTATAGGCCGCAAAAACCCTTCAGATGTATCCGTTCCTGGCTATCTCACTCAACTATCTCAATGGTAGTTGAAGCCTCTTGGAAACTACACTCGGCCAATTCCAGCGAGACATCTTTTCATGGGCTTTTAAAGTTACTATCCACGAATTTAGCCCATTGGAACACAAATATTTTTGGAAATATCCACAACAATATTAAATCCTTAAACAATAAATTTGATAGTATTCATAGAGCCGGGAATATTTCTAAAGAAATAGATAAGCTTAAAAATCTTCAAGCGGAGCTAGGAAAATGGTATAGATTCAAAAATGATTATTATCACCAACTTTCTAGGGATAAGTTCTTTAAAGAATATGATCAAAACACAGAATATTTCCATGCTTCTGCCTCCAATAGAAAAAGAACCAATGAGATCAATTCTCTTAGAGAACCTTCTGGGCTTTGGCTCTCGGATAGGGATCAAATCAATTCACTGCTACTTAAGCACTTCCAACAAATAGGTACATCCCAAAATAGAAATTTTGATTTTGATCTATCCACCATCATAAACCCTTGCATCAGCTATGAAGAAAATGCCTCTTTGACTGCTATTCCCACCAAAGAAGAAATTTAGCTGACCATCTCTAAAATGAATCAATGCGGTGCTCCAGGCCCAGATGGCTTCCAGCCAGGTTTTCTTAAAGCCAACTGGGATATTTTTGGAAATGATTTCATAAAAACAAGAGTTATTTCACTCGGAAATCATCGACAAAGACCTTAATCATTCATTCATAACCCTCATCCCAAAAATATCCACACCCCAAACCCCGGGGATTTCAGACCTATTAGCCTGAGTAATACAACCTACAAAATCATCTCAAAAATCTTAGCTAATAGACTAAAACCCATCCTTGGAAAAATTATTTCACCTAATCAATCGGCATTTCTCCCTGGTCGACAAATCACAGATAACACAATAATTGCTCATGAACTTATTCATTCGATGAGAACTTCAAAGAAAAAAAAGGGTTATCTAGCATTAAAGCTAGACCTACAAAAGCCTTTGATAGGGTTGAATGGATTTTTATTGAAAAAGTTCTCAAAGCTTATGGATTCTCGGATTTATGCACTGCGCTCGTTCTACAATGCATTTCAACAACCTCTTTTTCAATCCTGCTAAATGGTTCCCCTGGTCTACCTTTCATCACCTCTAGGGGTCTAAGACAAGGTGATCCTTTATCACCATATCTTTTCCTAATATGCATGGAAATTCTATCTAGACTCCTTGAAAAGGCAATTGAAGACAAAAGAATATCTGGGTTTCAAATTAACAAAGACGCCCCAAATATCTCACACCTATTTTTCGCGGACGACTGCTTTCTATTTACTAAAGCGGATCTGGGGGAAGAAAAAAGTCTTTTAGAGATACTACAACTATTTGGGAACATCACAGGACAAATGGTTAACCTCCAAAAATCAAGCGTCTACTTCAGCCCAAAAATACATCCGAGACACAGAAAGATTCTAGCAAAAATTTTAAAGGTCCAGCTGATGACGAATAATGATAAATATTTGGGTACTCCTCTATTTTTTGATAAAAACAGAAAGGCAAACTTTGAACCTTTGCTGCAAAGATACTACTCTACATTACAAGGTTGGAGATCAAAACTATTATCTCAAGCGGGGAGGACTGTCCTGATTAAATCGATTCTCCAATCTTATCCAACATATCAAATGCAAGTCATAGCTCTGCCAAAGGAAACTCTGAACCAGCTGGACCGAATTCAGAGAAATTTCTGGTGGAAAAAAGATGGGCAAAAGAGACAAGGAGGATTTATAAGAGCTTGGAAAAGTATATGTAAACCCATCTCTCAAGGAGGTCTAGGAATTAAAAATCCAAATCACTTTAACTTGGCTCTACTCACTAAACTAGCCAGTAGACTAGTAACAGAACAAGACCAACTATGGGTAAAACTCCTAAAATCAAAATATTTCCCGAATTCACACCCTCTTGAAAAATCCAGAATTTCTAACCTTTCGTGGATTTGGAGTAGCATAAAAAGAGGCTCAGAGCTAATAAAAGGTAATTTCATTTGGCAAGTCAAAAATGGAGCCTCGGTGAAAATCTGGGAAGACATGTGGATTCCTAATGCGGATATAATCCAAAGAATCCCTAACATTCAAGAACAAGCGCCTACAAGAGTTCAAGAGCTAATAACGGATCAAAATAGTTGGGATCAAGATAAATTAAACCAATTTTTCCAACCGGAGGACAAGGAAAAAATTCAAGCATTAGAGCCAAGGAACAATGAACATGACATTATTAGATGGAGGCACCATCAATCCGGAAAATTCTCGGCAAAAAACATATACAATTTTTTAGTTAAACAGGATCTTGACGATTCTGAAGTCCGAGATTTCCCATGGAACAAGATCTGGAAAATTCAAACAATTACAAGAATCAGACTGTTAATCTGGAAATTAGTTCAAAAAGCTTTGCCAACATCGGAGAGGCTGGGTGCTCATAATCCGAAAATCGATCCGATTTGCCAATTATGTGACAACCAAATGCCAGAAACGGAAATTCATCTTTTCTGTGAGTGTCGTTTCGCTAGAGACATATGGTTTGTCCTCTCTCTACACAACATAATACACAGAAACGCTAACAGTACCGTTATGGATTGGATAAAATGGTGGGTTACAGAAGATGATTTAAGCCAATTACAAGTTAAAATTTCCACCATGATCTGGTTCATTTGGAAATACAGATGCTCGGTAGTTTTTGAAAAGATACAACCAAGTCCAGTCAGCCTAGTAGAAAAAATCAAGAACTTCCTACACTCTGCACCGTTAAAAACCCCTCAAAGAATTAAGATGAATCAAAATAAATCATCAAACAATACCAATTGGTCAAGCCTAAATACGGACTGGATAATATTCATTGATGCCTCTTACAAGAAAGAAGACTGCTCGATGGGATATGCTTTTATACTATATTCTACAGATGAGGAGACTTTTATGCATATCGCGGCTGGTTCAGAGTGGGCAACGTCTGCTTTCCATGCAGAAGCTAAGGCTTTACTAAAGGCGGTTACGTGGCTAAAAGAAAACATTCTATCATCAATGTCCATAGTAACGGACTGCAAAAATCTAGCAGACAATTTAAACAAGGTTACTAATGGATCTTCGTGGCCGGCGGAAAATTCTTTGCAGGAAATAATAAATATACTAGGAGATCTACCTCAAGCGAAAGTAAAGTATATAAAGAGAAAAAACAACAAGGCAGCGGACTACATAGCTAAAGAGGCAAGGATTAGAAGACTACAACAAATGTCGGAGAATCTTTTTCATAAAGTTCACAATTCTAGCATTGATTCTAATACTTTTGATGAAAATGATTTTGTAAATCTATTGTACTACATTTGCTAGCCTAATATATGTTTTCTTCCATCAAAAAAAAAAAAAAATTCCGGCAAAAATAGCTCTTTACAAAAAGTCAATGGTGTCCACTTGTCTAAATATTTTAATGGGAGGAGTAAATATCTAAGTTAATCAAATAGACAAAAACGTAATGTGGCCGCAGTTTCAAACAAAGACTATAAGTTTGGGTTGCACGGACGCGGACACTACAAAATTTTCGAAAAACTAGGACGCGGACGCGTATATACATATTTTATTTATATATATAATTATGTATTTATACAGCAAAGTTAAGTATTTACATCCTAAAAATTAGAAAATAATGCTACATGTGTATAAATTTCAAAAGAAAATGAAAGATCGTTTGTTTATACACGCCGAAGGTCAAGCAATCAATCACTATTAAACACATGGCACAATCAAATTGCATTTTTAGAACAACACATGCCCAACCAAGGGTATATGTGATGTATTTCCAATTACAAAATCCTAATAAAGAGTTACATGATTGATCTAAATGTTTGTCTTTCTTTATTTAGTTAATAATAGTAAAAATAAAGGAAGAAGTTTAAATGAAAATGAAAAAAAAATGCTTCAAACCCAAGTCATCGGTGCGTCCAAAAAGGACGCGCGCGGGACGCGTATTTGGTGCGTCGGACACGCGTCGTGTCAGCGTCAAACGCGCGTCCTGCGTTCGACGTGAGTCGGATGCGGACACGGCACCAAAATCGGTGCGTCCGTGCATCCCAGATAACCAAAGCGATCTACAACTTGTTTTTCCTCGACTCTTCTGGATATAGAAAAGAAAACAAAGACTATAACCAAAGCGATCTACAACTTGTGTTTCCTCAACTCTTCTGGATATAGAAAAGAAGAAATGGTAAATATTATTGGGGCCGATCGATTTCACAATGGTATGTACGATTTCGATTTGTTATAAATATGCTATTAGTGGTACAAGATTTGTTGACTAATTTTTGGAATGAACATGATGAAGAATCTGATGAAGAATTCGAAAATGGGTATTTCACTCTGAAGAGGCTAAATGCTGCCACTAAAAAATTCAGTAAAGAGAGTAGGATTCGCTGGGGAAGCGTTTATAAGGTCAGGTTCATTATAAATACACTCGGAATATGGATATCTTAACTCGATAGTTAATTTTTGTTAGAAATTGAAATGTTTTGAAGCTCTGTTACCATTTTAGAAATTGAAATGTTTTGGAGCCCTAATACCATGTTAGAAATTCTTATAATTTTAAGATTGAATAATATTTAGCATAGTGATGTTGCTCGTATAAAGCTCCTAGAATACTATTGGTGAAGGTGGTGGTGAAGCAAGACTTGGTTTGTTGTAATTTTTATTGTATTATTGAATTGATTTTGCTTGCTTGCTTACAAATGACACAAGACTTGCCTATTTATAGGCTTACAATAGCCGACCATTGTATATCTAGAGTTTTCCATTCTAGAAAACTCTTTTACAACATTATGTTAAAGTACATTCCCTTTTACAACCGTATGCTCTCTAGTTATCTCTAGATTTTGCTTATCTAGAACATTCATTTGACCGTACTAATTTTCCTTACACATTCTAGCCAAGTCTTAACTGACTTTGGCAACTCTAGTACATTTTAGAGTACTTGTTTTCTACACTTCTCTACATTTGTCTAGATCATTCTAGACAATTACAAATTAGATGTTCCAACTTAGTGATGATGATCATAGGCAGTGTCCTGAAATTCCTATTAGTACATAAAAATCCTTGATTTCATTCTATATTTTTTTTATTTAGCATGATGTCAATATATACGCAGGGTATTCTTCCTAATGGGATGAACATCGCTGTAAAACGAATAAATATAACTCGCGAAGATGCAAAGCTTCAAAATGAAGTAAACATGATGTCTACCTTGAGACACCCGAATGTTGCTAGGCTGTTCGGACACTGCAAACTAAAAGATGAAGGCCTACTAGTGTATGAGTACATGGAAAATGGTTCCCTTGGCCGAGCTTTATTTGGTAATGATCGAACTGCTCAAGAAAAGACTAATTACAATTGTGCTAATATTACGTTTATGTATGATTATAACACTTTCGCGGAAAGTAAATGAGCGGTGTGTGCTTATGATGCAGGCGATGGGAATTTGAAGAGAAGGCTCAATTGGCACATCAGGGTTCAAATTTGTCTTGGAATCGCAAAAGGCCTTGCTTTCCTGCATCATCAAGACGAGTCAAAGGCCATGATTGTTCATAGATATATTAGACCTGCAAATATTCTTCTTGACAAATTTCTTAATCCCAAGATATCTGGTTTGATTTCTGGAGAAGAAGGCACGCAGTTCTCGACCATTACAGATGGAAAATGATAGATATGAGAAGAATTCTACACTTATTATCTAATTCTTAGTTCAGAACGAATCTAACATATAATCCATGTACTTCACTCTGAACCTGCTAAATGCTGCTACTCAAAATTTCAGTCCACAAAATAGGATTTGCAATGGAAGGGTTTAGAAGGTTAGTTTCGTGTTACGGTTCACATACACTCAATATAAGTAAGTATGTATACCTTTTAGGGATAATTGGACATTGATACGCCGGTTTTGTCCAGGTTTAGGCTTTGGTCTAACATTTGTCCAATGTTAGAGGTTGGTACCTGGACCGGACATTGACCCGAGTTAACGGTTTCTGACCACACTTTAATAAATTTAACAAAATAAAAATATCAGCTTTAGACTTGTGAATCTGATGATGCAGGGTATTCTTCCTAACGGGATGAACATCGCCGTGAAGCGAATATATTTAAGTAGCGAAGCTAAAAAGTTTGAGCTTCAAAATGCAGTAAACATGATGTCTACCTTGAGACACCCAAATATTGCTAGACCGTTTGGACTTTGCACAGATGAAGGCCTACTAGTGTATGAGTACATGGAAAATGGTTCCCTTCATGATGCTATATTTGGTAATGAATCTAATGATCGATAACATATACAGTAGTAACTTCAAGTGTACGAGTACATGGAGTACAATTGCACGTTTATGTGTAGATTTATAAAACTTTTGCGGAAAATGAATGAGCGGTATGCACTTATGATGCAGGGAATGGGAATTTGAAGACAAGGCTCAATTTGCACATCAGAGTTCAAATTTGTCTTGGAATCGCAAAGGGCCTTGCTTTCTTGCATCACAAAGACAAATCAAAAGCCATGATTGTTCATAGAGCTATTAAACCTGCAAATATTCTTCTTGACAAATTTCTCAATCCCAAGATATCTGATTTTGGATTATTGGCTAAGAATTTTGGAGAACACTCGACCAGTATTGTGCCTGGAACATTGTAAATATGAGAAGTATACTACACTCCTTGTTTAATTCTCAGTTCAGATTAGGACACGAATTCATTACCTAATATATATCCTTAACGAAAACACGATAGAAACTTACTTGCAATTCTGGTTTGCTTCCTTTGCAGTGGATATCTGGACCCTCAATATTGTATTACAGGTACCGCAACTGAGAAATCAGATGTATACAGCTTCGGAGTGGTCATACTTGTGCTAATGAGTGGGCGGTATGCTTCGTACATATCAGCTGCAGGTCATACAGAAAAACTTCTGGAAGTTGTAAGTTTGCATCTAAAAGTTATTCTAACTCAGCAAAAGTGAATTGGTCAAGCTATGTTATCCGATTCAGTTTTCCAGATTTTCAGTTATATTTATATGGTAGACTAGTAGGTGACATGTTTAGTTTGTGTTTCTATTTCTATGCAGTTCGTATTTTTATTCTTGCTGCATCTCCAACTTAAGAGCTTTGGTTTGGTATACAGGCTCATGAGTTACATCGAAATGCAGATCTTTTATCACTAGTTGATAAAGAGTTGAAGGCAAGCATGACAACGAAAGAAGCAACAATGTTGTTGCATTTGGAAATCTTATGTACTAATCATTCTCATGAATTGAGGCCTGCAATGTCAGAAATAGTAAACATTCTTGAAGGGAAGATTGTAATGAAGACCCCACCAGTCAATCCACAATATTTTACAAAATACAACTTTGAAGAGGTCATGTCTGACGTCGAATGCTGCAGCATTTCCACAGAGACAGAGCTGGCTGGCCAGGGATTTGTTTCTGACCTTGAGGATGTATACAATGGAAATGGTGGGGAGGCAACTGAGTCTTCTCAGGAAAAGGTAAAGGAAGAAAGTACTCCTTCCGAAGTTATTAACGATTTTGTTTCTGATTTAAAGTCCTTTTTAAGTGAGGGAGACGAAGTGAATGATAACCATGAGTACGTTGCACCATCAGAAGACACACATGAGCAGTATGAAAATGGAACTTTCAATTTAAGATATCTTGAGGTAGCTACTAAAAATTTCAGTCCTGCAAACAAGATTGGTCAAGGTTCTTGTGGTTCAGTTTACAAGGTTTGCAATCTAACTTTGTCTATTTTCCTAGTTCTCATGTTTGCCTCCTTCGCTTCAAACTGAATGGTATGTTGTACAGGGTATGCTTCCCAATGGGATGATGATTGCAGTGAAGCAACTTCATAATAAACCAGACGAAACAAAAAGATAGACATTTCAAATGAAGTAAATATTGTTTCTACCCTGAGACACCCTAATCTCGTTAGGTTATTTGGTAACTGTACAGAGAATGACCAACAATCATTAGTATACGAGTACATGGAAAATGGATGTCTGAATAAAGCTTTATTTGGTAAATATATATTGACTCGAATACTATTGTTTGAACTATCTCAACATGTGAAAGTTTTTTTTTTTTTTTTGGATTTATAAAAGCGCGCCGGTGGTATTCATTTTTCAGGTTCAATAGATTTGAAGAAGAAACTTACCTGGCCAGCAAGAGTTAGAATTTGCATAGGAGTAGCAAGTGGTCTTGCATTCCTACACGATGATAACTCAAAAGTGAAGATTATCCACAGAGATATCAAACTTTCAAATATCTTGCTTGATAAAGATCTTAACCCAAAGATTTCTGATTTTGGATTGGTGATGCACTACCCTAGAGAAATCACACATATCAACACCAAACTTGCAGGAACAATGTAAGTAATATATACTGTATTTAAGATTTCCTGGATAGTAAGTAGGATCTTAATGGAGCTCAATAGTAGATTATTTCATTATCAATGGCTAGCTAATTCCATTTTTTAATTCAGTGGGTACATGGCCCCTGAGTATGTTATACGAGGAACAGTCACTGAGAAGATAGACGTATACAGCTTTGGAGTAGAGTTCAGTGGAAAACAAATCATGAAAGTGTTTCCCTTCTAGATTTGGTAAGTTGATACTCCTTGACGTGGGATAGAATTCTAGATTTGCCATTGCATTTACCCTGACAGCTTTGGCTTGGACATACAGGCTTATAATGCACTACAGAAAGGACATCTTCTAGAGCTGATTGATCAAGACTTGGAAATGGACATTCCAGCAAAAGATGTAGAAATGGTTATAAATTTGGCTTTGTTATGTACACATACTGACCCTAAATTAAGGCCCACTATGTCAGAAGTAGTGAGCATTCTAGAAGGAAGGACTGCGATAAACAGTACTCCATACAGTTTAAAGTACACAAGAAGATTCAATCATACAACAGAGTCCATTGCTGACATATCAACCTGTAACTTAAGTGGAAGCACTTCAACCCACAACGAGAATAGTAATTCCACAAATGGTGCATCTGGCACTTATGAAGGGAGGGCTATTCTGCCTTCCTCTCCTGTGCTACCAGTGGAGCAGCAATACAGGAATGATGTGGACTTGCACCAGGAATTTGCTTCAGATGGCAGTGTTTTGCTTAATTAACAAACAAACGAAGAATGATGTGTCACTGAGCCAGGAGACTGTTGCGGCATATGAGCCCCCTAGATTAAATGATACACCAACTTTTCCAGTTTACGAGCAGGCACCCATAAGGGAGCATAAAAGTAGGCCTGAATATGTCAAACCCACCTTTGAAGAAGGAACGCTTCATGTTGAGTGTTCAGATGAAGAGTTCCAAGATGGATGTAATGATTGGAAGAATTCTCTAGTAGGCTTTTTTGCAGGTGAGGAAGGCTACTTGGACACGGACATCGAGATGGTTGAGGAACTATGGGAAGTGAAAGGAAATTTCTCCATGTTCGCTATGGATAACGGATTTTATTTATTTAAATTCAGTTGTGCCAGAGATAAGATCAGAATTCTAGAATCAGCTGACCTTTGGAAAATCCAGCAGAGACAACTTATTCTGAGAGAATGGAACTGGAAGTTTAATTTTGACAGAACTGAAATGAAATCTGTTCCCGTCTGGGTGAAGATTTATAACCTACCACTCTTCCTTTGGACTACTACTTTTTTCAGCAAGATTGGGAGTGGGTTGGGCATTCCCTTGTACGCTGATTGAAAAACAAACAACAAGGAGAGATTAACTTATGCAATGCTTTGCATAGAGGTCGAAGCTCATACATCACTGCCCGAGTCTTTGAATATCGTAGTGAAAGGAATAAAGTATCAGCTGGATATAGAGTATGACTTGAGAACCTTAAAGTTTGCAAGTTGCAGCACCTTTCGGCAGATAGACACGAAAATGTAAGTCGAAGATGCAAATTTAGATTCAAACTCATGGCATATATCTTCGTTTAAAAGTAAATTGGTTCTTATTGTTTCGATATCGTGTTTAAGAAATGAATTTGTAAGTTACTGTTTCTAGTTTATCTGATTTCATAATGAGCTGGTGTCCTTGCTTTATTTACTTCAACTACCAGGACATGCATTGATAATCATTAAGTATACTAATCAATAACGAGCAGGGTTACCAGATATATTCACCTGCATGTGAGAAAGGCCGATAACATTCGCTGTCCCAAAGAGAATGCGAGATAGTGATGATGACCAAGAGGGTTGATGAAGATTCTGTTGGATAATTTGGTTACAAATGTGCATAAAATATTAGCAAACACTAATAAACAAGACCCATGTATCGGTTTATCAAAATTAAGCAAGAGATGGTTGAGGAAATTTATCAAATACCTGGCACGCAGCAATCCTGTCTCTCCAATTTTAGCAAGCCAATGTTTCCACAATTCATATAATACACGATAGAAACATAGCACAGAGTGATAATAATCAAAACAACTTATCTGGGAATTGTATTGAGGCGAGGTACTCCTCTTTCCTGAAAATTTTAACTTCCGGGTGCAAAACCAATTCGGAAGTAAGTTTAGCCAGGATACAACAATACCTTTGATGTTAACATGCAATCGAATAACATCAAAACAATCGAACTTAATGTAGCAGCAAACTCTCTAAAGCAAATTTATTTTTCAGTAAAACAATGGAAGCTTTTTCTGGTTTTTGCTATGTCCGTTTAAGAACATTGTGTTCTTGTAATGAAAAAGGTGACGGTTCACCAATGGTTGTGACCCAAACTAAATGGTCACGTTGGTTAAAAACTTACAATAAATTCCACGTTGGACAAGACATAACATTCGGAAACGGATTTGGATTCAGTTTCTTCCGAATTACTAATTTTTAGTTAGTTAAAAAGTCTGAACATTACACAAGTTTATGTTCTTGATTTTACACGAAGTTGGATGGGAGTCTCGCGGCAAGCGGAGCTCCTACACCCTTTTGAATGGCAACCCCTAGTCTGTGGAAAAAAAAACTACCTTCCTTACTATTTGCTTCATTGCTCTTGATGAAGAAAGAAGAAGTTTATTTCTTCGCCTTTCTACCTTTAATTAAAAAGGAACACGCAGCCTTTCTCCCCTTTTCTCTCTGAAACAAAGAGAGAAAAAAAACTACTTTCTTCAAAACTCAGATCCTTGATCCGTCTGGTTTTGGTTTTATTTTTAAGATCTACCAGACTGATCGAGTTTGTTTCTTTGTATATATTTATCTTTTTATATAAAAAAATGTTTCTAAACAATTTTTATGGTTTTCTAATCGGTGTAATGGTTTCACAATACTATCATGACTTGTTTTCTTATTCTATTATTAGGGATTTTTTGGGGATTTGGATTTGCATTGTTATCAAGCATGTGATGAATGAAAACGATCTACTTAGGCCCCTTCCTATGGTAACTAGCAAAAATGTTATTATGCCATGCCAGATGGACTGGCAAACTTGGCGCGCCACTATGGGAGAAAATATAACCGGTCGAGTGTAAACCGGTAGATAGAACAAACACCGGCCGGTGTTACAACCACCGACATCGGTCGAGTTTAAACCGTTGGAGGTCTTTCGAGAACCGGTCGGTCTTTTAATCGATGTTTATTTTAAATTAGTAACGTTTATCTATAAATTCGACTCATTTAGTGAAATCTAATCACACCTCATTTTCTCATTAACTTTATCTTTACTCACTCTTTTGTACCTTAATCATCTGTTTAATATTTTTTTCCACCTCAATAGATATGGATTCTTCTGACGAAGAAGTGCGTATTCATATGGATCGATTTGAAGAACACGAACGATTATTCGTGCAGGCATTGAAACAAATTGATGATGAGTCAGATGAAGATAAAGAACTAACCAACACCTTGATGCATCTAGATTCATTGGGGCAAATACCTAGAGATCTGGAGCCAAGAGAAGTGTTCACAAAGAAGATATACGTACCGTGGTCGAGACGAATGGCACGAGAAGCTGATGCACGATTATTTTCTTCGGACTGTGTGTTCTCTGATGAAAATTTCCAAGGCCGATTTCGCATGCCCATACATTTGGTGCTAAAGATTATTGGTGAGCTTTTTCAGGTAGAACCACAATTTAATTATCAGTATGATGCATTTAATATTAGGGGTCATAGACCTGAACAAAAGGTTACTTCGGCTTTGAGGATTTTAGGATATGGCAGACCTCCAGATTCTAATGATGAGTACCTTCGCATTGGCAAAACAACTGCATACAAGTATCTTGCGTTGTTTTGCGAAACAATGATTAATCATTTTGGTCCTACCTATTTACGAAAACCAACTGATGTAGATGTTAGAGAAATATTAAAGCAAAATCAAGAAAGGGGGTTTCCCGGAATGCTGGGTAGTCTTGAATGCATGCATTGGGTGTGGATCGGATGCCCTAACTATTGGGCTGGTCAATATAAAGGTCATTACGCAAAACCAACGGTGATCCTTGAGGCTGCGACATCTTATGATTGTTGGACATGGCACGCATTTTTTGGTCTCCCGGGATATCAAAACGATATTAATGTTTTACACAAATCGCCTTTGTTTGAAGATTTAAAGTATGGCATTTCTCCTCAAGTAAACTTTGATATCAACATGAATCACTACACTCATGGTTATTATCTTGCAGATGGAATTTATCCAAAATGGTCAACTTTAGTTCAATGTTACCGTCAGCCTCCTGCCGGTGAAATGGGTCGTTCATACTCGTATTTCAATTGTAAATAAATGAATCTGAGAAAGGATGTCGAACGAGCTTTTGGAATTCTGAAATGGAAGTTCGCAATCATTTGTGGGCCTTATCGTGGTCTAAGTACTCGTGAAATGCATAAGACTATGTTGACTTGCATCATTATGCATAACATGGTTATCCAGGAGACTCGTCGTAATAAGAATTGGACTAACCATCAAGATGAAGACTTAAGGCCTGAAATTATACCAGCAAGAGGACTACCTGCAAGGAACTATGCGCAAATGACCAGTCATCTTGAGAATAGACCTTTGTATAACAGGTTAAGGGAAGATCTCAGAGCAAATCTGTGGGCTGAGTTTGGAAGAGATGGGGGACGAATTGAGTAGTGTTGTTTCATTTATTTTGGTTTATTTATTATTGTTTCATTAATTAAAATCATTTACTAATAAAATTTATTATTGTTTAAGTTTATTATTATTAAAGTACCGGTCTAGACTCAATCTCTACCGGTCTAGACTCAATCTCTAGCGGTGTAGACTCAACCGCTATCATTCCTTTATATATCCCCACACTAAATCCGTTTCAAACTCACATCACTTCTCTACAAATTCATTCTCTGATTTCTACAAATTCTTTCTATGATTTCTTTCTCTAAATTATGCCTGATCCTAGATTCACTGAAGATGAAGATTTATCTCTTTGTAGAAACTATGTAATATACTATCCTAAGAAAGGTGAAGAACGACGGATGAGTGGTTTACCTAGTATGAGTTATGTGGGTAAAATTCATGATGCCTTCTGCACAGAGACATGTAATCCTCATAACCGGGATTGTGCTGATTTGTTTTGCCGATTCATGAATATCGAAAAAGAGCTTGTGGATTTTATAGCTATGAAAAGGATTGTCACTCGATACCGTCTTAAAGGTGATACCGTTTCAATAGTACTACTACCTCCTTCACTTGCTTATCCTCCTTCTTGGGAAGCTTTTCTCGCTGCTCTTGCATGATTTCTTCCTAATAATTTTCTCTTAATTGCGGTATTGACATTCAGGTTGGAATTATTGTTCTGGTAGTTTCTGGTGAAGAGAATGGATTATCTTAAGATTGAGATAGTTGTGAATTGGGCGTCGAAGGTGAAGAAGTGTATGGTGAACTTGCAGGTATGTATGGTGAACTTGCAGGTATATTCTGCATGTTTGCTAACACTTCTGGATTATATTTAGGCAACACTTTCAAAATATGATAACAACTTTCGAAACTAAAATTGTTCCCATTTTTATGGTGCCAATCAGTGCGACACTTTCGTTCGACATCAACATCGACAAGACCGCTCTCTCGACCACGAGCAGCATGCATTATAGCAGCGACTTACAACGCAACTTGGGCGTTGATTGTAATAAAACGACCGGATAATCCATTTGCATCACGATCGTTGATGTTCATAGTTTCTTGACGAAAGTTAGCAAATATGTTATCCAACAAATTGGTGGATTGTTGATTGGCACCATCCGTACTATCTTGTGTAAAGAACACATAGTTTCTGCAAATGGCTTCATCTTCGATTATGGTAAATTTTGGACCCCTAATCTTCTTCTTTTGTTGTTTAGACTGAGTATTTGATTGAGACATATTAAAGAAATTATACAATACGAGTGAATGAAAGAGTTAGATGCTGCAATTTGTTTTAGATTAACAAATGTGAAGAGTAGAGAAGAGAAGGAGTGAGTTAAAATGGTAGAGGAATGTGGTATTTATAGGGGGGGAGAATAATAACCGTTGGATCAGATTTTAGTTAGCGGTGTAACTAGCACCTGCCGGTGTTACAGAAACCGGTAACGGTGTCGTATACACCTACTGGCTTAAATTACACCGACCGGTAGGTAGAAACTCCACCTGACCTGGCTAAGTGGCAAATTTTCCACTTAGCCAGTCCAGTTTGCCAGTTTCCCCCCTCCATAGTGGGTGCTTAAATGGAAAATCAATGGATTTTACACACCCATAGGAAGGGGCCTTAGCCAGATATGGAGATTGTTTGTGAAGAATCTAATTTGGGCATATTACTTCCCTTTTATGGAAGCATTTGATATATTTAATGATCAAGAAACAAAATGGTTTGAAACCATTATTTCAAACATGTTTTCATTACAAGTTTTCACTTCATTAGCATCTCCTCTTATGATTCCTACACCTTCGGGCAAGGGGAACTTAATACACTGATGGTATGTAGAAGCCACACCCAAGATGTTGTGTAACCATGGTCTTCCAATTAATGCACTGTACGGAGATTCAAAGTCCACAACACAAAAGGTCACCTCTGTGGAGATTGTCTTTAAAGGAATTCGCATAGTGATTTCTCCTTTTGGTTTATTTGTTGATCCATTAAAGCCATATATTTTATAAGTTGAATGAATTAAGTCTTCATCTTTTCCTCCCATAGTCTTGTAGGTATGATAGAACAAAATGTAGACGGAGCTCCCGGAGTCAATTAGTATTCTCTTTATCGCCCAGGTGTCATCTTCTTCTCCTTCTTTCTTCTCCTTCTTTTTATTTGGTATTATTTCCAACATAACCACTAAGGGACTCACTTGAAGTTTGCCTCCTCCATCTACTTCTTCTGCACTGAATGTGATTGGATGCTTCCGCCATTCCATGAGCCTCAGTATCTTCGCTAGGCTCATTAATTCTTTCCCTTCAGCATCCCTTACATAGACGCGAATCAACACGTTATCGTGGAAGTCCGCTATACTTCTAAATGAGTGTATTATCGAATTACAGTGTAAGTTCTTGGAATTCGCAAATACTTCTATTTGAAAGGTATTTTTTCCCTTGTCCACCCCTATTGAATTTTCCCCTGTTGTTGTTTGTGTTATTGGTGGTGGTGGAAGTGGGGTAGCTAAGAAGTGGTTAAGCTTTCTTTGTCCAATCATTCTTCATATGATTCGATGTACGTTCTTGCAGTTATTTGTTGTTTGCCCATGGAACCTATGATACACACAAAACTCTTTACTTCTTCTTCTCGATGGTGTCTCCTTCCCCAGATTAGGTGGTGGAGTTATTTCTTCCATTAATATAACAGCTTCCCATATTTTTTCAACTATTTTGTCAAGAGGTGGCATCCTGATCTCCTCATGGACTCTGTAGTTCGCACCTTGATTATAGTACCTCATAATTCCTCCGTATCCATCTCCGTGATTATCAATCCTTGGAAACTTGTTGTTTCCACCGCGATTGTTATATTATCTCTCTTTGTACTCTTGCTCGAACATCTCTTGGTCTCTGCTACTCATAGCTACCTGCTTTTGCTGATCAACTTTTTTTTATTTCCCTGCGAAGTACTGGCAACAACATTTGTCATTATTGGTAATAGACTTGCATTTATTATCTTCTCGCTCGGGATCGCGACAGGCTAAGACTCCATATCTCTCTGTTTTTCTTCAAGTGCGATGTATTCCTCCTGGTACTCGCGCAGTTCTGCCATCGTTATTTTGTCTTTCATCCTAAATATGTGTGTAAACAACAAGTCAGACGAAAATAAGGCATTGATGAACGATAAAATAAGATTTCTATCATTCACTCGCCCTGCCATATCGATACTCATTGTCCTCCATCTGTTAGTCATATCTCGCAAGATTTCATTTATTCTTCTTCGCAGGTTGATTGCCTTCTCAATTACTGGTCTCTGCATACTACTGCTGATGTAGTGTCCCAAGAATAGACTCTGCAGTTGCTCAAACGATTTTATTGATCTACCGGCAACCCATCGAACCATTTTAGGGCTTTTCCTGCGAGGCTGGCCGGAAAATATTTACATAAAACTGCATCGTTATCCTTATATTGTAACAAAGCTAAACTGTATATTTTTATATACGTAATTGCGCATGTTAATCCGTCAAAGACACTAGGAAATGTGGGTAAGGTGCACTTTCTTGGTATCGTTATTAATTGTATCTGCCATGCGAATGGCGTGCTTGCTGTTTCCTCTATGGCTTATTCTATCTCTCTTCTTCCTCAATCTTTCCCTTTTGTTACTAATTTTCTCATCTCTGTTATCTCTCTTAAGATTTCATCATCTGGGAAGATGTATCCTCGTTGTTGCCTGGGTATTTTCAGCAGTCTTGTCTCAATCTGTTTTCATGCTTGCTTTGTCGTATTGCTTCTTTTGATTCTTGTCGTTCTTCATCAGCTCTCCTTTCTCTTCGTCTTTCCTTCTCATTTCTCGCCTTTCTCTCTCATTTTGTCTCCTTAGCATTTCCCTTCCATGGAGTATCATTCTTGTTTGTTCTGGATCGTCTTCTTGCACTGAGTCATCTTGGATGTTGTTATATTCTTCATTTCGCTACTGCCTGTTTTCGCTGCGACGTCCTCGCCTGGTTTCATTCTCCCCTATTTGCACATTCCGATATTCTACTTGACCGTGTTCGCGCTCCCCGTGCATGTTGTCGCCCACCTGTAGATTATTACCCAAATTGTTATCTAGCGATCGTCTCTGTTCATCCTCTCTCTGATCAGATCTACTACGCCTGGTGGTACCTATACTAGTTCTTGATCTTTAGTTGGTACGTGTCGTCTTGGATCTAGTCTCTGATCTTTGCTCCTGCAACCTGTGGTTCACCTCTCTTAATTCATCGTTTTGGCATGTCAAGTTCGCACGCACTTCGTCTTGCCTCCTTCTTTCGTCTGCCGATCTTTGTCTAAGTTCTTCAATTGTCATGTTCTCCTCAATTTCACCTACCACTTCTTGTTCATGTGTTCTTTCTTCATTTTCCTCTGTGGTGTCTGTATCTGTGGTATGGACGCTAACTTCATCATAATTGATGTTATTGTTCTCTTCTGCTACTGGTTGGATCCGAGATTAGGTTTGCCGTGGTCGATTGTTCCTCGCTCCCATACGTGAAGATTCTGCAATTTCACTCCTTCTTCTTCCTGCAATCCTCCTGCTTCTCCTGATGGGTATTGTGTCTTCTCCTCCAGATACATGTCTCACCATTTTATGTTCTTGAAATAACACCTTTCTTACAGACTTGTGTTAATAGAATCCCCTATCTAAACTTAGGGCCTCAGGTTTTTAAACAAATCCAAAGATGTAGACTAGTGAAACTTGCCGAAAACAACCACTATTTCTTTTTGAAAACGATTTTTCTTAAAAGATTATTAAAAATCTATTAAAAACTTTTTGACAACAAGTTCATAATCCCATTTTGAGCTATACTCTAGCGCCAAAATGTAGTAGTAGATTACTACACCCTTTAATAACTACCTAACTAGATTACAAAATCATAATGAAGAACACATAGAAGAATTTTGTTAAGTTTAGAAATCAATACAAAGGAATGAGATAAAACCCTAACTTGGTGAACAAATCACTTTCTCTCTCCTAAAGTTCCATCTCAACTCTCAAAAGAATCTCTCTTCATACAGTAGGGGATGCCTTATATAAGAGTTTTACATAGTGGATGACAGCTAATAAAGCCCCTGTTTTCGGATCTGACGTGCGATGGCTTCGCACGCTTATATTGGATCTTCTCGCATGAGCTCTTGAACTTCACATAGCTTTCACACTTTACTTATGACTTTGTGACGTCACTGATTACATCATATGGGATATGTTGTGTGCGAGGTCAGCTCGCTCCCTTATTACCACATCACTTCGCATAGATTCTCTGGGGGCGATATTCAATCCCTACGGATTTTGCGGGTTAGTGGTCTATTCTGAAAAAAAAAAACAACGTATGTTAACGAGAGATTCAAATCCCTCGCGTGTAGACAAAATGATCACAATTTTGTAATATTATTGTAAGACAACCTTTTTTCCTTTCTTGGATATATGAATAGTGAAATTCATATATTCTTGTTGTCTCTATAACTTGTCCAGATTTTTAAAAATTCAATAAGAGAGTCCTCCAAAGTTTGCGAGCACACCGGGAGTCTCCTGAATTAGCTTACGACAAAAAGAATAAAACTAATCGGGACTTCTCATGACTAACGGTATAAATTGCTAGAATTTGAAAACAGTTCCGAATATTCTTGTAGTTGTCATGTTTTGTTATATAAGTATTCCCCTTTATTTTATCATTAGATGGTAACCACCACTTTTTCACCAACACCCATCGCCGCAATAACACACCACCGGATGGTGACCACCCGTTGCACTACAGAATGTGACGGAAGCAAGATTAAAATCCTAGGTGGGCTAAACCAATAGGAAAAAGTGAGTTCTATAATTTCTAAAGGGAAGTAAAAATTCTGAAAAACTATCATTGGAAAATTATCTTTACAGTAAATTTTAAATTTTTTAGAAGGTGGAAACGGAGCACCCTAGCACCAATTATCTACTGACTACCTCTACTGCTTTAGCCACCGATTCAACATCTCCACCGTTCACCAATGCCGACCATCGTCGTTGTCTTCACCATCACCACTCATCGTTAACAGTACCACTAAATCACCAAAACATTGTAGATCGCATCTAAAAGATTGATTAATTAGTGCTTGCATAAAAAGAATTTTATTCTACAAAGAGTTTTTGAATTTATTTACTCATGTGTATTTCAAAAGGGCCTATTTATAAAATTAGGAACAGTCTTTTCTTAAATTAACAAATACAGTACTTCCTTTGTGTTTTTTTTATCAGTCCTAATTTCTATTTTGGTCTGTCCTTTTTTATCTGTCAACTATGTTTATAGACATACTTTTCCCTTAAACTATCAAATATACCCTTTATTTTTAATAATTATGAAATCATTTTTAATATCAAATCTTAAATAACATCACCACATATAAGGAATAAAACTTACTTAATATATTTGTATTAATTGTCATTCATTTTTTAAATAAAAATATTTATGGATAGTCATAAAAATCCTAATAAAACTTCTACTGATTCTTACATAACCTTTTCAATTGTATTAATCTTTTCATCTTTTTTTTTTTTTTTTTGAAACACCATGGAAGAACATAAGCTAGACTATCTTGTTTCTCTAGCTAGGACATATTTACGATCTCATGAATTGGTTGAGTTCGTCTATGGAAAGAAGAAATGAGCAAATTCAACATCCGAAGATGATAATTTGGCCATGTCTCCCGAGTGTGAAGAAGTTGTTCAACAAAGGATCAAAAAAATTTATGACAAATTCTCAAATTTCCATGGTTGAGTATATCTAAAGAAGAAATAATCTACAATTTCAATTTTCAATTTTTTTTCCCTCTCAAATAAAAATTCAAAAGACTCTAAAGTTTTAGTGCGAGAAACCAAAATCAAATCGAGGAAAAACTATTTCTTAAATTGTGGATTCCAAAATAAAATCAATATAAATTTGCTTTTATCTTTTAAAAATATTTCCTAAAATAATAATACTACCAAATTTAAGCTAATAATTTAGTTTTGGTAATAATATAACGTTAAATAGGTTAGTCAGGGGCTAGTCATGATATTTTATAGGATTTCCTTAGGACGAAGGGAGTATTTTCTTTCAAAATCACTTATGAGTAGGGTTTTTTTGTCGCACACCAACACCATCGATAAATTCAGGAAAAACAAACCTCATTTTCTTATATAGATTTCTAATATGAAAATTCTAATATAAAAATATGGCGAAAATTAGATTTTACGTGCAAATTTGGTTCACAAATAGGCCAAAACAATGATACCGTTAAAGGTTCGTTGTGTGCTTCCGAAAAAAATACCCTCTCTGTATTTTTTGTATCTATACTATATTCTATTTTGGTCTGTCTTTTTTATTAGTCCACTCTGTTTAGAGACATATTTACCCCTTAATCTATCAAATATATCCTTTATTTTTTATAATTATAAAATCATTTTTAATATAAACCATAATTATTTCTATAGCAAAGTATATAAACCAAATCCAAAATATTAAATAGCATCGTCATATAGAAAGGGAAAAAATCTATTCAATATTTCATATTAATCGTCATTTTCTTTTTAAATAAAAATATTTATGGACAGTTATAAATTATTTAATGGAATAAAGATTCTACTATTCATAATTAAATATGTCAGTTTTAATTTTATTAATAACAACATAATATTTAGTAGGGTTAGTCATCACATTTTTTTACGGTTCTTTAATATCTTGACTTTGTCGAATAGGCCACTTAATAAAAGACGGAAAGAATAACATTGCTACCAAGTAGGGGTGTACATGGTTCGGTTTGGTTCGGTTATAAGCCAAAACCGAAACCAAACCAATACTATCGGTTTTCCAAAAATTGAAACCAAACCAATCCATTAACCATTGGTTCCAAAAACCAATGGTTCCAATCGGTTTCGGTTTTCCCAGTGGTTTTTGGTTAACCAATAATTATGTCAAACCAAAAAAAAAATTACACAAATTTACAAAAAAAAATAGTATTGGTTTACAAAAAATTACAAACAAAAAATAAATAGAAAGAATATCAAGAGTAGTTAAGGATTACTCTAAATCTAGAGATCAAAAGAAGATTTAACTAATGGTAGGCTATACAATGACATCTCTAATGAAAATTTAATTAATTTTTTTTTTCAATAGTCGGTTAACCATTGGTTAATGGTTTGGTTGCTTCATCAAACCAAAACCGAAACCATTAGCTCGGTTTTTAAAATTTAGAAACCAAACCAAACCATTAGTAAATGGTTCGGTTCGGTTTTCTCATTATTGGTTTGGTTTGGTTCAGTTTCGCTGTTAACCGGTAACCATGTTCAGCCCTACTACCAAGGGTACTAAATTACTTAACAGGTGGTATGAGAATCCATATAGGACAAAGGAATTTTCAGTGTAGGAATTATTGGCTAGTCCATTTTTTCATGACCCAGTTAATGGCTAGTCCACCCATGAAAAACATTTACTCTCTAGTCCAAAAACATGTTTTTGGACTAGTTTATTTACTCTCTAGTCCAAAAACTTCGTGGAGATTATAAAGTGTATTTTTGAAATGCCTAAAACACCCTTCTAGGTCTAACTAGTATACTAACATGTACTATACTAGTTGTAAGTACTAGTAGTAACTAGTATAGTATACTAGTATACTATACTTGTATGCTATGTTGTAATAGGAGCTAGGCGAGGCGAGGCGCCAGACCTAGCGCCTAGCGCCCGGGCGCCTGGGCGCGCCTTAGGCCCCCTAGGCGACCACTGTTATGATTTGTGCTGTTTTTCCATCAAAAGAAAGAGGAACTGTCGATGAAGGCTGATTACTATCATGCTGCTCGTTTCCAACCTTACAAAGGAGTTATATCTACTTGCATGAAAGATATGGATTGTTCACAAGCAGGGTTTTCTAAGAGTAATCACAAGTTCTTAAGAGATACAGCTTTGCTTATAGTTTTTGCTTCTTCCGATACAAGTGCTTCTGGTTTGACATGGTTCTTCTGGTCCATTTGTAACAACTTTGGAGCTGAAACAAAACTCTTGGAAGAACTAAGAACTGTAGCTTGTCATAGATATTATGTCGACATCCAAAGATATTGTGTCGACACCTACAGCTGGAAGAGTTTCGGGAGAAAAGGAAAGATAACCAAGATAAGGAAACAAGTTCTGTCATAATCAATTAGGATTTTCTTGTTTCTGTATTTATGTAAATCATACAGCTAGAGAATATTGTACAATTAATACTCCCATATATCACAGCAATATAAATAGAGAAGTTTTTTCTCTCACAGAACTATCCAAGGGAGAACAATCATCTATTTCTTTATCTTGTTATAGCTCACTCTAAGAAGAAAATTTTCAGTGATGGTTTATTTGCATGCATGTTTGATTGAGATATATCAGTTTTGCTTTTCCATATTTTCGTCATTCATGCCCTTGATTGATGCTTCTACAGTAAAAGTTGCTTAACGAAATAAAAATCAATCACGTCATTCATTATATATCTTACCATCTCTTGAGCGGTGATTGATATAGTATAATAAAGGAAACAGAGTAATGTATTTGAACGTTTATAAATTGAGTTTCCATACTTTGATCATGCATTGTCGATGAAATGGGTTGACATTGCCTAAAATTTTCCAGGAGGCGCCTTTGGTGCTTAATCTGGCGCCTAATAATCAGGCGAGGCGTGAAAAGCGCCAAAAGCTCTCGCTTAAGGCGCATGAACGGAATATGGGATCGCCTTGAATTCCTCGGGCGGTTGTGTTGCGATTAGTGCGCCTTTAGCGCTTAGGCGCCAAAGGCGAGCGCCTTTGATAACATAGCTTGTATGTATAGTATACTAGTTATACTAGTTATACTATACTAGTACTAGTGGTAACATATGTAGTATCAATACATAACAATCTTTTGATATGTAGTATCAATACATAACATACTACATATCAATATGTAGTATCAATATATAACGTGCTACATATCAAACATACTACATATCAATATATAACATACTACATATCAATATGTAGTGTCAATATATAACGTACTACATATCAATATGTAGTATCAATATATAACATACTACATATCAAACATATACTACATATCAATATGTAGTGTCAATATATAACGTACTACATATCAATATGTAGTAGTATCAATACAAACATACTACATATCAAACATATACTTCATATCAATATGTAGTACATAACAATTTGTAGTGTCAATATATAACGTACTACATATCAATATGTAGTAGTATCAATACATAACATATTACTATTAGTACTAGTTACTACTAGTATACTAGTAGTATACTAGTACACTACATATGTTATTACTACATACTACATACTAGTTACTACTAGTATACTAGTTACTACTAGTATACTACATACTACTAGTATACTAGTCACTACTTGAATTTAAATGTATTACTATTAGTATGTTATTACTACATACTACATATGTTATTACTACATACTACATACTAGTTACTACTAGTATACTAGTCACTACTTGAATTTAAATGTATTACTATTAGTATGTTATTACTACATACTACATATGTTATTACTACATACTACATATACTAGTTACTACTAGTATACTACTAGTTACTACTAGTATACTAGTCACTAATTGAATTTAAATGTAAAAAACGGACTTATAATGTTCGTGGTATATAGGTAAATTTACTTGAATTTAAACTTTATTGGACTAGCGATTAAGAAGAAGTTTTAGCGGGACTAGCCACTAAACCGGGTCGGGTTTAGTGGACTAAACAGGAAATCCCTCATTTCAGTTTTTTTTATATGGATTCTGATTCGGCTCCTATTAAAATGGTAGCCCCATTTGCAACCATGCACAAAAAACGAAAAATTCACGGCAGCCATAGCGAAGGCTAAAAAAGGAAACCGCGCAAAGTTATTGTCATTCAAAGGAACTATTAAATGAAGGAATCTCCTCCTACACCGTATTAAAGGAGATATTTAAGGGACGTAGTGTACTGTCGTCTTGGTCTGGTTGCGATTCCTGAGAAAGAAAATGAAGAAAAATACAACAGAGACTAGAAGAGGAGAAGAATAAGAGAAAAAGGAAAACGGAAAACGGATTCCAGTGAAGAACAAAATTGTCAAGAAGAGAGAAAAGAAAACGAGTGTCAAAACGGAGGAGTTACCAGTAAAATTACCACAAAGGAAAGATTATCCTTCGGTATGTAAAATTATACTCATCGTCTTTTATTTTTCTCTCATTTCTTTGTAATTATGTTATGTGTTTGTTAGGGTTTTCATAAGCACCTGTCTTCCGATTTCTATTGCTTTGTAATTATGTTTACCAATTTAAATTAGGGTTTTCAGCTAATTATATCTATCTCAGTTAGGGTTTTGAGCTAAATATATGATGTCAACTTCAATTCCTGAATTCCCAATTTCTAATTGATGCCAAACCAAAGTTTTGATACTCATGAGAAATTTGTGTAATGGATTCAGAGTATTGTTACAAGGATTGTCTGGATTGGAAAGAAGAATTCCGATAGGATCAGATATTTTGTATATGCTATAGTCCTTCAGATCCTTGGTATGTAGTTCATCACATGCTAGAAGTAAATCTGCAGCTATAAAAGAAGCCTGGTGGGTTCAGATTTGTTTTTTTTTTTAGAAACATGGACATTTTTGAGAATGTAAATCCAAATGTGGAAAGCTGCCAAGAGAATGTTGAGTTTGAGAAGCTAGGTGGGCAAAATTGCACTTGTGAAAAACTTAATTTTATTAATCACAAGTTAATTTGTACACTAAGCTTTGTACAAACACTCAATTTCTCACACTCCTTGATAGAATCTAATTCCACTAACACTCAACCTCTCTACTGGATTTACTCTCGATCACTCACTTTCTTGATCGATGTATTACAAATAAGGATACCATCCTCTATTTATAGTGATCTAGAGAACTATATAGAGACTTAAAAGGAGCCAACATTCTTGACTAAAGGACCTTCTAGAGGACCAACTACATTAGCTAGGTATATTTATTTCTAGATAATTATTCACATGCTAACTATCTCTACTAACTAGACTATTCTAGATTACTCTAACTACTTCACAACTTTGACTGTTGACCTACCCTAGATATTTCTAGATTAATCTAGATAGGTGTGAACATTTGACTAAGTTGGTGTTGAATATTCAATACTCCCCCTCAACACCAACTTTCCCACTTTACCAATAGTGTTTCTCGCGAGCATTGTTTGACCGGATGAGCAGACGTGTTTTGCATTTGATTTATGCTTTCAATCTTGTGCCTTGAGTCGTGTGCTTTCCCCCTTTTCTTGTGCTGACTCCTGCTTGTTTCTTGGAGTATTACTTTCTCGTATTATAATTTTAATTGTGTTATGTTTCCTACATGGCTGTGGTTGCCCTGTATCATTTGGTTTGACTGCGAATATGGACTTAAGCTCGTGTGTGTCTGCATTTTGTATTTTATCTGCTAGTATCACTTTTTATTTCTTTGAATCTGGAAGTACCACGTCTTTAGTTGACCACCATGATGACACTCCATAGAACACCTCATTCCTTAGTGTGCAACACTTACCAGTTGTTGAGAAAACAGTAACCTCCTAAGCATGTTTCGCATTGTCGGAGGTATGCCCAGCATACTCCTTTGTAACGTCCATAGTTGATTCGTTTGCCTGCTCTGCTTTATTTATTGGAATTTAGTGTACTATCACTTGATCTTCTTTGTGCTCACATATGCCAGACAACATGTCTTTGACTCCATTGATGTGATCGCAACACGCGGAATCATCGATCCAGTCGTAATCGTACTTCACTCCTCCACTGTCAAAAATTGCATCCAATGCTTCTTCGCTTTCAGGCTTGTCAAAGTCTATCTCAAGATCTTCGACCAATTCAGCTATAGCGACCGATGCTTGCATGTCCCACTCTTCTTCACTATCAACTTGGAAACTATCGATTGTTACCAAGTTTCCTTCCATCGGCTTCTTTTTCTTAAACCGACAATCTCTTGCGAAATGACCTAACTTTCCGCAATGGTAACACGTCCGGTATTGTCCTCCATCAGACTCATCGGATGAGTCTTCCGAGTATTTACTCCTTTGAGCTCCTCCTGGATGAAAGCTCTTCTCCTGCGGATACTTAGGTCCGCCTCGCTTGTCTTTCGTTTTGAACTTTCCCTTAGTTTCGCTATTAAATAATGCCTCCTCTTCGTCTCTAACAGAGATACTGGTAAATCTTTTTAGCAGAGACTCTTGAGCTACTAATAGATTTTCTATCTGTGTAAGGGAAGGTTTATTTTTCCACCCTTGTGTACAAGTGACATGAAACTAGTACTCCGATATTAATCCATTTACCATTATTATTAACAATTTTTCTTCTTAAATTTTATTTGCAGGATCTAGCAAAGATATTTCTTTTTCTAAATTTCTCATTTTCATAAAGTATTGGTTAATCGGCATACCTTCCTACTTGGAGTTCATCTACTCACTTTCTAGCAGTTGGAGACGAGCATCGTTCTTCCTTGAGAACAACTTGTTGAGAGCATCCCATGCTTCCTTCGGCATGGCCGCATCCTCAATGTAATCCAATAACTCATCCTCGATAGTTATTTTGATAACGTACATCGCTTTCCAAGCTTTTATACGCCATTTCCTCACATCTTCTGTATCTTCCTTTGGTGGTGATTTTGTATCACTACCACCGACAACCTCCCAGAGGTCCTATCCCTCTAAATATGACTTAATACGCGACTGCCAGTACTTTTGGTTGGTGTGGTTGAGCCTAACAACTCTGGCTACGGTAATGAGATCCGCCATCGTGATCCTTGTGATATTCTATTGCAACTTCTATGGTTCCTGACCAACAAACTCACACTTACTGTGACTCTTTCGACACCCTATCGCAACTTGTATGGCCTGACAAACAATCTCACAGTCCTCCTCGACTGTACACTCTATCACGAATATGATCTCAGCTACGCGGCGTCCCTAACCGTCCCGCTCTGATACCAAGTCTAGAGATTGAGTTGATACTTTGGCAAAATTTTAGTACAATAATAATTTCATTAATTATGTACGATAAATCCATTATATCATCTCTATACACTCGAATTCTAGACATATACATTTCTCACAAAACACTCATATGCACTGAACTCTTTATGCATACTACTTAATCACTCACACCACCACTAATCTCACAACTCACGGTAGGAAGAGGTTCGCTATCTCTTACTCTCACTAAGGAGAGATTTGCTCTCTTTCTCCCACACTCTCTACAACTACACCAATATCACTTATTTGTACTTGTCTAGGAACTATCTAGAATAACTTCCCTTGAAGCACTCTAGATATTTCTAGCTAGTACTTTGATTTGTACATTGTTGACCGAACTATCTAGACCTTTCTTAATTTTGTCTCTAACTATGACTAGTAATTTATTTTACATGAACTTTTGACTAACTACCCATATACTTTAGATATTTCTAGACAATCTTCACACATGCTAATTATCTAACATTGACACTCTAGATAATTCTAGAGAGTCAGCAACTGCTGCTGGACTTCACTAATGAAGTATGTGTTACTATCTCAACACTCCCCCTCAACACTAACTTCATTATCTCATCTACTTGATGATATCTGGATAACATCTTCCCATTTTCTTTCCCCGTCCATAATCATTTCGAGTTGTGTATGTTTGCTAGATATTGCCGCATCTTCGTCTCGTCCTCCATTGGCTTCGTTAACAACCTCTCCCATGTTTTACCTTTCCAAAGGACTTCACATGCAACCTTAGGTACCCGTGGTTGGTGTCCTTCGTGTTTTTGAGTATCCTTTCTTTGTTCCGCTTACTTCATCCTTATTCCTTGTCGTGATCCCTGCGACCTCCTGTCGCCTCTCTCGTGATCTCTCATGACCATCATACTCATTTTCCTCGACTATACATCGTCGTGGAACCTGAAACACCTTGGTAGCAACGTACTCCCATGCAAAACCTCGGCCATAAGATACTCTCATGTAACTCCTTTGTTACAACATACTCTTAGCATCTCTGTGTCATAGGGTACTCTCATGCAACACCTTTGTCGCAACACCTGTGGTCTCACACCACTACACATATGCAGTCCTCCCGACTGTGCATCTTCACGACGATAACCATGACCCCGCGACGTCCATCCCAAACCATCCTACATTTTCTGTAATATGTAAAGCTATTACCCACATTTTCTGCTTCAGAAGTGCAACTCGTGTGCACCTTCCACAACGTCCTTTTCTTGTTTATTTTTTATGGAGACTCTCATGTATCTTCAAAACTCTTTTACTCTTTTTAACTTGACTTAGAACTTCACGAGCAATTTTTTTTCTTTTTTCTTTTTTGTTCTTTTAGAACTTCAGTAGCAACTCTTCATAGTAAAACCACGAGCAATTTCTTCTATTTTATCATCTTTTTTCTCTTCAACATCTGTGTTCTCTTTTTTCTTTTGTCAGCAACCTTGTTATTTCGTCTTTTTCTAACACTTGATTTGGGTGATTCCTCCTTAGAAGGTGGGGGTTGCATCTTCTCAGCTTCTTAAACATCATGTCTTCTTCTCTTATCATCGCGGAAGCTTTGCCGCCTATTTCGGATCGAAACGAGCTCTGACACCATGTTGGAAATTGAGATATTTTGATGATCATGGAGATATATGACCATAGAATTAGATTTGCTGATATAAATCTCCTAGTTTTGGAACAAGAATTGTTTCTCTAACTCACTGTGTTTTTATCATGTTCTTGCTCAAGTTTTACAAGTGACAGACTATGGCTATTTATAGCCATCAACTTCCAACTCTCTTACCCACTCTAGTTTTCTCTAGAAAAATCATTAAAATACATCTAAATTTTTCTTTTCTTTTTCTAACTTTGACTGACACTTGCTTTCTTTAGTTATCTCTAGAAAACTACTTCAGTATTTTTTTGACCATCTTTTGTCAGGAGATTTATTTTTTTATTTTTTTCCGGTACAAGTCTAGACATTGAGTTGATACTTTGGTAGAATTTTAGTACAATAATAATTTCCTTAATTATGTACCAAAAATCCATTATATCATCTCTATAAACTCGAATTCTAGACATATACATTTCTCACAAAACACTCATATGCACTGAACTCTTTATGCATACTACTTAATCACTCACACCACCACTAATCTCACAACACACAGTAGGGAAAAGTTAGCTCTCTCTTACTCTCACTAAGGAGAGGTTTGCTCTCTTTCTCCCATACTCTCTACAACTACACCAACATCACCTATTTATACTTGCCTAGGAACTATCTAGAATAACTTCCCTTAAAGCACTCTAGATATTTCTAGCTAGTACTTCGATTTGTACATTGTTGACCGAACTATCTAGAGCTTTCTTAATTTTGTCTTTAACTATGACTAGTATTTTCTTTTACATGAACTTTTGACTAAGTACCCATATACTTTAGATATTTCTAGACAATCTTCACACATGCTAATTATCTAACATTGACACACTAGATAATTATAAAGAGTCAGCAACTGCTGCTGGACTTTACTAATGAAGTCTGTGTTGCTATCTCAACACTCCACCTCAACACTGACTTTATTCTCCCATCTACTTAATGATATCTTGATAATATATTCCCGTTTTCTTTCCCCATCCATAATCATTTTGAGTTGTGTATGTTTGCTAGATCTTGCTCTTCTCATCCTCCATTGGCATCGTTAACAACCTCTCCCAGGTTTTACCTTTCCAAAGGAATTCACATGCGACCTTAGGTACCCGTGGTTGGTGTCCTTCATGTTTTTTAGTATCCTTTCTTTGTTCCGCTTCCTTCATCCTTATTCATTGTTGTGATCCCTACGACCTCATGTCGCCTCTCTCGTGATCTCTCATGACCATCATACTCATTGTACTCGACTATACATCGTCGTGGAACCTGCAACACCTTGGTTGCAACGTACTCCCATGCAACACCTTGGCCGTAAGGTACTCTCATATAACTGATCTGTTACAACGTACTCTCAACATCTCTGTGTCACAGCGTACTCTCATGCAACACCTTTGTCGCAACACCTGTGGTCTCACACCACTACACATATGCAGTCCTCCCCACTGTGCGTCTTCACGATGATAACCATGACCTCGCGATGTCCATCCCAGACCGTCCTACTGTCATCTCTCGCATGGTCTTTGATCACCACACATGCAGTCTCATACTGCGTATTCCATTACGACCAAACGGTATACGGTCCCGACCGTACTGCTATGATACCACTTGTTGAGTCTAACACGCGGAAGATTCGATACCAAGTCTAGATATTGAGTTGATACTTTGGCAGAATTTTAGTACAATAATAATTTCATTAATTATGTACCAAAAATCATTACAATATCTCTAGTTCACAACACTTTCACAAGTCCTGCTATTTCTAGACTCTCTAGACATTTCTTTTACCTTGTTTTACTGAACTTCATTCACACTTACAAAACTAATCTAGATTACAAATTATGTTCCAACATCCCCTCGTAATTTGTAATCGCCATAGATGTTGTAGTTTCTATCTTCACCCAAAAATGTTTGATTCTCTTAGCTTCTCATGCTTTCTTTGCTCGCAGTAAATTCTTTTTGTTTGCTGATACGTATCGCTTGTTTGTTCTTGGCAGTCGCTTGTCATGGTGTCTCCACATCTCTATTAGTCCTCAGTATTTGTTTTCTTTTAGTTTTAGATAGCTTATTAGTTTGCTAGCCTTTCCCTGGATACATATCCACCATATTTTCCTTGAAGCTTGATCGTATAGATTCAGAGGCTCCCTTCGGCTGATTTTTTGCGTCGGGTTTTAAGAAACTTGACCAATTAGTTGGTTCAGAGTTTCCAACTTTACCCAATAAATTATTTTTCCTTTTTTTTATCACGGAAGAGTTTCCCGTGACACCATAGCTCTCTGCCATCTTTTTCTTTGACAATTGAGGAAGCAATCCGTAATGCTATTACCCTTAATTTCTGCTTCAGAAGTGCAACTCGTGTGCGTCTTCCACAACGTCCTTTTCTTGTTTTTCTTTTTTATGGAGACTCTCATGTATCTTCAAAACTCTTTTACTCATTTTAACTTGACTTAGAACTTCACGAGCAATTTTTGTTCTTTTTTCTTCTTTTAGAACTTCAGTAGTAACTCTTCATAGTAAAACCACGATCTAATTCCTCTATTTTATCATCTTTTTTCTCTTCAACTTATGTGTTCTCTTTTTTCTTTTGTCAGCAACCTTTTCTTTCGTCTTTTTCTAACACTTGATTTGGGTGATTCCTTCTTAGCAGGTGGGGGTCGCATCTTCTCTGCTTCTTAAACATCATGTCTTCTTCTCTTATCATCGCAGAATCTCTGTCGACCATTTCGGATCGAAACGAGCTCTGATACCATGTTGGAAATTGAGATATTTTGATGATCATGGAGATATATGAGCATAGAATTAGAATTGCTCATATAGAGCTCCTAGTTTTGGAACAAGAATTGTTTCTCTAACTCACTGTGTTTTTATTATGTTCTTGCTCAAGTTTTACAAGTGACAGACTATGGATATTTATATCCATCAACTTCCAACTCTCTTACCCACTCTAGTTTTCTCTAGAAAACTCATTAAAATACGTCTAAATTTTTCTTTTCTTTTTCTAACTTTGACTGACACTTGCTTTCTTTAGTTGTCTCTAGATAACTACTTCGGTATTTTCTTGACCATCTTTTGTATGGAGATTTTTTTTTTTTTTTTCGGTACAAGTCTAGAGATTGAGTTGATACTTTGGCATAATTTTAGTACAATAATAATTTCATTAATTATGTACCAAAAATCCATTATATCATCTCTATACACTCGAATTCTAGACATATACATTTCTCACAAAACACTCATATGCACTGAACTCTTTATGCATACTACTTAATCACTCACACCACCACTAATATCACAACTCACGGTAGTGAAAGGTTAGCTCTCTCTTACTCTCACTAAGGATAGGTTTGCTCTCTTTCTCCCACACTCTCTACAACTACACCAACATCACCTATTTATACTTTCCTAGGAACTATCTAGAATAACTTCCCTTAAAGCACTCTAGATATTTCTAGCTAGTACTTTGATTTATATATTGTTGACCGAACTATCTAGTGCTTTCTTAATTTTGTCTTTAACTATGACTAGTATTTTCTTTTACATGAACTTTTCACTAACTACCCATATACTTTAGATATTTCTAGACAATCTTCACACATGCTAATTATCTAACATTGACACTCTAGATAATTCTAGAGAGTCAGCAACTGCTGCCGGACTTCATTAATGAAGTCTGTGTTGCTATCTCAACTCTCCCCCTAAACACTGACTTCATTCTATCATCTACTTGATGATATATTGATAATATCTTCCCGTTTTCTTTTTCCGTCCATAATCATTTCGAGTTGGGTATGTTTGCTAGATCTTGCCACATCTTCGTCTCGTCCTCCATTGGCATCGTTAACAACCTTTCCCAGGTTTTACCTTCCCAAAGGACTTCACATGCGACCTTAGGTACCTGTGGTTGGTGTCCTTCGTGTTTTTGAGTATCCTTTCTTTGTTCCGCTTCCTTCATCCTTATTCCTTGTTGTGATCCCTACGACCTCCTGTCGCCTCTCTCATGATCTCTCATGACCATCACACTCATTGTCCTCGACTATACATCGCCGTGGAACCTGCAACATCTTGGTTTCAACGTACTCTCATGCAACACCTCGGCCGTAAGGTACTCTCATGTAACTCCTCTGTTACAACGTACTCTCAGCATCTCTGTGTCACAGCGTACTCTCATGCAACACCTTTGTCGCAACACCTGTGGTCTGACACCACTACACATATGCAGTCTTCCTGACTGCGCAACTTCACGATGATAACCATGACCTCGCGACGTCCATCCCAGACCGTCCTACTGTCATCTCTCGCAGGGTATTTGATCACCACACATGCAGTCTCACACTGCATATTATATCACGACCAAACGGTATACGGTCCCGACCGTACTGCTCTGATACCACTTGTTGAGTTTTAGAATCTTAGTGGGCACTAATTTTACATATGAAAACTTTAATTTATATTGATCACAAGTAAAATGATTAAAAACTTAGCTAACTCACTTACAGACAACACAACCTCACACCTACTGACCTTACTTGAAGTTATTAACAACTTCACTTACTTTACTTGATCTCTCAACTCTCACTTGATCGATGCTTGCAAATGAGGATAACATATTCTATTCATAGTGGTTTAGAGAATAATATAGAGACTAAAAAAGAACCGACTATACAAGACCCTTTATAGAGAGCCTACTATAATTGACTCTAGATATTTCTAGAGTAGAAGAACATCCTAGATATTTCTAGGTAAATATAAATAGGTGTGAACACTTGACTAAGTTGGTGTTGAATATTCAACACTCCCCCTCAACACCGACTTTCCTCCTTCACCAAATAATCTTATTGCGTACAAGAATTGCTTGCCGTCTAGGCACACATTTTTTATGCGTCCTTGCTCGAACCTCTTTAGTGATATGATAATTCTATTTTTGATCTGTAACTCTTGGTCTATAGTTGGACTATGCTCTTTAGTTGTTATCCTTCGTGGAATTTGTTCTCTACGAGCAGGTTGTCCTGTATCATATGTTTTGACCACCAGGGCTGACTCAGGTTCCTGCGAGATTTTATTTTGTGAATCATTTCCCTCTGTCGCTTGTTCCACTGTATCAGCATCATACCCAGCATATTCCTTTGTGTCTGCACCATGTGTTTGGTTTCCGGTAGCCGCATAAATAGCAACATCGTTGGCCCGCCTTACATGGTCAGCAAAATAACCTACGTCTTCCTTTGTTGCATTTTCAGTTACATGTTGCACCTGTAGTGATTTAATAGATGGCACATGATACACCTTCTCTAATTGGTGAGACACAATTATCGTGTTACCAATATGAGGTATTGGTAACTTTGAATCATCTGTCGTTACCAACGCACGATCTCCTTTGTTCTCATACATGTCAGGCAACGTCTCTTTGTCTCCATCGATGAGATTCGAACATATGGAATCGTCAATCCATTCATACTTGTAGTTCACTCCTCCACTGTCAAAAACTGCAGCCAGTGTTTTTTCACTTCCAGGCTTGTCAAAGTCTATTTCTAGCTCTTCGAACAATTCAGCTAGAGCGACTGATGCTTGCATGTCCCACTCTTCTTCACTATCCACTTGGAAACTATCGATTGTTACGAAATTGCCTTCCATCGGTTTCCTTTACATAAACCGATAATCTCTTGCGAAATGACCAAACTTGCCGCACTGGTAACACGTCCGGTCATGTTCTCCATTGGACTCATCGGATGAGCCTTCCGAGTATTTACTCCTTTGATCTCCCCCTGGACGAGAGCTCTTCTCCCGCGGATATTTAGGTCCGCCCTCATTTTCTTTCTTTCTAAATTTTCCTTTACTCTGACTATTGAAGAGTGCCTCCTCTTTGTCTCTTACAGAGATACTGCTAAATATTTTTGGCAGACTCTCTTGAGCTACTAATAGAGCGGGACGGTCAGGGACGCCGCGAAGCATAGATTATATTCGTTATAGAGTGTACAGTCGAGGAGGACTGTGAGTTTGTTGGTCGGGACCATACAAGTTGCGATATGGTGTCGCAAGAGTCACAAGGAGTGTGAGTTTGTTGGTCGGGAACTATATAAGTTGCGATAGGGTATCACAAAGATCACGATGGAATATCTCATTACCGCAGCCGGAGGTGTTAGGCTCAACTACACCAACCACAAATACTGGTGGTCGCGTATTAAGTCCTATTTAGAAGGATATGACCTCTGGGAGGTTGTCGTGGTAGTGATACCAAATCACCACCAAAGGAAGATATGGAAGCTGTGAGAAAATGGCGTATGAAAGCTGGAAAAGCGATGTACGTTATCAAAATAACCATCGAGGATGAGTTATTGGATCACATGGAGGATGCAGCCACGCCGAAGGAAGCATGGGATGCTCTCAACAAGTTGTTCTCAAGGAAGAACGATGCTCGTCTCCAACTGCTGGAAAGTGAGTGGATGAACTCAAAACAGGAAGGTACGCCGATTAACCAATACTTTATGAAAATGGAAGTGATATGTTTCCGTTTCATGTTCCTAAACTCACTAAAGAAAACTATGAGAATTGGAGCATACAAATGAAGGCATTGTTAGGCTCACAAGATGCATGGGAGATTGTAGAAAAAGGTTATGTTGAACCGGAGAATGAAGCGGCGCTACCGCAAAATGAAAAGCATATGCTGCGCATATCGATAAAGAGAGATAAAAGAGCTTTATACCTTATTTATCAAGGTATGGATGAATCCTCGTTTGAGAAAATATCAAGATCCGCTAATGCAAAACTAGCGTGGGAGATTTTGCAAAATTCCTTCAAGGGAGTTGATAAAGTGAAGAAGGTGCGGTTGCAAACTCTACGAGGTGAGTTTGAATCTCTCTCCATGAAATTAATATCGGATTATTTTTCAAGAGTTTTAGTTGTTGTCAATCAACTAAGAAGAAATGGTGAGGTCATGAGTGATAGTCGTGTGATCGAAAAAATATTACGGTCACTCGTTCCAAAATTAGACTATATCGTCGTCGCCATTAAAGAGTCAAAGGATGTAAGAAGCAAGAAGTTAATAATAATATTTTATAGTTTATAGAGTTTAAGAGTTAGTCTTGCTTCCGAGGAGCTCTATACGAGAAACACAACCATGCTCGTATATCTCCGAAGTTTCATTTCCAAATTCCAACATGGTATCAGAGAGGAGGTTCGATCCATATGGGGCGTGTAAGCTGCGCGAATCAAAATATTCGTAGAGCTTAAAGCAAACGCGATAGTGAAGGTATGATTCTCAACTGTACAAAGTGTTGAGTTTTCATTGTTTGTTTTGGATCCCGTATGAAAGTTATCACCCATGTCTAAGTAAAATGAGTTTTGAGAAGAAAAAAAGAAAATTAACTTGAGTGTTTTAAGGGAAGTTATTTTAGATAGTTCCTAGGCAAGTATAAATAAGTGATATTGGTGTAGTTGTAAAGAGTGTGGGAGAAAGAGAGCAAAGCTCTCCTTTGTGAGAGTAAGAGAGAGCTAACCTTTCCCTACCGTGAGTTGTGAGATTAGTGGTGGTGTGAGTGATTAAGTAGTATGCATAAAGAGTTCAGTGCATATGAGTGTTTTGTGAGAAATGTATATGTCTAGAGTTCGAGTGTATAGAGATGATATAATGGATTTATGGTAAATAATTAATGAAATTATTATTGTACTAAAATTCTGCCAAAGTATCAACTCAATCTCTAGACTTGGTATCGAATCTTCCGCGCATTAGACTCAACAAGTGGCATCAGAGAAGTACGGTCGGGACCGTATACCTTTTGGTCGTGATGGAATACGTAGTATGAGACTTCATATGTGGTGATCAAAGACCATGCGAGAGATGACAGTAGGACGGTCTGGGATGGACGTCACGAGGTCATGGTTATCGTCGGGAAGATGCACAGTCGGGAGGACTGCATATGTGTAGTGGTGTGAGACCACAGGTGTTGCGACAAAGGTGTTGCATGAGAGTACACTGTGACACAGAAATGCTGAGAGTACATTGTAACATAGGAGTTACATGAGAGTACCTTACGGACGAGGTGTTGCATGGGAGTACGTTGCAACCAAGGTGTTGCAGGTTCAACGGTGATGTATAGTCGAGGACAATGAGTATGATGGTCATGAGAGATCACGAGAGAAGCGACAGGAGGTCGCAGGGATCACGACAAGGAATAAGGATGAAGGAAGCAGAACAAATAAAGGATACTCAAAAACACAAAGGACACCAACCACGGGTACCTAAGGTCGCATGTGAAGTCCTTTGGAAAGGTAAAACCTGGGAGAGGTTGTTAAAGATGCCAATGGAGGACGAGACAAAGATGCAGCAAGATCTAGCAAACATACACAACTCGAAATGATTATGGACGGGGAAATAAAACGGGAAGATATTATCAAGATATCATCAAGTAGATGAGAGAATGAAGTTAGTGTTGAGGGGGAGTGTTGAGATAGCAACACATACTTCATTAGTGAAGTCCAGCAGCAGTTGCTGACTCTCTAGAATTATCTAGAGTGTCAATTTTAGATAATTAGCATGTGTGAAGATTGTCTAGAAATATCTAAAGTATATGGGTAGTTAGTCAAAAGTTCATGTAAAAGAAAATACTTATCATAGTTAGAGACAAAATTAAGAAAGCTGTAGATAGTTCGGTCAACAATGTACAAATCAAAGTACTGGCTAAAAATATCTAGAGTAAAAATAAGGTCCCTTGAGTGTTTGTACAAAGCTTAGTGTACAAATTAACTTGTGGTTAATAAAATTATGTTTTTCACAAGTGCACAATTTTTCCCACCTAGCTTAGTGTACAATTTTTCCCACCTAGCTTCTAAAACTCAACAATTGGTATCAGAGCGGGACGTTAAGGGACGCCGCGAAGCAAATATTATATTTGTGATCGAGTGTACAGTCGAGGAGGTCTGTGATTTTGTTGGTCGGGACCATACAAGTTGCGATAAGGGGTCGCAAGAGTCACAAGGACTGTGAGTTTGTAAGTCGGGAACCATAAAAGTTGTGATAGGGTGTCATAAGGATCATGATGGCGGATCTCCTTAACACAACTGGAGTTGTTAGGCTCAACAACACCAACCACAAGTACTGGCAGTCGCGTATTATGTCCTATTTAGAGTGACATGACCTCTGGGAGGTTGTCGGTGGTAGTGACACAGTATCGCCACCAACGGAAAATGCAGAAACTGTGAGGAAATAGCGTATGAAATCTGGGAAAGCGATGTACGTTATCAAAATAACCATCGAGGATGAGTTATTGGATCATATCGAGGATACAACCACGCCGAAGGAAGCATGGGAGGCTCTCAACAAGTTGTTCTCAAGGAAGAACGATGCTCGTCTCTAACTGTTGGAAAGTGAGTTGATGAACTCAAGACAGGAAGGTACGCCGATTAACCAATACTTTATTAAAATGAGAAATTTAGAAAAAGAAATATCTTTGCTAGATCCAACAAATAAGATTTCAGAAGAAAAATTATTAAGAATAATAGTAAATGGGTTAAGACCGGAATACCAGTTTCATGTCACTTGTAGACAAGGGTGGCAGAATAAACCTTCCCTTACAGAGATAGAAAATATATTAGTAGCTCAAGAGACTCTGCTAAAAAGATTTAGCAGTATCTCTGTAAGAGACAAAGAGGAGGCACTCTTCAATAGTAAGAGTAAAGTAAAATTTAGAAAGAAAGAAAACGAGGGTGGACCTAAATATTCGCGGGAGAAGAGCTCTCGTCCAGAGGTAGCTCAAAGGAGTAAATACTCGGAAGGCTCATACGATGAGTCCGATGGAGGACATGACCAGACGTGTTACCAGTACGGCAAGTTTGGTCATTTCGCAAGAAATTGTCGGTTTATGAAAAGGAAACCGATGGAAGGCAATTTCGTAACAATTGATAGTTGCCAAGTTGATAGTGAAGAAGAGTGGGACATGCAAGCATCAATCGCTCTAGCTGCATTGGTCGAAGAGCTATAAATAGACTTTGACAAGTCTGGAAGTGAAGAAACACTAGATGCAGTTTTTGACAGTGGAGGAGTGAACTACAAGTACGACTGGATTGACGATTCCATGTGTTCGAATCTCATCGATGGAGACAAAGAGATGTTGCCTGACATGTGTGAGAACAAAGGAGATCTTGCGGTGGTAACGACAGATGATTCAAAGTTACAAATAGCTCATATTGGTAACACGATAATTGTGTCTCACCAATTAGAGAAGGTGTATCATGTGCCAGCTGTTAAATCACTACAGGTGCGAGATGTAACTGAAAATGCAACAAAGGAAGACGTAGGTTATTTTGATGACCATGTAAGGCGGGCCAACGATGTTGCTATTGATGCGGCTACCGGAAACCAAGTACATGGTGCAGACACAAAGGAATATGATGGGTATGATGCTGATACAGTGGAACAAGCGACAGGGCGAAATGATTCACAAAATAAAATCTCGCAGGAACCTGAGTCAGCCCCGGTGGTCAAAACATAGGATACATGACAACTTGCTCGTGGAGAACAAATGCCACAAAGGATAATAACTAAAGAGCATAGTCCAACTATATAGAAAGAGTTACAGATCAAAAAGGGAATTATCACATCACTAAAGAGGTTCGAGAAAGGACGCATAAAAAACGTGGAAAATGTGTGCCTAGACGGCAAGCAATGCTTGTATGCAATAAGATTATTTGGTGAAGGAGGAAAGTCGGTGTTGAGGGGGAGTATTGAATATTCAACACCAACTTAGTCAAGTGTTCACATCTATTTATATTTACCTAGAAATATCTAGGATGTTCTTCTACTCTAGAAATATCTAGAGTCATTTATAGTAGGCTCTGTAGAAAGGGTCTTGTATAGTCGTTTTTTTTTTGGTCTCTAGATTGTTCTCTAAACCACTATAAATATAGGATGCTATCCTCATTTGTAAGCATCGATCAAGTGAGAGTTGAGAGATCGAGTGAAGTAAGTGAAGTTGTTAATAACTTCAAGTAAGTTCAGTAGGTGTGAGGTTGTGTTGTCTGTAAGTGAGTTAACTTAATTTGTAATCACTTTACTTGTGATCAATATAAATTAAAGTATTCATAAGTAAAATTAGTGCCCAATAAGCTTCTCAAACTCAACACTTGGTATCAGAGCGGGGCGCGCGGAAGTTTTGATACCAAGTCTAGAGAGTGAGTTGAGATTTCGGCATAATTTCGGTACGACAATAAATTTTTTAATTATGTACCAAAAGCCATTACACTATCTCTATACACTCAAACAATAGACATATACATCTCTCACAAAACACTCATGAGCACTGAACTCTTTATGCACACTACTTAATCACTCACACCACCACTAATCTCACAATTCAACATAGGGAGAGGTTAGCTCTCTCTTACTCTCACTAAGGAGAGCTTTGCTCTCTTTATCCCACACCCCTTACAAGTTCAACACAAACTCCAATTTATAGGAGTACTGGACCGACTTTGCAAAACCTATAATGATCTATACATTTGACCTTACATAGCCTAGATATTTCTAGTTATTGCCTATATTGTTGAACTCTAGACATTTCTAGAGAACTTTTTATTTGTAGATTGTTGACCTTACACATATTTTTTTACTCTTGACCGAACTAATTAATTAATCTTAGCTACTTTATAGTTTTCTAGATATTTCTTTACTCTGGATTATTCTAGAGTAGTCTAAATGGACTTGGACCTTATTGGGCTCTATGAAGTATGAAGTCGGTGTTGATATCTCAACACTCCCCTCAACGCTGACTTCATTCTTCCATCTTCTTGACGATATCTTTTAGGCTTCTTATTATGCCATTCATAATCATTTTAAGTTGTGTATTTTTGTTTGATCTTGGCACTTACAACAACCTCTCCTAGGTTTTGTCCTTCCAAAGGATTTCACATGCGACTTCGACACATGGTTGGTGTCCTTCGTGTTTGCGAGTGTACTTTGTCCTACTTCCTTAATCGTTATTCCTTGTCGTGATCTCAGCGACCTCCTGTCACTTCTCTCGTGATCCCTCCTGACCATCATACTCATAGTCCTCGACTATTCACCATCGTGGAACCCGCAACACCTTGGATGCAACGTACTCCCATGTAACACCTCAGCCGTAAGATATTCTCATGTAACTCCTCTGTTACAACGTACTCTCAGCATCTATTGTGTCACAATGTACTCTCATGCAACACCTTTGTCGCAACACCTGTGGACTCACACCACTACACATGTGCAGTCCTCCCGACTGCGCATCTTCACGACGATAACAATGACCTCGCGACGTCCATCCCAGACCGTCCTACTGTCATCTCTCGCATGGTTTTTGATCACCACACATGCAGTCTCACACTGCGTATTCCACCGCGACCAAACGGTATACGGTCCCGACCATACCACTCTGATACCACTTGTTGAGTCTAACGCGTGGAAGTTTTGATACCAAGTCTAGAGAGTGAGTTGAGATTTCGGCATAATTTCGGTGCAACAATATTTTTTTAATTATGTACCAAAAGCCATTACACTATCTCTATACACTCAAACAATAGAATATACATCTCTCACAAAACACTCATGTGCACTGAATTCTTTATGCATGCTACTTAATCACTCACACCACCACTAATATCATAATTCAAGGTAGGGAGAGGTTAGCTCTCTCTTACTCTAACTAAGGATAGCTTTGCTCTCTTTCTCCCACACCCCTTACAAGTTCAACACAAACTCCAATTTATAGGAGTACTAGACCGACTTTGCCAAACCTAGAATGATCTATATATTTGACCTTACATAGCCTAGATATTTCTAGCTATTGCATATACTGTTGAACTCTAGACATTTCTAGAGAACTTTTTATTTGTACATTGTTGACCTTACACATATTTCTTTACTCTTGACCGAACTAATTAATTAATCTTAGCTACTTTATAGTTTTCTAGATATTTCTTTACTCTAGATTATTCTAGAGTAGTGTAAATGGACTTGGACCTTATTGGGCTCTATGAAGTATGATTTCTCACAAGTAAAATTAGAGCGGTACAGTCGGGGAGGACTGTGAGTTTAGAGATTGAGTTGATACCAAAAGAAGCCGACTGAAGGAAACTTGGCGACTGTAGATAGTTGTCAAGTTGATAGTGAAGAAGAGTGGGACATGCAGGCATCGGTCGCCCTAACTGAATTGGTCGAAGAACGAGAGATTGACTTCGATAAGCTTGGAAGAGAAGAAGCATTGGCTAAATTTTTGACATGTATGGGAACAAAGGAGATTGTGTGGTGGTAACGACAGACGATTCAAAGTTACCAATAACTCATATTGGTAACCCGATAATGGTCTCTCATAAACCGGAGAATGAACATCAGGTTCCTATTGATAAAACAAGGCAGGGAAAACATGCGACTGTGGACACCACGAAAAAAGTATGTTTGGTACGCTGCTGATACAGTAGGACAGACCTTGGATATTGTCACTGACCAGACAACTGGTAAGGGCTATACATCGAGGAATGAGGTGTTCGATGAAGTGTCGCCATGGTGGTCACAACAAAATATGATGTTGCCAGATGTGAAGAAATCTAAAGAAAACGAGCAGGTGATAATAGGAGATCAAACTCTGGGTATAGATACAAAGGAACCTATACTTACTCCCACGGTCATATCAAAAGACACAGGACAACGTCCGCGTAGAGAAAAAAGCCCACAAAGGATAATCACCAAAGAATGTAGTCCAACAAGAAACAAAAGAGAGCCAGCACCAGAAAAAGGGATGGCACAAGTCTACGAAGGCAAGAACGGAAGCACAAGCTAAATGCGAAAGAATTCTGCTCACCTGGTCAAACAATGCTCGCGAGAAGCACTTTTGGTGAAGTTGGAAAGTTGGTGTTGAGGGGGAGTGTTGAATATTCAACACCAACTTATACAAGAGGTCACACCTATCTAGATTAACCTAGAAATATCTAGGTTGTTCTTCTACTCTATAAATATCTAGAGTCAATTATAGTAGGCTAAATTATAGGCGATTAATCTAGAATATTCAAATGTGTAAAATAAGTATAATTGATCTTCTTGAGTGTTCATAGGTCGGTCAAGCACTAGTATAAATAGAAGTGGTTGTGCCCATTTGTAATGCATCGATCAAGAGAGTGAATGATTGGTGAAGAGAGTAGAAATTGAGAATTAGTAAGGTCAGTGAGTGGAGTGGTAGGACAAGTGTGAAATAAAAGTAAGGTTGTGTTGTAAAGTTAGAGTTAGTAAGCCTAGTCTATAAATATTTTACTTGTGATCAATATAAATTAAAGTTTTCATAAGTAAAATTAGTGCCCACCTAGCTTCTCAAACTCAACATTGGTGTTGAATATTCAACGGAGAAGGAGGGCAGAATTAACTTATGAATCATACTTTTGTTTTTGTTCAGTCTGTTTCCAGTGTTTTTTGTGGTCTACCTCTATAATATTTGGACCCTTTTGTATTAATCTTTGAGTTGTAGCCTTTTCCTGTTTGTTAGTAAGATTATTTCATCAAGAATAATCCCTCTTACTGTTGTTTACCTGTTTGTACAGATGATAATAGATGCATTGAATCACTTAAACGAAGCTAGAGGCTCAAGTATCCGAGACATTACAAAGCAGATAAGTCTTGTTTATCCGGATTTACCAGACACTCATAAGTTTCAAGTGATTGCTTCGATTAAATCAATGGCTAGAAGAAGACAAGTCTACAAAACCGAGTTACATAATTATATTTTAATGAAGTAATCCGCACCAAACACTTCCAAGAGGAAGACATAGAGGTAGAGTAGGAAGTGGAAGAGGATAAGGGGCGCTGCCAATTGAAGGAAGTAGTAACATGTTTTGTTCGTTTTAAATTGAATGCAAGTAATGTGTTTTGTTATGAATCTGCAACTTCTTTCATTCCCTTTTCAGAACTTATAAAACGGGAGAAAGGTAAGGGAGGAGAGAGAGGGAGCGTGAATCGGGGGAGCAACTAGGTGTCGACTCAGAGTTTTTTGAAGATGAAGAGCAGCTTGAATTTGCAGGAGGACGCTGATGGTTGGAGGACGATTAAGAGCAAGAAGGTTGTGCGTTCAGGTAATTCTCGTTCCTTATTGAACAAAAATGGGTTGTGTTGTTGGATTGAAGCCAAGGGGTTTTCATTTACAAAGGGCTATGGAATTAAGTCGGGCAAGATTCAAATCATTGAAACTAAGGGAGATAGATTCTCTACTTTATGGATTAATCAGAAGGGTTTATCGTGGTTTCTAAAGGGATTATTATCGGAAATTTCAAAACCATGGTTGAAATCACAAGTTTGGCAGTTCTCAGATCTGGATGAGTGGCTAACTGTTACAAGAGGGAGAAATAACAACGGTGAATACATGAAGTTATCGGGTCCTAATTCATGGGGAAATACAGTGGATATCTATTTTCCAGCAGGAAATCTAGGAGAGGGATGGAAGCAAGTCACTTCCACTATAAATCATCTGTGTCCGATCCAAGGAGTATCTCAGATTAAGCATCAACCCCCTCCTGCTCCTAATTCTGCACCAAACCCCCGTTCTGTGTGGTCTAAATTACCACAAGAGGAGTCTAGTTCAATTCCTATTGAGAAGGAAAATTGGAATTTGATGGTTGTTTTATCGGCTGATGTTGAAATTGTTCAGTGGGAGCTCATGGGGAAACACCTGGGTATGAGTCTAGAGAAGGATGAGGAGTTCTTTCTCCAGCCATTCTCGAATTCAAAAGCAATGTTTAAAGTCCAAAATACTGAGATGAGAAATGAGCTATTCTCTAAAGCTGTTTGGGAGTTCAATGGTATAACTTTTAGCTTCTTGCCATGGACATCACAACTTAATCTTCTGTCTGAGGAAGATATAACCAAGGTTCAATCGTGCTGGATTATGGTAAATGGGGTTCCTTTTTCTCTGTGGAATCTAAAAACTTTTGAAACTATTGGTGCAAAATGTAGGGGTCTTTTGGAGGTATCAGAGGATACTAAAAATGGGTATAATTTATCTGTTATAAAGCTTAAAGTCCGTGGTCATGTCGACTCACTTCCTAAAGTTGTTGAAGTAAATTTTAAGTCGCTTCCGTTCAGAGCCTTGATAGAGAGAGCTGAGGATCAATCTTCTTTAATCTGCAATGATCTTCGTCGGATAAAAGTCTGTAACCAGGATTCAGTCATCGGAGATCGGGCTGAAGGAGTACCACGAGTTTTTCATAACGAGTCTGGGCATTCTACCGATTCACGTGAGGAGACAGTCGTTGATAAAGGCAAGTCAAAGTCACATGTGTTTTATGATAAAGCTAATATTCAGGCTAAACCCACTCAATCACGTGGGTCATCTGACTCAAATAATTCAAATTTTTACTTTAGACATCAAACTAGACCCCTAGAAGAAAATGAAGTCATAATATAAGAGCAAATAAGAGATACCAAATTGTGCAACATCGAATTGGGCTCATCCTCAATTCCGTTGGGCCAGGCTGAGTGGACTAAAGCTAAATGGCACGGCAAATTTCCTTCGGGTTTTTTTAGTTCAGCGATGACTGCTAAGAAGTCAATGGATATCAGTTCTTCATCGGATTCTCCTTCATGTTCTGTTAAGTCAGATTTTTGCTCCTATCCATGTGGAGATTCAGGGTTTGGTCCGGATGAGTATACATCTGATTCTTCTTATGCTGAAAGGGGAAGATTTGACGCCAGATTAAATTTGGAGGCTGCTAGGGATTCGATTTGGGAGTGTATTGATAATCCTTGCACTTCCAACTGCCGTGGGGAAGAAGCGATTCAATCGCTAATTCTGGATCGCAACCCAAGTTGATGATATCAATTCCCACTTCTTCTGCCTCCTCTAAATCTAATTCTGGTAACTCTAAGCCTAATCCACCTTTTTCTCCTACAGGGGAATTTTTTATGCAAGCATTATCGGACCCTGAAAAAGAGGCTATGGTGATTTCTTACCTTGATTCTAAATACCATGTTGCTTTTGAATTCATAAAAAAAGTTGGTGTGTCTATGCAATTGGGTTTTCCTCAGTCTAATTATGAATTTATTAGAGTTTTAATGCACGCAGCTGTACAAAATCCTGCTGCCTTCAACTTTGAATGTAGGGATGTAGAGCCTGTGGCTCTTCAGAATTGATTGTTTGTTCCTTTTTGGGTTTTCTAATTTTTGGTTAATCATGTTAAACATCATTTCTTGGAATGTTAAGAGTTTGAGAAACTCTAAAAGAAGAGGGGTTGTGAAGAGATGGATTGCTTCGTATAATCCAGACCTTATTGTTTTTCAGGAGACGCTCCTTGAGTCTTGCTCTGATTCTATAGTTAGTCAAATTTGGGGGGTGGTAGAGCTCATAATTGGATGGCTTTAGATTCAATCGGGCGTTCTGGTGGTATTCTAGTCATTTGGAATCCTAATAAGCTCTCGATGGAATCTCATATTATTGGAACTTTTAGTGTTAATATTCAATTCAGAAATCTTGTTGATAATTTTGTTTGGTTATTTTCTGGGGTTTATGGTTCTTGTGATGTTCACGAAAGGAAGAGACTTTGGAGTGAGTTGAGTCTCATGAATACTATTTGGAACCTTCCTTGGTGTATAGGAGGGGACTTCAATGAAGTGAGGATGATGGATGAAAGAAAAGGGTGTACTAACATTTCTTCGGGTATGAAGGATTTTGGTGACTTCTTTGATTCTAATTCCCTAATTGATATTCCTATCTATGGCGCGAAGTATACTTGGATTAAGAAGGGCTCTCTTTCCTCTAGAAGTAAAATTGACAGATTTATTGTTACGGCAGAGTGGGATGATCACTTTCCAGGTATTCTCGTTAAAGCTTTAGGTAGGCCTTTCTCTGACCATAAGCCTATTCTTCTGTCGTGTGACTTACAAGACTGGGGAGCGCCTCCTTGGAGATGTGAGAGTATGTGGCTTTTGGAACCGGGTTTCATTGAGCTACTTGAACAATGGTGGGCTTCTTTGGATAATGTTTTTTCAGGTTCCTCGGGGTACATATTGGCTAAGAAGTTACAGGCTCTTAAGGGTTTTATTCGGGACTGGAACAAAAATGTCTTTGGTAAGATAGACAGGAAATGTGAGCAAAATTACCTTCTGATTCAATGGCTAGACCAGAAAATTGATGATGATGACATTACTGATTCAGAAATTATTACTCATGATAATTTGATGCTTGAAAGCGAGAAATTGGCTGATATGAAAGAACAATTTTGGAGAGATAAATCTAGAATTCAATGGAATGAGGAAGGTGACAGAAACACAAGTTACTACCATAGGATTGCTAAGATTCGAAGAAGAAGAAATACTTTCAACATTTTAAAATTAGATTCAGTTTGGGTAGACGATAACCTTCAAATTAAAAATGCAATTTTGGATCATTTTACCTCCAGATTCAAGCTTTCCGATACTTCTAATACTTCTGTTGGGGATATGGATTTCAAGACCCTCTCCGCCGAGGATTCTGCTTCGTTAGAAAGACCTATTCTTGAAGAGGAGGTGGTCTCAGCTCTAAAACTTCTTGGTCAGAACAGGGCGCCGGGTCCTGATGGCTTTCAAGTTGGTATGATCTTAAAGTGTTGGAGCTTCATGAAGGATGATATTTTGAGAGTAGTGAAAGATTTCGAGAACTCAGGGAAGATTGACTGGCGTTTGAAGTCCACATTTCTTGCTTTAATCCCAAAGAAGCAAGTGGTTGAGGAGATTAAAGACCTGAGGCCCATCAGTTTGACTAGCACTATCTACAAAGCTATCTCAAAAATTCTAGCTGAGCGTCTCAAGGTAATGCTTCCTAAACTGATCTCTGACCAGCAATCGGCTTTTATTAAAGGTAGACAAATCCTAGATAGTATTCTAGTTGCCAATGAATGTCTCGATTCTAGGCTTAAACTCGGTACTCCAGGGGTTGTGTGTAAAATAGATCTTGAAAAGGCTTTCGATAACGTGAAATGGTCGTTCCTTATGGAGGTTCTTCAAAAAATGGGGTTTGGTCGAATATGGCAAAAATGGATTTACGGTTGCATTGCTAAGGTTCCTTTTTCTGTCCTTATTAATGGATCTGCGTTTGGTAAGTTTACTTCGGAGAAAGGGTTGCGCCAAGGTGACCCATTATCTCCATTCCTATTTCTTCTTGTTTCTGAAGTTTTGACTATGATGTTTCGCAAAGCTGAGCTAGATGGTTTGCTGGGTGGTTTTATGTCTTCCTCTTCTAATGATGCTATTAAAGTTAGCCATCTTCAATTTGCTGATGACACGCTAGTTTTTCTAGATGACAATGTCGAGCAAGTTAGGAATTTGAAGTATATCTTACTTTGGTTCCAATGCATCTCGGGTCTAATGACTAATTTTACCAAGTGTAACCTGTTTGGTGTTGGAAATGTTCAGGATCTTGAGGATCTGGCTGATATTTTGGGTTGTTCCTGTGATACATTCCCTACTCAATACCTCGGTATGCCGCTTGGAGATAAAGCTAACTCTGCTGCAAAATGGGACAGAATCGTGGAGCTCTGTAAGGCAAGATTAGCCTCTTGGAAATGAAGAATTCTCACTAGGGCTGGTAAGCTCACTCTTATAAAAAGCGTTCTTCAAAGTATTCCAATCTATTATTTCTCTTTGTTCATGGCTCCTACTAAAGTCATAAATTCCATTGAGAAAGTTATTAGAAATTTTTTATGGGATGAGTCCGTGGATTCTAAGAAACATCATTGGGTAGGTTGGAGGAATGTTCGTAAATCGTTAAAGATGGGTGGTCTGGGTATTCGTAGTTTAAAGCATCTAAACTGCTCCCTTCTCCAAAAATGGTGGTGGAGACTTGGTAATGAGCCCAAAGCTCTATGGTCTAGAGTTGTTAAAGACAAGCATGGTCTGGTAGACTTTGGTTGGAGAACTGACAAGCCTAAGGGGAAGCATGGTATCAGTTTGTGGAGGAATATTTACTCAACTGCCGAGGACTTCTTCAAGCTCTGTCAATTTAAGATTGGTAAGGGCGACATAATTCGTTTATGGGAAGATAAATGGTGCATTCAAGGTCCTCTCTCCACCCTTTGCCCTAGTATTTACAACATTTCTAGCACAAAAAATACTTCTATCCTCGCTGCTTATCAAGATAATGAAAATGGCTTTCACTGGAACTTGGGGCTTACTCATAGAAGGCGACTGTACGATAACGAGATTTCTGAACTTACTGTTTTGTTTACTTTGCTGGAGTCAGTTGTCTTCCTTCCTAATGATGAGGATCAGTTGGTTTGGTTGGGTGATAAGAAAGGAAAGTTTACTGTCAAAGCGGCCTATGAACATCTTTCTCAAGGTACAAACCCTCTTATTACTTTTCCTAGCTCTAAAGTTTGGTCCAGGGCCTGGCCTCATCGTGTTGGTTTCTTTCTTTGGCAAGTTTGCTTAAATAGACTGCCCACTCTAAGTAATCTTCATCATAGGCATACCGCTCTAGACTCTCCCAATCTTTGTTATCTGTGTGGCATTGTTGAAGAAACCGAAGACCATTTTCTCCTGCAATGCCCCGCTGCCATGCGTGTATGGAATTACTTCATTAGTTTGGCTGGTGGTGGTACCTTGTTTCATACAGTGAGAGAGGTCATTGTGGGTTGGAAAAACTCCCTTTTTTCTGCTCAAGGTGTTCAACTTTGGAAAAGACTCCCTGCAGCAATTCCGTGGGGCTTATGGAAAGCTCGGAATGATATCGCTTTCGAAAGAAAATCCTTCAAGTTGAATGATGTTATTAGAAACATAAAAATTGATGCTTTTAATTGGTCTAGGGGTTTGGATTGTTTTAAGGGTATTGATACCTCTACTGTTATTACGGGGTGGGCGCATTTCTTTTTAATTCCTCCCTAAGTTGTTCCTTTTGGTTAAGGTTTTTAGTTGGGTTTTTCACTTCCTGTTGTTGGGTTTCAGTCTGTTCTCCTGGCCTCTCTAGCTAGTGGGTTTTGTATTTTTTCATTCTTTCATTCTTTCAATATATCTCCTTCTTTGCTGAGCAAAAAAAAAAACTTATAAAAATGTTACAATTGTGTAGCTAGTTTGTTTAATGTTATAAGTTGAAGGTTTCTATTTTTAAGTTTTCTGTTTGATTCTATACGTGTTGGTGTTCTAAATTTTGGTATGAATTGTTATTGTCGCATCTAAATTATCTTTGTATATAAAAGTATTGCAGGTTGATTTACACATATATGAAAATCCAGAACTTCCATTTGACATGGTTCCAGTGAAGGCTCAACCCTGGATGATACTTCCAGGAACCCTATATTTGGAATTTTTTGCTTATATAAATTTCTCCAAGTTCTATGTCTACTACGGAACGCAACTTCTACGGTATGGATGTTACATAGCTTGGTGTAACTGAAGTTAATATGATATCTTAATCATAAGGTGTTTCTGGGCATCTTTTTAAACGATGTGATCATAGTCTAATTAATGATGCAGTCTCCTGTAGCTAGCAAGTCATTAGTAGCATTCGATTTATTTGGTTGTGGACTCCTGGTGCATCTACATCAGATGACCAAATCACGGTGTCAGTACATAACGGGTTTCTATGTACAAATCATTTTCTCACTGATATTCAGCCATTACATTTGAAACCTAATTTCAAACTGAAGACATTGACTTTTCCTTTGACAATGATACAAATTTCACCATACCTGAATTTCCTTTGATTCTACATCTCAAGTAATACATGAAGGTTGCCTAGAACACCTGTTACTTAAACTGTGTGACAACTTTTGAGCTGCTCGAGAAGGTGACTAGACAGTGTTATAACTTGTCACGCCTGAACAAATGTCATGGCATTAGCGCTCTTGTTATGCTTGAACAGTTTTGTGTTTGATAGCACATGTGTGCATTTTTCGCCCATTCAGATCGTCTTGTTCCATAATGTGATCTGACCGCATCTGTTCTTCTAATGTCAATGGTATGGTTTCTGTCCAGGGCGGAGCCAAAAATCATGGGATGGGGTGCAAAATTTGTTAAGGGGAGCAAAAATAAATTTTAAGGGGTGCAAAAATGCAAAAATAGGCTTATACCTTTTCTTAAAAAAAAAAAAAAAAAAAAAAAAAAAAAAAAAAAGGGCCTAAAATAAGCTTTGGAGCCAGCTTGGCAGGGGCAAGGGGTGCAAGTGCACTCCCCTTGCAATGGGCTGGCTATGATTTCTGCTCTTACGGAAAGTGATTTTGCGGGATTAATTCCAAGTTTGCATGGACTACCTTGGTAACGTAGTTTGATCCCCCGGGGATTCCTCTCGGTGCTTGCCCTTTTTTAAGTATCCGAATACTTTTTTATTTTATTTTTTTATTTTTTTTTTTTGGTCGTTCGCTGAATTCACCATGAACAAGGAGAATAGGAGGAGGAGGCGACAACAGAAAAACCAACAAAAAACTAGAACCGAAGAGAAGAAGTGGGTTGTTAAACCTAACGATGAAGAGAACCAAAGTCTTCCCATACAGCAGCAACTAAATATTGATTTCACAACCAAACCCATATCGGAATTCATCCAATTGCCTTCTCCGGAATCATCTCGAAAGCATGCCATTGATCCAAATCAGCAACCCCATGTTATTGACAAAACAGCTGCATATGAAGTGTGTTTATCAGTTCTTAACAACGAAAAGCAGGAGGAGGATGACCGAGACGAAGTTGATGTAATTCGTAGTCGGTTAGAAGGGATTTTATTAGTGTCCCAAGAGGCCAAATTGTTATCTGAAGAACAACTTAGAGTTAATGATCGGTTGCAGGAAGAGGAGGTAAGTATTTGCAACTCATAAAAGTTAATTTCTTTTGCTTCTCATGCACGATCAGAATGTTAATTCCAAATTAACCTCAAAAAGCAGCAAGGTCATGTCAATCTTCTTCTTTGCATGCAGATCCAAGCAATGGAGGCTATATATGGCGAAAATTTCATTGTACTTGATAGACAAGACGGCTTACGGTGTTTCCAGGTTAATTTGCAAGTGCCCACCCAGTGTATTTAATTTGCAATTACCTGTTAAACAATTTTATTTTCTGAATAATTGAAAACAATAATCTCTGCAGATAAATTTACATATTGATGTTCCCATTGAACTTATAATATATACTAAGGTTGGCTCATGTGATGGAGAAGTAGAATTTGGCGGAATAGGCAGTGAAGCAATGGCAACATCTGTTAATATGAATGGATTCTTTTACTCTTTTAAAGTTCAGTATCTTCCCCCAATCGTGTTAACATGTTTATTACCCAAGGCATACCCAAGCCATTGTGCTCCTTATTTTACCATCTCTGTTCAATGGCTGGACGCTATGAGGATATCTAGCTTGTGTCAAATGTTGGATACAATTTGGACGGATCAATCAGGGAAGGAAATTGTTTATCCATGGTTGGATTGGCTACAAAATTCATCTCTCTCCCACTTAGAATTTGATAATAGAATACCGCTTGTTGCTTCGTCTGGAAAGGCAGATAGTGCTGGAGATATACGTGCCATTTCAGAAAGTGTCTCTCCAGATGTAGATATACGTTTCATCCTGAACTATAATGACGACAAACTCAATGAAGGATTCTGCCAAAACCTACATGAATGCGGCATTTGTTTAAGTGATCATCCAGGTATCTCAAATTTCTAATCCATATTTGTTATACTGTTTGAGTGTATAATTAAGTTTACCATGTTGCAGGCTTTGAATTGATGTGACATGCATTTCTCCTTTTAACAGGCACCAGGTTTGTAAAATTGCCGTGTAAGCATTTCTTCTGTCGCAATTGCATGGTGACATATTCAACCATGCAAGCAAAGGAAGGGGGGGCCATAGTATGTCCGCAAATAAAATGCAGTGAACTAGTTCCTCCTGGTTTGGTTAAAAGCTTGCTTGGGGATGAAAAATTTGAACAATGGGAGTCACTATTTTTTCAGAAGACACTTGATACAATGTCTGATATAGTTTATTGCCCTAGATGCGATATGGCTTGTGTAGAGGACGAGGACCACCTCGCCCAGTGTACTGAGTGCTTCTTTACCTTCTGCGGTCGTTGTAGAGATAAACTTCATGTTGGAGTTCAATGTGAAACACTGGAAGAGAAGATTGAATTCTTGCAGGTAACAAATATAAATAAACTTAATCCAGATTATTGCTATTTCTAAGTTTGCTTGATAATGTTCAAAAGTTATGTAATTAAGGATCTTGATTTCTGTGTTATTACGTGCGCAGAATCGTCAGGTAACTCAGCCTACACAGAATGGTGAGCCAGTATTAACTAAGCAACAACTGAAAGAGCTCGACAAGATAAATGTTCGTCTTAATGAGCGGGAAATAAAGCGTATTTCTAAAAGATGCCCTAAATGCTCGACAGCTATCACCCGAAGTTATGGTTGTAACCACATGCATTGCTCGAATTGTAAGCAGGACTTTTGTTTTAAATGTGGAAAGAAGTATGAGAAGGGTAAACGTCTGTGTTGTGGCTATTTTGATTTCGACGAGGAAACTATTCGTCAGCAGCAGCAGGAGAGACGTGAAGATCAGTTGCGCCAGGTGCGTCAGCGAGAAGCCCAGAGACAACGACAGCGAGAAGCCCAGAGACAAGATCCAGTAGCGCGGTCGCGTGAGCAGCGGAGGGTTCAAAATCAGTCAAGAATTGAAGATCCAGCAAACCATCCTCATCCATGTCCCATTTGCAGGCAAAGGAATGCAAAGGTGAGTGTAATGAACTTTTTTTTTTCCAATGCATGGCAAATAAAATGACTGATATTTATCACCAAATGCATTTTTAAGGTATTTGTAAGGTGTAATTCGTGAAATGTCTTATATATGATATTATTTCTGGAGGACAGCTATACTGATGTACTAGTTATTTTGTTGCAAATGAAACAGGTTGAGAATAACAACCACATATTCTGCTGGTCCTGCCAAAAGCATTATTGCTACTTGTGCCGAAGTATTGTCAAACGAAGCTCTCAACACTATGGACCAAAGGGTTGCAAACAACACTCTGCTGGATGATAATAGCGAAAAGCCGAAAACTAAATATTTATTTGGTAGTTACCACAGTATCTATGTATAATACTTTTCTGCTTCGTCAGTGTATAGTCCATATGAAAAAATTAATTTACTACCGATTATGGTAGTGCTACAATTTTAAAATTGAGTATATTCGGAAGTTAAAGGAACATAATTTACTACCAATTATGGTAGTACCAAAGTTCGAAAATTTTAGGATTTTGGCAAAATCTCATTTTGGGGCTAATATACATTTGAAAGTTAAATTTACTACCGATTATGGTAGTACTAAAATTCAAAAACTGAATATATTTGGAGGTTAAAGTAACACCATTTACTACCGATTATGGTAGTACCATAGTTCGGAAATTTTAGGATTTTGGCAAAATCTCATTTTGGGGGCAATATACATACGGAAGTTAAATTAACACAATTTACTACCGATTATGTTAGCGCCAAAATTCGGAAATTATAGAAAAAAAACTCAAATAATTCTCCTAAATATACACTAACTACCGAATTCCTATTTAACTTCCGATTATTAAAGGGCAATTTTGCCATTAAGAAAAAAAAGGATAAGATGTCAACTCAACTTAGGTTTGGGTGACCTTTTTTGTTTTTATTGTTGGCCCCTAATTCCTTTTGAGTGTCCCCTGAAATTGCTATGTTACATAGAGTCAAAATAAATCCTAGGCCAATAGTGCATTACATCATGAGAGCTCAGAGTTTCAAAGTGTTCAAAAACAAGACACCAAGTGAAAAGGGCGTACTTAATTTTTTGTTATTGTCGATGGTGGATTTTAGATAAGGGGTAGAATCGTAAAACCCCATCACCTAGTGTTACCAGCAACACATTAACTACGAGCATTTAATTCAGGTGTCAATAATTAATGGGGGTATTTTTTCAAAATACCAGATTAGGGTTTTCGACACAGAACCCTATTTCCAAAACCAAGCCGCATACTGCGCACCATGGCAACGACGCCAAAACCAAGCCTCATACTGCGCACCATGGAAACGACGCCAAAACCAAGCCGCATACTGTGCACCATGGCAACGACGCCAAAACCAAGCCGCATACTGCGCACCATGGCAACGACGCCAAAACCAAGCCGCATACTGCGCATCATGGCAACGACGCCAAAACCAAGTCGCATACTGCGCACCATGGCAACGACGCCAAAACCAAACCACATACTGCACCCACAAGCAACCATGCCAAACTAAGCCGCTACACCGTTTGGCATATGCTAAAAATAGCTCCCTAGGCTTGCAAACCGTGCAACTAGGTCAACTTGGCCATCCGTGCCATTGGCACATGCCAACACACATCACTAGCCAATTTCTAAGCCGCTATACCGTTTAGCACATGCCAAAAATAGCGCCCTAGGCTTGCAAACCGTGCAACTAGGTCAACTTAGCCGTGCGTGCCATTGCTACATGCCAACACGCATCACTAGCCAAATTCTAAGCCGCTATACTGTTTGGCACATGCCAAAAATAGCGCCCTAGGCTTGCAAACCGTGCAACTAGGTCAACTTGGCCGTGCGTGCCATTGGCACATGCCAACACGCATCACTAGCCAATTTCTAAGCCGCTATACCGTTTGGCACATGCCAAAAATAGCGCCATAGGCTTGCAAACCGTGCAACTAGGTCATAGTGGCCATGCGTTCCCTTGGCATATGCCAACACGTTACCACTATCCACTTTCTATTCCAAGACGCTACCCAAAGTGGCTAGTGGTAACGTGTTGGCATGTGCCAATGGCACGCACGGACACTTGGCCAAGTCGCGGGTGCTACAATTGGGTAGCGACTTGGGATAGAAGTGGCTAGTGGTAACTTGTTGGCATGTTCCAATGGCATGCACGGCCACTTTGGCCAAATCACGGGCGCTATAATTGGATAGCGGCTTGGAATAAAAAGTGGCTAGTGGTAACGTGTTGGCATGTGCCAATGGCACGCACGGCCACTTTGACCAAGTCGCGGGCACTACAATTGGGTAGCGACTTGGGATAGAAGTGGCTAGTGGTAATATGTTGGCATGTGCCAATCGCACGTACGGCCACCTTGGCTAGTGGTAATATGTTTTCCAATCCGCTATCCAATTGTAGCTCCCGCGACTTGGCCAAAGTGGTCGTGCGTGCCATTGGCACATGCCAACATATTACCACTAGCCACTTTCTATTCCAAGACGCTATCCAATTATAGCTCCCGTGATTTGGCCAAAGTGGTCGTGCATGCCATTGGCACATGCCAACAAGTTACCACTAGCCACTTTCTATTCCAAGCCGCTACCTAATTGTAGCGACCGCGACTTGGCCAAACTGGCCATGCGTGCCATCGGCACATGCCAACACGTTACCACTAGCTACTTTCTATCCCAAGCCGCTATCCAATTGTAGCGCCCGCGACTTGGCCATAGTGGTCGTGTGTGCCATTGGCACATGCCAACACGCAACCACTATCCACTTTTATCCCCAACCTGCTAGCCAATTTCCAAGGCATTCCGCAAATGCTATTGGCACATGCCACACATGCTCCACTAGCGACTTTGGCATTGCCATTCGCACTAAAAGTGCAACTTGCGGCCAAGGCATTCCTCACATGCCAAATGCTCCACCAAGCGACTTTGGCATTGCCATCCGCACTCAAAGTACAAATCGCGGCCCGCACATGCCATTGGCACATGCCAAATGCTCCACCAAGAGACTTTGGCATTGCCAGCCGCGCTCAAAGTACAACTTGCGGTCGAGATATCCCGCACATGCCATTGGCACATGCCGCAACTCTTCACTAGCAACTTTGGCATTGCCACTTGTGCCCACTCTCGAGACATCAACACAAACTGGGGGATGCTTTCTTGGGGTGTTGGTTTGGCGGTCACAGCGTGCAGCGTACACTACGCTCGCAATAAAGCAAGGCGTGCAAGGAATGAATACGGTCAATTAAATAAGGAAATTTATGGTGAAAATGTTTTTCACCATAAAGCCAACGGTTTCCACCTCCTCTGTTTTAATTGACACATTTACTCAATTCCTTAATGAGGCCAGGGTACGTTCAATCTCACTTGTATAAATAGGTTTCACCTATTCTGCCAAAACACACAAGTCTTGGTCAGGCAAAAATACAACACTATCAGATAGCAACTTTGCAAGCTCTCTCAAAAAGCTTCCATCACTATCAAGCTTCCACGATCTTCTACACTTCTGATACAAGTCGAGATACTTCATATCTAGAACTCTCTGGTCTCATCACCCTTCTTCGCTATCCTCCCCAAATCAACCCTTCTCCTCCACTTTGTGACCGAAGCAAATCTGGAACGACCATCTTCTTGGTTTAGGACAGAATTGTACAGATTGATATCTCGAATCAAAAGTGCTCACGTGCAGCACATTTGTTTAAGGGTTTAAACCAGTCTCTCCACCATCGAATTTACCAAATTCGATAGAGGTAATTTTCTCCCATAAACAGTTGTACAACAATTACAGATCTTTCCTTATTCTAGAAAGATCTTGCATTTCTCTCCAACCAAGTACACCAAATAATAGCAATTGAGACATCCCAAGGCAAAGGTAAGGTAATTAAATCATCATAACTTGTCTGTGAAATAAGACCAGATTTTTTTTTTGCAAAATGACAATGGAGAACTATATCTTGATAGATTGATGTTGGTTACAAAATAAACAAGTTCATGGGCTATAGACCAAAGGAAAAGACATATTTTTGGTGGAAGTATATGTTCCCAAATGAACTTAAAGATAGGTTGTTGATCCCGAACTGTAGAAATATTTGTTAGAGCATCATAAGTTGACCTGACTGTAAATTGGCCTTTGTTACCAATGGACCAGGTAATTTCATCTGCAGCTTCATTAGATAGAACAACCATACTCGAGCAACTTTGAAGAGAAAAAAGTTCAGTCCTTGCAGCACGACTCAATCTTCTAGGGACTAATAAATTCCAAGAAGTTGAAACTTCATATAAATATCTACAACTAAGTAATCCTTAGCTCTTGATACAGCATAGAGATTTGGATATTCTGAGCATAATGGCTTCTCAGAGAGCCAATAATCATTCCAAAAACTAATACTGGTTCCAGAATTGGATTTGAATCGAATATGACTTCTGAAAATGGAGATACACTTCATAATTCCGTTCCATTGAGATCTGCCATGAGTGATGTTAGGTGTCTTAGAAAACCAACCGAAAATCTCAATTTCATACTTCTCTACAATTATATTATTCCATACAACATCATTTATTGTAGCAAACCTCCACAACCAATTGGTAAGCAATGCTCTATTAAAGAATCTTGATACCCAAACTATTAGAACCTATCTCGGTTGAACTCACCAAGTATTGGTATGTCAGGTTTGGTTATCATATTTTAGTTGTCAAAACTCATCTAAAGTCGCTTGATTATATGATACTCTAACTTCGAAGCTGTATATATTATACATATTGTATGATATTGTAGTGATATGCCATGGCCATAATTATATGATCATAGTATTAGGGAATTAGACTACGAAGTATAATGCTTATCTTTTGAACTTCGTAGATATTTGTTTATGGGAGAAAATCTCCTCTGCCGAATTTGGTAAATTCGATGGTGGAGAGACTCGTTTAAACCCTTAAACAAATGTGCTGCACGTGAGCACTTTTGATTCGAGATATCAATCTGTACAACTCTGGCCTAAACCAAGAAGATGGCCATTCCAGATTTGCTTCGGTCACAAAGTGGAGGAGAAGGGTTTATTTGGGGAGGATAGAGAAGAAGGGTGATGAGACCAGAGAGTTCTAGATAGGTAGTATCTCAACTTGTATCAGAAGTGTAGAAGATTGCGGAAGCTTGCTAGTGATGAAAGCTTTTGAGAGAGCTTGCAAAGTGGCTATCTGATAGTATTGTATCTTGCCTGACCAAAACTTGTGTGTTTTGGAAGAATAGGTGAGACCTATTTATGCAAGTGAGATTTATCGTACCCTGGCCTCATTAAGGAATTGAGTAAATGTGCCAATTAATCATAGGATGTGGAAACCGTTTGTGGATTTATGGTGAAAACGTTTTTTACCATAACTTTCCTTATTAATTGACCGTATTCATTCCTTGCATGCCATTATTTACTGCGAGCGTAGTGTAAGCTGTAACCGCCAAAACAGAACCCCAAGAAATCATCCCCCAGTTTGTGTTGATGTCTCGAAAGTGGGCGCAAGTGGCAATGCCAAAGTTGCTAGTGAAGCGTTGTAGCATGTGCCAATGGCATGTGCGGGATATCTCGACTACAAGTTGTACTTTGAGCGCGGATGGCAATGCCAAAGTCACTTGGCGGAGCATTTGGCATGTGCTAATGGCATGTGCGGAATGCCTTGGCCGCAAGTTACACTTTGAGTGTGGATGGCAATGCCAAATTCGCTAGTGGAGCATGTGTGGCATGTGGCAATGTCATGTGAGGAATGCCTTGGAAATTGGCTAGCAGGTTGGGGATGAAAGTGGATAGTGGTAACGTGTTGGCATGTGCCAATGGCACGCACGACCACCTTGGCCAAGTCGCGGGAACTACAATTGGGTAGGGGATATTGGAATATAAAGTGGCTAGTGGTAACGTGTTGGCATGTGCCAATGGCATGCCTGGACACCTTAGCCAATTCGCGGGCGCTACAATTGGGTAGCGGCTTGGAATAGAAAGTGGCTAGTGGTAACGTGTTGGCATGTGTCAATGGCATGCATGGCCACCTTAACTAAGTCGCAGGTGCTACAACCTGGTAGCGGATTATAATAGAAAGTGGCTAGTGGTAACGTGTTGGCATGTGACAATGGCACGCATGGCCACCTAGGCCAATTTGCGGGAGCTAGAACCGGGTAGCAACTGAGAATATAAAGTGGCTAGTGGTAAAGTGTTGGCATGTGCCAATGGAACGCACGACCACTTAGGCCAAGTTGCGGGTACTACAACTGGGTAGCGGCTTAGAATAGAAAGTGGCTAGTGGTAACATGTTGGCATGTGCCAATGGCACGCACGGCCACCATAGCCAAGTTGCGGGCGCTAACTCTGGGTAGCGGCTTCGAATAGAAAGTGGCTAGTGGTAACGTGTTGACATGTGCCAATGGGACGCACGTCCACCTAGGCCAAGTTGCGGGCGCTACAACTTGGTAGCGTCTTGGAATAGAAAGTGGCTAGTGGTGACGTGTTGGCATGTTCCAATGGCACGCACGACCACCTAGGCCAAGTTGCGGGCGCTACAACTGGGTAGCGGCTTAGAATAGAAAGTGGCTAGTGGTAACGTGTTGGTATGTGCCAATGGCACGCACGACCACCTAGTCCTAGGTGCAGGCGCTACAACTGGGTAACGTCTTGGAATAGAAAATGGCTAGTGGTAACGTGTTGGCATGTGCCAATGGCACACTCGGTCACCTAGTCCAAGTTGCGGGCGCTATAACTGGGCAACAGATTAGAATAGAAAGTGTCTAGTGGTAACGTGTTGGCATATGCCAATGGAACGCACGGACACCTCGGCCAAGTTACGGGCGCTACCACTGGGTAACGTCTAAGAATAGAAAGTGGCTAGTGGTAACTTGTTAGCATGTGCCAATGGAACGCACGTCCACCTTAGCCAAGTTGCAGGCGCTATAACTGGGTAGTGGCTTAGAATAGAAAGTGGCTAGTGGTAGCGTGTTGGCATGTGCCAATGGAACACACAGACACCTAGGCCAAGTTGCGGGCGCTACAACTGGGTAGCGTCTTAGAATAAAAAGTGGCTAGTGGTAACATGTTGGCATGTGCCAATGGCACGCACGTCCACCTAGGCCAAGTTTCGGGCGCTACAACTTGGTAGCGGCTTGGAATAGAAAGTGGCTAGTGGTAACGTGTTGGTATGTGCCAATGGCACGCACGACCACCTAGGACAAGTTACGGGCGCAACAACTGGGTAGCAGCTTAGAATAGAAAGTGGCTAGTGGTAACGTGTTGGCATGTGCCAATGGCACGCACGGCCACCTAGGCCAAGTTGCGGGCGCTAAAACAGGGCAACGACTTAGAATAGAAAGTGGCTAGTGGTAACGTGTTGGCATGTGCCAATGGCACGCGCGTCCACCTAGGCCAAGTTGCGGGCGCTACAACTGGGTAGCGGCTTAGAATAGAAAGTGGCTAGTGGTAACGTGTTGGCATGTGCCAATGGCACGCACGGCCACCTAGGCCAAGTTGTGGGCTCAACACTGGGTAACGGCTTAGAATAGAAAGTGGCTAGTGGTAATGTGTTGGTATATGCCAATGGCACGCACGGTCACCTAGGCCAAGTTTCGGGCACTACAACCGGGTAGCGATTGAGAATAGAAAGTGGCTAGTGGTAACGTGTTCGCATGTTCCAATGGCATGCACGGCCACTTAGGCCAAGTTGCGGGCGCTACAACTGGGTAGCAGCTTAGAATAGAAAGTGGCTAGTGGTAACGTGTTGGCATGTGCCAATGGCACGCACGACCTCCTTAGCCAATTTGCGGGCGCTACAACTGGGTAGCGGCTTAGAATAGAAAGTGCCTAGTGGTAACGTGTTGGCATGTGCCAATGGTACGCATGACCATCTAGGCCCAGTTGCGGGCCCTACAACTTGGTAGCGGCTTGGAATAGAAAGTGGCTAGTGGTAACGTGTTGGCATGTGCCAAAGGCACGCATGGTCACCTAGGCCAAGTTATGGGTGCTATAACTGGGTAACGGCTTAAAATAGAAAATGGCTAGTGGTAACATGTTGGCATGTACTAATGGCATGCACGGCCACCTAGGCCAAGTTGCGGGCGCTACTAGCGGCTAAGAATAAAAAGTGGCTATTGGTAACGTGTTGGCATGTGCCAATGGCATGCACGACCACCTTAGCCTAGTTGCAGGCGCTACAACTAGGTAGCGGCTTAAAATATAAAATGGCTAGCGGTAGCGTGTTGGCATGTGCCAATGGCACGCACGGACACCTAGGCCAAGTTGCGGGCGCTACAACTGGGTATCGTCTTGGAATATAAAGTGGCTAGTGGTTACGTGTTGGCATGTGCCAATGGAACGCACGTCCACCTAAGCCAAGTTGCGGGCGCTACAACTGGGTAGCGTCTTAGAATAGAAAGTGGCTAGTGGTAACGTGTTGGCATGTGCCAATGGCACACACGTCCACCTAGGCCAATTTGCGGGCGCTACAACTGGGTAGCGGCTTAGAATATAAAGTGGCTAGTGGTAACATGTTGGCATGTGCCAATGGCACGCACGGCCACCTTATCCAAGTTGCGGGCGGTACAACTGGGTAGCGACTTAGAATAGAAAGTGGCTAGTGGTAGCGTGTTGGCATGTTCCAATAGCACACACGATCACATAGGCTAAGTTGCGGGCGCTACAACTGGGTAGCGGCTTGGTTTTGGAATTAGGGTTTTGTGTCGAAAACCCTAATCTGGTATTTTGAAAAAATACTAATTATTTACATCTGAATTAAATGTTCTCAGTTCATGTGTTGTGGGTAACACTAGGTCATGGGGTTTTATGATTTTACCCCTTGTCTAAATTCCACCATCGATATTAAGTCCCCTTCTTAGCTCGGAACAGGAGCTTTGTTGCGAGGTAAGCATAAGAAGGTGCCAAGAAAAAATCTGAAAGAGAAACGAGATATTTATCTGACCTTTTATCTTAGATGCTAACTGGATTCAGAATCCTTGTCCTTAGCATTTTTGCACGAGGCGAGAAGTTGGCATAATTTGGAAGAAACAAGAAGCTGGGAAGCATTGAGTAGCTAGCGCGAGTTGAAAAACTGAGCGTGCTGGATGGTGGGGCCGATGGGAGATGGACGTGATGGCTGGTGCGACTTGGGCGACGTTGATGGGTCAGCGCGATTGGAGGGTCCGACAAAAAGGAGTATGATAACTTGGGCAGTACTGGCGCGAGGTTGAGAGGCTGGCATGGTGGGACCGGTGCGAAGGGAGCACGCTTGGGGAGATACTGGCGCCGTTGATGGGGCTTGAGCGGCCATTGGGAAGTTGGGCGCCTTTGTGGGCCCAAAACTTCCTTTACACGCGCGTCTTTGTGAGAAAAGGAAACCTTCCCCATTGTGAAAACCTCCCGCATATATATATACATGAAGTTTTACTTCTTACCTTGCGCTGTTCCTTCCCTCTTTCTTGCTAGAAGTAAAGTGATAAAGGAGAAACCGGCTATCCAGGTATGTCTTCTAATACTTCTCTTGTTTTCCTTTGTAGGTGAAAACCCTAGCAGTATGTGCTTTTCCTTTTATAAATCTTGCACCGATATCGCGCACAACGATTGGTTGGCGTGCTTCTTGTAGAGAATATATGTTTTGATTCCGTAGATAATACTGCATATATGATTTTGAACCCGTAGAGAATGTTGCGTGCATAATTTTGAACCCGAAGAAAGATTCGGTATATGCATTTGAACCCGAGAAATATACTGCGCATGTAATTTCGAAGCTGAAGTAGGATACTGTATATGCACTTGAACCTGAGAAATATACTACAATGAATCCTGAAGAAAAAATACCGTGGACGTGCTTCATATGAACCCAAATGAATCCCGAAGAAGAATATTGCATATGTGCTTCATATGAACCCGAAAAAATTACTGTATATGAATCTCGAAGAAGAATATTGTATATGTGCTTCATATGAACCCGAAAAAATTAATGTATATGAATCCCGAAGAAGAATACTGTATATGCTGTTCACACGAACCCGAATGAATTACTGTATATGAATCCCGAAGAAGAATACCGTATATGCTCTTGAACCCATAAAATATACTGCGCATATAATTTTGAACCCGAAGTAGGATACTGCATATGTATTTCGAAACCATAGAAAATACTATTCTCCCATGTGTCAGGGATTTTTCTTCCTGTCGAGCGTGGTTGTGCGTTTGGGGAATGATTTCATAATTTCTCTGTTTTGTTTTGTGCAGATATCTTGTTGCTAAGAGAGAAAAACCGAAAAGATGTTACCTGAACAAGGCTCCATTTCGTCGAAAGATGTTGATAGTTCGAAACCAAACATAGATGATGAGTTCTTTACCAAACCCTTTGCTCCTGCTCGGAGGAATCTTCCATACTTCGAGCCAGCTTTATTGACTGGTGGTGAAAATGAAAAGGAGACCCCCACAGTTCGGACGGAGCATATCATACCATTTTGTCTTCATAAAGGAGTGCATGCCTCTTCCAGTATTGACTTCAGGATATGTCAAAGCCCATTGTGTTCTTTTGATGTGTGGGTCGAATTTATGGTGAGTAGGGAGCATATAAATTTCAACTTGATTCGAGTGAGGATTATTAATGCCGTCAGAGGTTTAGTAAGTCTCCAGATTAGGAGAGATGTCCCGGGCTTGGTTGCTTTCCTCTTTAGGTGGTACTCGGACACTCACACAATTATCTATAGATGGGGTGAAATATCTTTCACCTTGGAGAGCATGGCTCTCTTGTTGAGTCTTCCGGTAACTGGGGATCTTAACATCCAATTATCCAAAGATGAGAAGATGATGCGAAATGATCTTGCTGCCAAGTTGGGAGATTTTTCCCGAAAAGACTCTTCCGCGAAGTCGAGAAATCCTGTCCGGAAAGAAGACGAAAGGTTCCTTTACACCTCGTGGATATCTCAGTGGTTTCCGGATGAGTTGGAGTCTAGACAGAAAAGTAGCGATCTCCACGTTGCAGCATTTTTGTCCCTATGGTTGTCTTGAGACATTCTTGATGATGGTTCCGGTAAGAAGGAGATAAGGGTAGAGCTGTTACCAATTGCTGTGAAGTTGGAGAAATCTGAAGTTCTCCCCATTGGCGGGATATTCCTTGGCTCCTTGTACACGCATCTGGATCACTTAGTTGCGAATATGCGAGTTTCAAATGGTTTCATGAAAGTGGACTCGTATGTGCACGTCGTTTTTCTGCAAGCGTGGCTATGGGAGCATTTTGAAAAGTACGCTCCAAAGCCGCTTCCTATGATTCCTGCGAGTTGGGGTGGCTCTCGAATTCTTCGATGGGCGAATAAGCGTCCAAGAGTTGGTGTGAGCTTGGTTAGTCTTCTTGATAAGTCACACGAGATCAATTTTCGCCCGTGGGAGCCAGTTCATAGGTCCGTGCTTCAAATTGATACTTTTGCTTCTGCTCCGGATGTGATTTTGTCTTCAGATGACGACTTGAGCGTTGGTGAAAACTTGTTTATTCAAAGTTACATCCCCGTCCACATGCCGTCTTTTTTTAGAGAGGCTTTCCAGATTTCTGAGTACAATATGGATCGCGCAGCTCGTCACATGGGTTTCGATCAGGGGGTGCCACTTTCTTGACGGCTAGAGCTTCCAGAGAATTCATTGCGTGTCGCCCTCGATGCCAGTGCCATTGGTCCAGGTATCCGTCTTCCCTTCTTTCAACCGGAAAGAGCGCCCCTGATGACCTTTAGTTACAATGAGTTCTGGTGTCGTGAGCGTCTCTTGATTCGAAAGTTTTTGGACGACGCGGTGGAGAATGTTCGTGGTAAGCCTTCCCAAGAAGTTTTGAAGAAGTTCCAAATGTTGAGAGATTTCAAACGAAAGTCGTCTGGCAATTCCGAAAGTCCCCAAGTAAAAGAGAAGAGGACGAAAAACCGTGCTGGTGGTTTTCGGACGGCTTCATAAGATCCTAATGAAGCCCTTGTGTCTTTCAGTTCTTCCAATAACCAAGTTTGTGTCGCCTCTTTGCTGGTCTGTTTTCCAAATGTGTGAATCTCTGCTGAAGGTATGTGTCTTGTTTCTTCAAGGGATTTGGTAGTGTTAATGCTTTTGCTGCTCTTGCTCGCTGTCAGGAGATGGTAACTCCTTCGAGTAATTCTGGCGATATCGAGCCTTCTCACAATGGTAATGCGCCAGATAAAAAAGAAAGTTCGGAAGGTGAAGGTGATTCTTCCAATAGCAACGCTGGATCCTTTTCGGAAAGTGGCTCGGTAGGTTTAGCGCCTCTTTTTCTTCCTTCTCCCTTTGAAAACATCTAACACAAATCTTGCAGGAGGAATCTGACTCAGGAGATGGATCTGAGGTGGAGGCACATGAAGACTTTCCCTTGGTGACACCAACCGTCAGTGATGACTTGGATATGAAAGTCGATAATCCGCCTGTAGTGACCGTGACCACTGATGATGGCTTGGGGATAGAAGTTTATCAATCATAAATCATGAATGAAGTTGGACCGGGAAATAATTCTCTGATTGCTGGCGCAGATGCGGAAGGGAAACCTTCACAAATTGCGGATCTGGTTGTAAGCATCATTTTCAATCATCCGTACTTGATTCCCTACCCAGGTCATGCGCTGGTCGGCGGTTTCAGCGTGCTGGAAAAATATGAGGCTTTGTATACCAAAATCTGGAAGAAGCATGGACACAAGGCTACGACCAGGAAGATCACTAGTTGTATTGCGTTGGTTAAACGTATGGAAGAAGCTTTATCTTCTACCGAGGACATGTGCGGGGTGACTGTCCGTTTCTGAAGACGTCATCGTTAACTGGGAGCATCACCGCGATGTGTATATGGAGAAGGAATTCAATGCTTCATGGTTCGTCGAAAATATTGCTGAGATTCGGAAATTGAAGGATACAACAGTCGAAATCCATTTTGTTGTACGGATCTTTCATCGCAAATATGCCTATTTTCGTATAAGAAGTGGTTTTGCCGGTGACTTTGACAGTAAGTCCCCAGTTCCTGGTAACAATTTTTTGCTGAAAGAAAACCGCCATCCAGTCCCCAAATCAGAGTCCCCAGTTTCCCGTGTAGTTTTTACGGCTGACAACTGGGTTGTCTTGTAGTTGAGTCGCAGATCTCCAAACCGGTTGGCTGCTTCTACTGTTGCTGCTTTTATCGAGATGTGATATCTATTTCTAGGAGTAGATATTGCAAGTGAGAGATTGAAACTCCCGCTATGGTCGCCAATTGTTTATGGGAGAAAATCATCTCTGCCGAATTTGGTAAATTCGATGGTGGAGAGACTGGTTTAAACCCTTAAACAAATGTGCTGCACATGAGCACTTTTGATTCGAGATATCAATCTGTACAACTCTGGCCTAAACCAAGAAGATGGACGTTTCAGATTTTCTTCGGTCACAAAGTAGAGGAGAAGGGTTGATTTGGGGAGGATAGCGAAGAAGGGTGATGAGACCAGAGAGTTATGGCTAGGTAGTATCTCGACTTGTATCATAAGTGTAGAAGCCTGCGGAAGCTTGCTAATGATGGAAGCTTTTGAGAGATCTTGCAAAGTGTCTATCTGATAGTATTGTATCTTGCCTGACCAAGAATTGTGTGTTTTGGCATAATAGGTGAGCCCTATTTATACAAGTGAGATTGAACGTACCCTGGCCTCATTAAGGAATTGAGTAAATGTACCAATTAATCAGATGAGGTGGAAACCGTTTGTGGATTTATGGTGAAAACATTTTTTACCATAACTTTCCTTAACAATTGACCGTATTCATTCCTTGCATGCCATTATTTACTTCGAGCGTAGTGTACGCTGCACACTGTGACCGCAAAACCAAAACCCCAAGAAAGCATCCCCTAGTTTTTGTTGATGTCTCGAGAGTGGGCGCAAGTGGCAAAGCCAAATTTGCTAGTGAAGCGTTGCGGCATGTGCCAATAGCATGTGCGGGATATATCGACCATAAGTTGTACTTTGATCGCGGATGGAAATGCCAAAGTCACTTGGTGGAGCATTTGGCATATGCTAATGGCATGTGCGGAATTCTTTGGCCGCAAGTTACACTTTGAGTGTGGATGGCAATGCCAAAGTCGCTAGTAGAGCATGTGTGGCATGTGCCAATGGCATGTACGGAATGCCTTGGAAATTGGCGAGCAGGTTGGGGATGAAAGTGGCTAGTGGTAACGTGTTGGCATGTGCCAATGGCACGCACGACCACCTTGGCCAAGTCGCGGGCGCTACAATTGGGTATCGGCTTGGAATAGAAAGTGGCTAGTGGTAAAGTGTTGGCATGTGCCAATGGCACACATGGCCACCTTAGCCAAGTCGCGGGCGCCACAATTGGGTAGCGGCTTGGAATAGAAATTGGCTAGTGGTAACGTGTTGGCATGTGCCAATGGCACCCATGGCCACCTTAGACAAGTCGCGGGCGCAACAACCGGGTAGCGGCTTAGAATAGAAAGTGGCTAGTGGTAACGTGTTGGCATGTGCCAATGGCACGCACGGCCACCTAGGCCAAGTTGCGGGCGCTACAACCGGGTAGCGGCTTAGAATATAAAGTGTCTAGTGGTAACGTGTTGGCATGTGCCAATGGCATGCACGGCCACCTAGGCCAAGTTGCGGGCGCTATAACTGGGTAGCGGCTTAGTATAGAAAGTGGATAGTGGTAACGTGTTGGCATGTTCCAATGGCACGCACGACCACCTTAGCCAAGTTGCGGGCGCTACAACTAGGTAGTGGCTTAAAATAGAAAGTGGCTAGTGGTAACGTGTTGGCATGTGCCAATGGCATGCACGGCCACCTAGGCCAAGTTGCAGGCGCTACAACTGGGTAGCGGCTCGGAATAGAAAGTTGCTAGTGGTAATGTATTGGCATGTGCCAATGGCACGCACGGCTACCTAGGCCAAGTTGCGGGTGCTACAACTGGGTAGCGGCTTAGAATAGAAAGTGGCTAGTGGTAACGTGTTGGCATGTTCCAATGGCACACACGTCCACCTAGGCCAAATTTCGGGCGCTACAACTGGGTAGCGGCATGGAATAGAAAATGGCTAGTGGTAACGTGTTGGCATGTGCCAATGGCACGCACGGCCACTTAAGCCAAGTTGCGAGCACTACAACTTGGTAGCGGATTAGAATAAAAAGTGGCTAGTGGTAACGTGTTGGCATGTGCCAATGGCACGCACGACCACCTAGGCCAAGTTGCGGGAGCTACAACTGGGTAGCGTCTTAGAATAGAAAGTGGCTAGTGGTAACGTGTGGGAATGTGCCAATGGCACGCACGACCACCTTGGCCAAGATGCGGGCGCTACAACTAGGTAGCGGATTAGAATAAAAAGTGGCTAGTGGTAGCGTGTTGGCATGTGCTAATGTCACGCACGGCCACCTAGGCCAAGTTGCGGGACCTACAACTGGGTAGCCGCTAGGAATAGAAAGTGGCTAGTGGTAACATGTTGGCATGCGCCAATGGCACGCACGGCCACCTAGGCCAAGTTGCGGGCGCTACAACTGGGTTGCGGCTTGGAATAGAAAGTGTCTAGTGGTAACGTGTTGGCATGTGCCAATGGCACGCCTGGCCACCTTAGCCAAGTCGCGTGCGTAACAACCGGGTAGCGGCTTGGAATAGAAAATGGCTAGTGGTAACATGTTGGCATGTGCCAATGGCACGCACGGCCACCTAGGCCAAGTTGCGGGCGCTACAACTGGGTAGCGGTTTAGAATAGAAAGTGGATAGTGGTAACGTGTTGGCATGTGACAATGCCATGCACGGACACCTTAGCCAAGTTGCGGGCGCTACAACTGGGTAGCGGCTTAGAATAGAAAGTGGCTAGTGGTTGCGTGTTGGCATGTGCCAATGGCACGCACGGCCACCTAGGCCAAGTTGCGGGCGCTACAACTGGGTTTGCAATTAGGGTTTTGTGTCGAAAACCATAATCCGATATTTTGAAAAAATACCCCTATTAATTATTTACATCTGAATTAAATGTTCTCAGTTAATGTGTTGCGGGTAACACTAGGTCATGGGGTTTTACGATTTTACCCCTTGTCTAAAATCCACCATCGACTATATTACATCGACTTAATCTTGTATATACTGTTATGATATGTGAATGGGTTATGGTGAAGATTTCATCCTAAGAAACAATGTTTTACATTTGTTTAAAGGAAGTACATTCATGAACTTGTTTTATGAATCGAAAGGGAAATCGTTAGGCTTATTGGTACGGCTATTCATTGCAAATCTTTGGATTACCAATATGTGTGAGATGGTAGAACCGATCGTAAATTTGTTATGTGTCTTGGTATAACTAATTACAATGCCTGACTTATAACTTGGTATGACTAGTTTTTATTAATTTGTGTAACCGATCCTAAGTAATCACCATGAGATGGTATGATCGATATTTGTAATTGGTGTGGCTGATCCTAGTAATTGGTGTGACCAATCAAAGGGTGTTATTTAATTGATCCTTGTAATTGGTAACAGGACCTGGTAATTGGTGTATCCGATCCTGGTAACTAGTATGACCGATCACAAGCAATACCATGGAATATGGTTACCGGTCCTAGTAACTGATGTAACCGGTCCTGGTAACTTGTGTGACGGATCACAAGTATTTCCATATTCAGGTATAACCGATCCTAGTGATTGGTAGAACCGATTGAACCCATGTATATGATTTGATATTTGATGAATCATATAGTTATCTTGGAATACTGGTCAACCTATTCTAAACTTGTTTGGAAGTGTGGTTTAACCGACTCCAAGAATGTAAATCCATGTAAATATGAATAAGGATTTACAGTGAAAGGATGTCAACATATTTTGAACACGTACAATAACTCTTATCATTTATTGTTCAAAGATATTCCTTAGTACCCAAGGAGAACCTGTACCGAAATAAATTTAGAATCTTTTAATTAATGTTTTTGGTTTTTGCTGCTTCTTCCTCGGTTGATGTTTCTGCTTCCATATCTCTTAATATCAACTAAGATCTTCAATTTACCCATTCATTGTTCTTCTTAGTTCTTTTATATACTCGAAATAACATGTTGCACCACTGTAGATCAATCTCTTTGTATAAGAAATCACCATATTAGTTCCAGATCTGAGAATAGATGACGGAGAAAAAGAGGTCAGCAAGAGGAAGGAACGAGGAGAAGTAGGAGGAGGAGGCAGAGACAAACTGATTTTTGGTTTTGATTTCTGCATCTAACTGAAGGTGGCTGCAGTTTTAGGGTTTTTTCTTTTGCAGATAGAGCACACCAGAAAAAAAAGAGATAGAGCACCATAAAGAGAGAGAAAGAAGATGAGGAAAGTGAAGTGGGAGTGAAATGTTTTACTTAAAAAAAAGTTTTAACTAAAAGATTTGGACGGTGATAAAGCTATGTCATAAAAAATTTGGATGGTACAAATTTGATTCGGCAACTTCATACGGTTCAAGACAAGCCTACTAAATACGATTTTCTTTGTGCTAAATTTTTTTTTTTTTTTTTTTTTTAACAATCAATCATACCAACAAAGATGCAGTAGATTAACCCATCAGAACTTTTCTTTTATTCATTTTTTTTGGTTAATCAATAAATTTCAATTTGTTCAAACCAAAATCATGATTACATTATCGCTAACAAGAATAACAAAAACATCAAAGTACAAGATAGTCAAAACTCTAAAAAAATGAAGATATCGATTACAAGTAAATTGCAAAGATAAAGAGCCATAAACGGCCCACCCAAGACTAACCACTATTTTTAGAAGATTTCTCAACACATTAGTGAACTTCCACCTGTGGTAGCCTTCAAAAATATCCAATTTTTGTAAATGTAATAGGAAAGGATGATGGTATAATGCGGAGCCGATTCCGACCATTTATTCTGATTTTCTTCTTCTTCAATAAGAGATGCTCCTAGAAGAATGGAGTAATTTGCCCAAAATATTGTAAATCCAAACAAACCCGGATGATTTAAATCACTTGGGTTGAATATGGATTCAAAGCAGTACCGTGCCGAATAGCCGATGTTCTTCAATCGAGAATAACAAGTCACAAACCAACGATCAAGGTTTGAATAAATCACTATCAAAGAGAATAAAAACTCTCCCAAAATGGCGAAGAAAAATTGCTCCAGATAGCAAAGAAATATGTCAAAAGACATCAAAAACAAAAGAAAACTAATTTTATTCTATTAAAACTTAAAAATAAAAGAAATTTTGCTCAGATCCGCTCCAAAAAGGACCAAATTTGAGCAAGAGGCAAATGGAGGCTAGGTTTTTTCTTTCTAAGAGAGGTGATGAAAGGAGGGGAGAGAAAAAGGTAAAAATAAACTCGTGCATCTGAGTTATTATCAATCCAACTAATGTAATTAAAATGAATATGAAAAAGAAAAAATCTTTAAAATGATAATGAATTTGAAATTTGTACTTGTTTTCCAGTTTTTAGTTTCTGGCTGAAAAGATTGATTATCTGATTGTTATGATAATGTAGGACGAGTAGATGAGCGTGGAATAGTTAACGACGGAAAAGTTTCAACTTTCAAGTTCTAGGAACTTATCCACAAAAGGACCCTCATTTGATGGAGCTGAGAACACGTCCAACCTTGCTGCTTTTAAAGTTTTAATTTCGATTGTTATGGGAACGTTATTTCTTATCCAAGTTAGTAATTACCACTTCAAATTCAGAGATTAGAACACTCTAGACCATCTCTTACTTGCTACGTCAACAACTTTAAGCCTTCCAAAATTGTTAAAATATAGAAAAATCAAAACCGAAATTCTTTTCATCACATTTAGAGGGCTCAGCACCACCAAATTCTAAAGTTGTATCCAAGTCATGTGTTTTAAGGATACTTTCAGAGCTCCTCTGTGAATTTTCCATAATTACGCGGTCTTTTGTTATCAAGTTGTCATCTATGTTTTAAAAACTAATTTGCGGATAAGATTTAATTAAGACTCAATTCAAGGATTGATTTTCAATCAGTGCATTTGTTATTTGTGCAAGTACATGATTGATTATTAATCCATAAACACGGTAAGAATTTATACACCCATTTATTACTATGAAATAAAATATGTGTGGAGTTGTGGGAAGAGTTGAAAATTTGTACCCCTTCATAATCATCCATCATTAGTTACTATGAAATAAAATATGTGTGGAGTTGTGGGAAGAGTTGAAAATTTGTACCCCTTCATAATCATCCATCTTTTGGTCATTCGACCATCTAGTCGCTCAAAATTGTTATTAGTAAAACTTAGAAATTTAGTTTCACCCAATAACTCCTTATCCGATCGACTCGTATTTGCCATTAGCTACATGATAGACACCGTGCACAAAAAATTATTATGCTGCCCTAAATATAGTGATGTGTCTTCATGCAAAAAATTCGGACTCAATTGCAACTGACTAATTGGATAAAATCTTTCAAAATATAATCCACTTATGTTAATGGAACCATTTGTCTTACTCATATAGTTTTATTTTTTTCTTAATTTAGAAGAAAATTATGGTGATGTATTTAGATCATTTACATGCTCTAGTGATAAACTCGCCAAGACCAATTGTGTTTACAAAAAAAGAAACCTTTAGAATGCTAATGTCTTTCCAGGATTAATAAACCAGCAACGTAACTGGTTTCCAAATCGTGGTGGATGAAAGCTACTAACCACACAAATAGACTGTGGGTTAGTATAAATGTCTACCAATAGATTGAATTGGTGGATACACATAGTCGCTCGAAGTACTTACCTTCTAATTAATGTACTCTGTAGTGGTCGAATTCTCATGGTTGAAAGCTACTAATAGCGCCAAAAGTTCAATGATTAGTTTAGGTGTCTAACAATAAGGTTTTTTGGTGGGTAAGATGAGTGACAAAAAATGTATACCTCTTATGGTACATTTTGGTTACCCCAACCATGGTGGTTGGAGGATAATAACAGCCAATATGACATTTAGGTTGTTACGTCATAGTTGTTAAAGAGTTCAACCTACTGTCGTTGTTGGAAAACTGGTTGTTGGAGATATCTTCCATCCGTAGCTGTTTTTTGTTACAAACAATCGTAGGTAGCTGAATAGTTCCACCCACTGTAGTTGGTAAGAAAATAGTCGCTAATGCCAAGTTTTCTTGTACTATCTTGGTCTGATTAGGGAGTTGCAAATCCGTGATCAAGAAAATGAAGAACAACAGAGACAAGAAGAAAAAAACAAGAGGAAAACGATAATAGAAAATGGATTCGAGTTAAGAACAAAATTGACAAGAAACGAAGAAAGAAAACGAGTTCTATCACGGAGGACTTTCCAGTACAACTACAATAGAGGAAAGATTACCCGTTGGTATGTAGATTATACCCATCGTCTTTTTCTTTTCTGTCTTCGATTTCTGTCTTTCTAAGTAATTATCTTATGTGTTAGGGATTTCATAAGCATATGTCTTTCAATTTTCATTGCTTCGTAATTACGGGTTTAAGCTATCTATATCTATTTCAGTTAGGGTTTTGAGCTAATTATATTAATTTCAATTTTTGTTCCTGAATCCCGAATTTCTAATTGATCTTAAAGATCGAACAAGAGAGAGGAGAACATAAACGCGGAAGCGTAAAAGACTACATTGATATTAATCTTGGTGGAATACAATCTATTTGATATTGTTGATTGATTCTTACTTGCTTTCTTGCTTACAAATGAATACAACATGCCTATTTATAGGCTACAAAAGAAGAAGAGAACTATGCCTATGGAGGCTAACAACTATGCCTTTGGAGGCTAACAACTATGCCTATGGAGGCTTTCCAAACCAACTACTAGACAATCTAGTATTCTTGTTTGATTTGTCTAACCCTAGAACACTCATTTTACACATGTTAATTGTCTAATATTGACTCTAGACATCCTAGATATTTCTAGGTTAGTCTAGATAGGTGTGAACTCTTGACTAAGTTGGTGTTGAATATTCAACACTCCCCCTCAACACCTACTTTCCATCTTCTCTTTATCTTAGACGTTTCGGTCCCCTTCATAGTTTAAGGATGTTTCGGTCCTCTTCATAGTTTAAGGACGTTTCGGTCCTCTTCGGAAGTTTAAGGACATTACGGTCCTCTTCGTAGTTTTAGAACATACGGGTTCCATCGTAGTTTAGGGACTTTGCGGTCCTCTTCGTAGTTTTAGAACATACGGGTTCCATCGTAGTTTAGGGACATTGCGGTCCTCTTCGTATCAGTAAAATACTTCTTGTACTCTTTAGACAACTCATAGGATTTTCACCCACTTTTGTTGTTCTATATGTGTGTTGGATTTCACCACCCAAAAAAACATGGGTATGACCTAAGGAAGATAGTTGCAGTCAAGATATGGAAGGAACTCTCGCTCGAGTTGGATCTGTTTTGGAAGAGTTACGATGCAAAACCAGGAAGAAGAAAAAAAAAAGGGTTTTAAAATAGTTTGAAAGGAATGTAGCAGAGAAGCAGACGACAAATATTTGAGAGATGGAGATGCCCACGATGGAAAAGGTGCTTCTCAGGAAGGTGCTGTCATGAAGAGATGACTATGGACAGCGAGAAGAACAATGGTGGTTGTCCGACGGAATGGAGTTGCTGCCACTATCGGAAGCCGATAATGAAGCCCATGGTTGAGCTTGGCAAGCAATGGTGTTGCTGCTAGGGTTGCATCCATTAACAGCATAGAAATGGAAGTGAGTCGAGCTCAGAGATGAAGGGTGAACGACGGAGTTGAAGACAATACCGGAGCTCGAGCGAGACGTTGCATACATGGCCGGATGAGAAGATGAACGTGGAGATTGCCAGAGATGGAATGATGTTGTTATCCGGTGATGGTAACGGTATTGCATGCATGTCAGTAATGCCGGGACAGTGATGAACGAGCAGAGAAGTGAAGCTCGAGATGAACCAAGTTCAGAGATAGCATGGTAGAGCTTTGGCAATGGAAGGTGGCAGTGGTTTCATGGGGAGTTCGACGTGAGCACTTGGCTGATGTTCGAGGAGAAGTGATGAAGAGTGAACGAAGGGAAAACGAGTGGCAGCTGCCATTATTGACCGAAGATCGAGATGTAGATAAAACGTGTGATACTGACACACCTAACACGCCGCACAGAGGAAAGAAAAAACGGAAAGCAAAGGCGGAAAGCAAAAGTGGAGAGAACACGGGCTGTGATGAAACTGCATACATGAAGGACGACGAGACGGAGACTGCTGCTGCTGCTGCTCCCAGCAATGATGATGCTTCTGTCAACAGATGAAGAAATGAAATGGGTTGATCAATAAGAGTGGATTGAGGTGGAGCTGCTGTAATGAATTCATCCATCGATGGAGATTCGAACAAGTGCTGAGTTAACCGTTAAAGGAAGAAGAACATGATGCTGTGTCGAGAGAAATATAATGTTTCCATGATGATACACGATGGTCGATGGAGTTGGAGATCGATAGTCGCGCATGCAGCAGAAAAAAAAAAAAAAAGAGAGTGCCAGTGAGAAAGTGTCATTCAACTCTCTTTTCATGGTGTGACCGACACACTAAACGTCCATCTCACCGGCATACAAGAAAAAAAAAGAGGAGGTGACCAACTTCCCACCGAGACAGCACATGGGCTGTTAAAAAAAAACAAAAAAAAAATGTTGGGCTGGCAAATGCCGTGGAACCTGAAGAAAAATTCGAATCAAAGAAAAAGTTGAAGGTGATTTAGATGGGCTGAAAGCCTCAAAGGAAATAGAGAAGATGCAGACAAGATGTTTGTTTAAATGCAAGGATGATCAGGGAAACATAAGTGTGACAATAATTGTCACAGCGTTGCAAATCTGTTACGAATTCAGAAATGTGACAAATCTGGATATCGTGACAAAATTGTAACAGCAATATAACAAGAAGAAGAATAGTCAGAGCTTGTGGCAGAAGCTTGACGAAATGAAAGATTGTGAGAGAATCTTAAAAATCAAAGAAGTGTGATGGTTTTTGCAACAAAAGCATGACCGGAACAAAAGATGAATAGAAAAAGAAACAACAAAAATGTTGTGAAGAAAGAAAAAAAAAATCACCAAGAGGTGATGACAGATAGAGAACAACAAAAGTGGGTGAAAATCCTATGAGTTGTCTAAAGAGTACAAGAAGTATTTTATTGATACGAAGAGGACCGCAATGTCCCTAAACTACGATGGAACCCGTATGTTCTAAAACTACGAAGAGGACCGCAATGTCCCTAAACTACGATGGAACCCGTATGTTCTAAAACTACGAAGAGGACCGTAATGTCCTTAAACTTCCGAAGAGGACCGAAACGTCCTTAAACTATGAAGAGGACCGAAACATCCTTAAACTATGAAGGGGACCGAAACGTCTAAGATAAAGAGAAGTTGGAAAGTAGGTGTTGAGGGGGAGTGTTGAATATTCAACACCAACTTAGTCAAGAGTTCACACCTATCTAGACTAACCTAGAAATATCTAGGATGTCTAGAGTCAATATTAGACAATTAACATGTGTAAAATGAGTGTTCTAGGGTTAGACAAATCAAACAAGAATACTAGATTGTCTAGTAGTTGGTTTGGTAAGCCTCCATAGGCATAGTTGTTAGCCTCCAAAGGCATAGTTGTTAGCCTCCATAGGCATAGTTCTCTTCTTCTTTTGTAGCCTATAAATAGGCATGTTGTATTCATTTGTAAGCAAGCAAGCAAGTAAGAATCAATCAACAATATCAAATAGATTGTATTCCACCAAGATTAATATCAATGTAGTCTTTTACGCTTCCGCGTTTATGTTCTCCTCTCTCTTCCTATAACCTTGCTCTTTTACGCTTCCGCGTTTATGAACTCTTGACTAAGTTGGTGTTGAATATTCAACAATTGATGCCAAATCAAAGTTTTAACACTCATGAGAAATTTTTCTAATGGATTTATAGAATGCTTAAAAGGATTATCTGGAAAGGAATCTAGAATCTAATAGGATCAGATATTTTATGTATGCTATAATCATTCGATCCTCATTATGTAGTTCATCATCTGCTAGAAGTAAAACGACAAATATTAAAGGAAGTCTGGTGGGTTGAGAATTTTTTTTTTTTCCTTGTTTTTTTTGAAAAACAAGAAGGTTTTTGAGAATGTAAATCCAAATGTGGAAAAGGAGGATTCAGCCCTGAATTAACTGTTAAATGATACTTTTGTTTTCTTACTGTTTGTTGATTTGATTGAATAACGGTTGTTGTAACTTTGATTGCACCTAGATTTTTTATTCTTGAGAACATTCTCTTCATATATGAGTCTCACTCAAACTAGATCAAAGTATCGACGGGAGCTTTAAAACTGTTTTTGTTTTTTTTTGAAGCATGAGCTTTAAAACTGTTGTTAGATCTAAAGGAGTATTGTGATAATATATTGTTAACAGACTCCGTTATGTGTGTGACTGATCACAAGAGAATTAAGTGTTGTTGTGTAATATTTTGAAGGCAATAGAAGCTTTGTAGACGAAGAAGAATTCTTATTAGTTTTCTTATTTTGTGGATTTAGTGCACAAACCTTAATCGGTTGGGATTGAAATAGAATCAGTTTATCCTTGATAGACTTGATTGATTAGTTGTGTGGGATCGGCATCACTTTATAGTTTCTTTTTAAAACTATATTTATTGATTGCGAATCTTGGAATTATTTATTTCGGTATTCAATATTTGGATTGATTTAAACCTGACAAAGGAATTTATTACATTAAACGGAAAATTGATTTTACAACTAAATATTGATTTTACAACTAAACCCAAATCAGAATTCATCCAATTACCTTCTCTGGAATCAGCTTGAATGCCTCCCATTGATCCAAATCACCAACCCTATGTTATTGACAAAACAGCTGCATCCGAAGTGTGTTTATCGGTTTTTAACAAAGAACAGCAGGAGCAGGAGGGCCGAGAAAGTGAGAAATCTAAAGATGAAGTTGATGTTATTCGTAGTCGGTTAGAAGAGATTTTATTACCAGCCCACGAATCTAAATTGTTATCAGAAGAACAGCTGAGAATTAATGATCGGTTGCAGGAAGAGGAGGTAAATATTTGTAACTCGAAGAAGTTTTCTTTAATTTCTCTTTTCATGTCAATTTTCTTCTTTGCATGCAGGTACAAGCAATGGAGGCTATATATGGTGAAAATTTCATTGTACTCGACAGAGAAGACGGCTTACGGTCTTTCCAGGTTAATTTTGCGAGTAACCAATTTAAAATTATACCCGTTAACAATTTTATTGTCTGAATAATTGATAAAATAAAAAACTCTCTGCAGATAGATATACATATCGATGTTCCGGATGATCTTATAATGTATCCTAAGGTCGGCTCATGTGATGGAGAAGTAGAAATTGGCGGAATAGGCAGTGACGCAATGGCCACAGCTGTTAATTCGAACGGATTCTTTTACTCGTTCAAAGTTAAGTATCTTCCCCCAATCGTATTAACATGTTTACTACCCAAGGCATACCCAAGCCATTGTGCTCCTTATTTTACCATCTCTCTTCAATGGCTGGACGCTATGAGGATATCTAGCTTGTGTCATATGTTGGATATGATTTGGAAGGATCAATCAGGGCAGGAAATTGTTTATCCATGGGTGGATTGGCTACATAATTCATCTCTCTCCCACTTAGAATTTGATAATAGAATACCGCTTGTTGCTTCGTTTGGAAAGGCAGGTACTGCTGGAGATAGACGTGCCATTTCAGAAAGCGTCTCTCCAGATGTTGATATACGTTTCATCCTGAACTATAATGACGACAAACTGAATGAAGAATTCTGCCAAAACCTACATGAATGCTGCATTTGTCTAAATGATCATCCAGGTATCTTAAATTTTGTAATATTATTTGAGTATATAATTAATTAAGTTTACCATGTTGCACGCAGTGAATTGACTTGACATGCATATCTCCTTTTAACAGGCACCAACCAGGTTTGTAAAATTTCCGTGTAAGCATTTCTTCTGTCGCAATTGCATGGTGACATATTCAACCATGCAAGCAAAGGAAGGCGGGGCAATACTATGTCCGCAAATAAAATGCAGTGAACTAGTTCCTCCTGGTTTGGTTAAATGCTTGCTTGGGGATGAAAACTTTGAACAATGGGAGTCACTATTGTTTCATAAGACACTTGATTCAATGTCTGATATAGTTTATTGCCCTAGATGTGATATGGCTTGTTTAGAGGACGAGGACCACCTCGCCCAATGTACCGAGTGCTTCTTTACCTTCTGCAGTCGTTGTAGAGATAAACTTCATGTTGGAGTTCCATGTATGACACTAGAAGAGAAGCTTGAGTTCTTGCAGGTAACAAATGTATATACATATATATACACACACACACACGCGAAGATTTAATCCAGAATATGTCTACTTATAAGAATCTGATTTCTCTATTATTACCTGCCCAGAATCGTCAACCTACGCAGAGTGGTCAGCCTGTAATGACTAAGCAACAGCTGAAAGAGCTGGACAAGATAAATGTGTATCTTAATGAGCAGGAAATAAAGCGTATTGCTAAAAAATGCCCTAAATGCTCGATGGCGATCTTCCGAAGTACCGGTTGTAACCACATGCATTGCTCGAGTTGTAAGCAGCACTTTTGTTATAAATGTGGCAAGAAATATGAGAAAGGCCAAAGTCTCTGTTGTGGATATTTTGATTTCGACGTTGAAACCAAACGTGTGGAGCTTCGGGAGAGACATGAAGAAGCGGAGCGCCGGCGGCGTCGGCATGAAGTACAAGATCCAGCAGTGCTGTTGTGAGATCAGCGGAGGGTACAAAATCAGTTACGAATTGAAGATCCAGCAAACCATGTTCAGCGATGTCCAATTTGCAGTCAAAAGATTGCAAAGGTGAGGGAAGAACTTTTTTGTCTTTGGCAAACAAACTTCCGAAATGTCTTATAATATTATTCTGGAGGACCGTCATACTGATATACTAGTTATTTTGTTGGAAATGAAACAGGTAGAGAATAACAACCACATATTCTGCTGGTCTTGCCAACAAGATTATTGCTACTTGTGCCGAAGGATTGTAAAACGAAGCTCCGAACACTACGGACCCAAGGGTTGCAAGCAACACTCTGCTGGATGAAATATCGAATACCTAAAACTAAATTTTGTTCGGTCATCACCACAATATTTGTGTATACGAAGTAGTTGATACTTTTTCCTCCGTCAGTGAATAGTTCATACGGTTTTGCCAATCTCAACTACTTTCTTCTTTTTTGTCTACGAAATGTATATACTTTTTTTTCCCCTAAGAACTGTATATAATTATTCTGGTATCAAATGCAAATATTATTGCACGTAACCAGTAACCAATTCCGATAGATTGACCGGAGAATACATGATGCTATCCTGATGGTCTATGTTAATGTGAGTAGAGTTGTAAAAAGGGGCAGAACCTTCACTCTTAACTAGTCACTTGTTCGAGTAGTGAAAGCAGTAAAAAGCACATCGAAAAATTGCTAAGCAATGTTTGGAAAATAGAAAAGAATTAAAAAGAAACTGAAATTAACCTTACAATATAGCCCCATCAATCATAATAAGTGATAAAACACCTAGGTGACCATATTTATGAGACAAGAACTCCATTCAAATGTTGGGATCCATTAGAACTCCATACTAAACAAAATTGATACAAAACTCTAAACTTTTAAACATGTTGATGTCATTTCTATATTGTATTAACAACTAACCTGCCTATATAAAACATTTACTAGATTTTGTGCCCGTGCTACGCACCGGGCAGACCCGAAAATCATATATCATATTTTTTTATTTGGTGTGTCATGGCTTCGCATCGTCCCGTGGTGCATTTTTGATTTGGTGTGGCTCGGCTTCGCCTTGCCCAGTCCCGATGCATGTTTAGGATTTTTGATTTGGTGTTGCTCGGCTTTGCCTCGCCCCGTCCTAATGCATGTTTAGGATTTTTGATTTGGTGTGACTCGATTTTACCTCGCCTCGTCGCTTAGGATTTCTTATTTGGTGTGGCTCGGCTTTGCTACACCTCGGTGCTTAGGATTTTTAATTTGGTGTGGCTGGGCGAACTGGAAAAAGGGTTCTTATACTTTTTTGGCTTTTTATGTTTTCGGGACTCTATTGGACTTACTAATAGCATATTACTGTACCGCACTGTTTGTAGGTGAAAATGGTTTCTTCTGATTTCGGTAATTTCGGGTGTACGGGTGAGAAACAATTTAAACCCTAAACAATGTACTGCAAGGGAGTACTTTAGATTCGAGAGATAAATCTATACAAATCCAGCCTAAACCAAGAAATGGCCATTCCGGACTTGCTTCAGTCACAAAGTGGAGGAAAATGGGTTGGTTTTGGGGAGGGAAGCAAGGAAAGTGATGAGACCAGAATAGTTGATTCTGGAAGAGTAGTTGTGTTACTACGACTTGTATCAGAAAAGTGGGAAGGCTAACAAATGGTAAGCTAGCAAGTATTTTCTGAGTGTTGTATATTCCCGAATCAACTTGTTGTTCTGTAGAAATAGGTAAGACCTATTTATACAAGTCGAAGTGAACGTACTCTGGTCTCATTAAGGACTGGGGAAGTAAATGGGAGGAGGTGGTAAGCATATGCATGGAATTGATGTTCCATAAAATTGTTAACACATGGAATTGATGTTCCATAAAGACGTTAACGTATGGAATTGATGTCCCATGAATGTTTCACCTTTAACTCCCTGTATTTACTAACCGCCTCACCCTTATGACACTTCCTTATGACGGACGTAGGGTACGCCGCACGCTGTTGTTTATGGGTAAAAATCGTTTCTGCCGATTTTGGTAAATTCGGTAGGTGAGTGAGAAACTGGTTTAAACCCTAAACAAATGTGCTGCAAGTGAGCAGTTTCTAGATTTGAGAGATCAATCTGTACAAGTCCGGCCTAAACCAAGAAATGGCCATTCCAGACTTGCTTCGGTTACAAAGTGGAGGAGAAGGGTTGATTTGGGGAGGGAAGCAAAGAAAGGTGTTGAGACCAGAATAATTCTGGGAGAGTAGTATCTCGACTTGTATCAGAAAGTGAAAGCTTCGGAAGCTTGCAAGAGATGAAAGCCTTTTGGAGAGCTTGCAAGGTTGCCTTTTCTGAGAGTGTTGTATTTTTCTCCTGACCGAGACCTGTTGTCTGGTGGAAATAGGTAAGACCTATTTATACCAGTCAAGATTAAAACGTACCCGGGAGTCATGAAGTAAGAGAGTAAAGGGTGAAATATTGGGAGGAGGTGGTAACCGTTTGGTGTTTATGGGTGAAAACGTTTTCACCATTTTTTCCTCATTTATTTGACCGCTTTATTCCTTTTCACGCTTTCTTAATGTGAGCGTAGTGTACGCTGCATGTTGTGACCGCCAAACCAAGACCCTTGAAAGCATCCCCCAGCTTGTGTTTGATGTCCCGAGTGTTGGTTGCACCTTGAGTGCAAGTGGCGTGTGTGGCATGTGCCAATGGCATGTGCGAATTCCTTTGTTGCAGGTTGCACCTTGAGTACAAATGGCAATGCCATATCTTCTAGTGGCGCTTGTGGCATGTGGGGAATGCCTTAGTGGTAGGTTGCATGTTGAGTGAAAGTGGAAACGCCAGAACTGCCAGTGGCGTGTGTGGCATATGCCAATGGCATGTGTTGAATGCCTTGGTGGTAAGTTGCACGTTGAGTGAAAGTGGCAATGCCAGAGCTGCCAGTGGCATGTGTGGAATGCCTTGGTAATAGGTTACACGTTGAGTGCAAGTTAGGCTACCAGCGAGGGTTTTGGCATGTGCTAATGGCGTGCGTGTCCATTAGGGTCATGGCCTGGTAAGAAAAGCTATCAGCGTGCGTGTTTGGCATGTGCCAATGGCATGCTCGGCCATTAGGGCCACTACCTCGTAAGAAAAGCTACCAGCGTACGTGTTTGGCATGTGCCAATAGCATGCTCGGACATTAGGGCCACGACCTGGTAAGAAAAGCTACCAGCGTGCGTGTTTGGCATGCTCGGCCATTAGGGCCACAGACTGGTAAGAAAATCTACCAGCGTGCATGTTTGGCATGTGCCAATGGCATGCTCGGCCATTAGGGCCACGGCCTGGTAAGAAAAGCTACCAGCGTGCGTGTTTGGCATGTGCCAATGGCATGCTCGACCATTAGGGCCACGGCCTGGTAAGAAAAGCTACAAGCGTGCGTGTTTGGCATGTGCCAATGGCATGCTCGTCTATTAGGGCCACGGACTGGTAAGAAAATCTACCAGCGTGCGTGTTTGGCATGTGCCAATGGCATGCTTGGACATTAGGGCCACGGCCTGGTCAGAAAATCTACCAGCGTGCGTGTTGGCATGTGCCAATGGCATGCGTGGCCAATTTGGCATAGGTTGCACGGTTTGCAAGCTTAGGTGTGGGCGCTATTTTGGCATGGCGCGTCTAAGGCTAAGGTAATGGTGCTTTTCTTGGCGCAGTGTGACTAGAGTAGCTAGGGCCGAGGCAGTTTGCGTTTGGCATGGCGCGGCTAGCTTGGACAAGGAGTGGATGGCATGATTTTCCATTGGCACAGAGGTGCGGCTAGCATGGCATGCTTTGGCACGTTTGGTATGACTAGCATAGATAGGGCCAAAGAAGGGTGCCTTTGGCATGGCGCATCTAGATTGGGATAGGTGTGGCTAGCATGATTTGACATTGGCACGGTGGTGCGGCTAGCATGGTTGGCATACTTTGACCCGTTTGGTGTGACTAGCATACCTAGGGCCAAAGCAGAGTGCGTTTGGCATGGCGCGGCTAGCTTGGGCTAGGTGTGGCTGGCATGAGTTGCCATTGGGACGGAGGTGAAGCTAGCATGGTTGGCATTCTTTGGCGCATTTTTGTGTGACTAGCATAGCTAGGGCCAAGGCAGAGTGCGTTTGGAATGGCACGGCTAGCTTGGGATAGGTGTGGCTGATATGATTTTTCATTGGCACGGAGTTGCGGCTAGCATGGTTTGCATGCTTTGGCGTGTTTGGTGTGACTAGCATAGCTAGGGCCAAGGCAGAGTGCGTTTGGCATGGCGCGTCTATCTTGGGCTAGGTGTGGCTGGCATGATTTTCCATTGGCACGGAGATAAATTAGGGTTTTTCTCGTTGTAATCCTAATTTGAAAAAATACCCCCTATTAATTACTGACTACATGTATTAAATTTTCTAATAAATGTGTCACCGGTGAAATTAGGTTATTTGGGGTTTTACGATTTTACCCTTTGTCTAAAAACCACCATCAACATTAAGTCCCCTGTTAGCTCGGAACAGGAGCTTTGTTGCGAGGTAATCATAAGATGGTGACAAACTATCAGTAGTAAATCGTAAAGAGAATTGAGGAGGCTTTTCTGATCTTTTTATAGATAGGATTTGGAATCCTTGCCTCTGGCAGTTTTGCACAAATCGGGAGGCTGTCACGATTGGGAAGTACACAACATTGAGAGACAGGAAACTGGGCGGCATCGAGAAGTTGATGCGAGTTGGGAAACTGAGCGTGCTAGCTAGTGGGAATGGAGCAAGGCTGGGAAGTTGATCGTGCTAGCTGATGGAGCCGGCGTAAGGTGGGGAAGCTGATCGTGCTAGCTGGCGCGACTTGGGCGGTCATTGGGAAGCTAACGCAATTGGTGGGACCGGTGTGGCTTGACAGCCAGATTCTCCAGGTGAATGCGCAAGGCATGATTCTTGAAAGAGCACCCCGGTTAGGGTTATTCGGGCTAAAAAGATCATACTGGTATGTTTTCTTCTTCTTTTCTGTTCATGTTATCTTATTTTTATAGGATGGAACTTGATCATTTTCCCCATTTTTGCAGTGTATGATGGGACCCTCCAGGGATGGCAACGCCTTTAACTTTTCGGAGAAGGAATTCAGAATTGGCGGAGATCGATCTTCTTCTCTTGAGGAGGCATTGGTTGGGATTGAATCTCTGTTCCATGAAGCTAGTGAAATCATTAAGGACCTCCCTTCCATCTACCCCCATGAAGAACAGGCGCATGTTCGGACTTTCTTGGGTTCAGTGAGCATGGAGGAGGGGCGAGAGATCGAGGAAGAGTCTTGGCATATTGAGAAGCTTCAGTGCGGCAAAGACTTTCCTCGGTCCGGGTATGGGGAGGATCGAACTGTTTCTAGGTCGAAGCGATGGAAAGACGAACGTGTGAAACTCTTAGAGGAGAGTGCCATGGTTCTTGATTTTGATGCGGATGAATCAAAAAACTTTCTTCGAAGTGTCAATGAGAAAAACAACGAAGGAGCATCTGACGGAAGCAAAATAGCCTTTGAAGTTGATGCCAAACACTAGGCCAAAAATCAACATAGGTGACATTTCAAAACTGTCACTGTATCGATTCCATGACGGTTCAGGTGAAATTTGAAAGTGTCACCAATGTCGATGTCACCGTAGGGGTTATCTTATACTGACGCTTATGAACTATCACATAACCGTTACCAATTAACCATCAAAACTGTCATGAACTATCAAAACCGTCGTTATAAGATACATCTCCTATGGTTTCTCATTGAAAGCGTCACCTTAACAACATTACGGTGGCAGTTTACCCAAATAAACGTCAGCATAAGAAAGATTTGGGACGGTTGATTATAGAAACCGTCAAGTTAGTATATCATTACGTGACACTTTTCTTTACAAACCTCCACCTTAAGAATGATCAAATAATACCAATTTATCGATTTTTCCTGTACGTACTGATTTAAAACTTTAACTGGAACAAAATATGAAACCAAATTAACAACATAAGACTTGTATATATTATATTAATGACTTCAATTTACAATCTCATATTATCCATAAAAAAAATTACATTTCAACATTTCAATTGTTGTAGCATCATCAATTCAGCTTCTTCCATCACCCTTTCCATACTTTCCGTATGTGATATAAGCAAATTACCAAGCTTCATTACCACTTGATTCTCAATGTTCGAACGCATATTCATCTCTTCCATCTTATCATTCTCCAAGTTCAAATCCCTTACACCGTCATTAATTTCTCCCTCCTCTACTTCCAGATTTCCATTTTGAGTATTTTCTAAATCCTTAAATCGATTAGCAGTCGTAGTGTTATGGTGACCAAACATCTCCATCAGACCAGAATTTGTTTTCGGACTTGACCCCTGCCCCGACCATCCTACCCGTCTGCCCGATCCACCCACTAAATCCGCTGCTGAGCCTCCCCCACCCACTGACCCAACATCTGACTCCCCACCTCCTTCTCTCTCCTTACCCCCATGTGACCCACTTCTTACCATACTTTCCAAAAGCAATGGCTGATTTTGCTCCATCAACTTTTTGTTAACAAGATTTTGAATTTGATCCATAATTTGCGGCAACAACTCCCTAATCAAAAAGTTAAAATTTCTCACCTCCCGACCATATTCCATGTCCACCAACTTGTTTGTCTCCTCGTAATTATGATCACATTCCGTCGTCAGTACGACTTTCTGTCCCTCCACCTCCGCCACCAACACCGCTGGAATTGTACGGACATTTCCGTTGCGATAATATGAGATTGTAAATTGAATATGAACCCACCAATCAAAATCAACGAAAACAACGATAGCTTGGCCTAGCTAATTTATACTCGTGATAGGTCGGTCTATCACATGATAAATCATCATAAATTAATATTAAAAGACGTGAATATGTGATGTGCTTAGCTAATTTATGTTACTTTGACTAACGTTCATACCACCCAATCATTCACTTTCCATTAAACACAAAAACAAGGGAAAAAGTCAAGCAATGATCGAGTTCTCAGTTTTTGGATTCTAATTCTTGCTATCAGTTTCATTCTTCGGTGAATAGGGATCTTGTTCAAAGTGCAACCTACATGAAATCAAGTCGGACTCTAAATAAGAAAAATGGAGAAAAAGAAGTGGAGAATTTTGATATATTTCAACTTTAAGGAAAGAGCATTTGCTTACTGTAGTGTATACAAAAAGAATTTTACATTACCTTATCCTTGAGACTAAACACTTTGTCGTACGCGTCTTCGGATGAAAATGCTGGTGTGTTAAACAGAGAAGTTCTGCAATTAAAGCAAGTTATTAGCAACAGATGAAGGCCTCCCCAGCATGCAGGATTAGTTCACTAATTTCATTGAAGACTGAATAGTGATATCAAAAAACTATAAAGAAACACATACTTTTTCTGTTCTTATCTGCCAACCATTTCTTGAACTTCTCAGCCTCACTTCGAACCTGAAAATATCATGGATCACTTGAAAAGACTATCCAAGATATCCCTAGATAAAACAAGAATAGAGAATCGAAAAGGCTGAAAGATGAGTTGCTGATAGAATACCTCATCGATTTTCTCTTTTGGAAGCTAAGATTTGTTTTTCTCCCAATCACTTACAATCTGCATAATATGCAAAATATTCCTAGATTTAGTGCTGCTGAAACACTGATTATATTTATTATTTATAATTGTAAGAAAATTTAAAGACGCTTTAAAGGAATAGCTGCTGTGGAAGTCACGATCATAAAAATGCATCAATTTTGGGTTGTATCTGTTGCCTTTTTTCGCAAAATTAATAATAAGCCGGATTAACACGAAAAATGGTCAAAAATATAACAAACTAGAAATCAGATCCATGTAAATTAAACCTAGATTCACCAAACATTCCTCCCACTTTTTATTTTCCATCTGAAAATCTTAAAGTGAGATATTGATGGTAGAATATGAGATCAATAAACTTGAATTCATCAAATCTTCTGTTCTTCAAAAGAGAGAACAGAATTTCTGAACTGTACCTTTTTTGATTTTGTGATTACTCCTGGAGGAAATCTGGACATGTTGATTGCATTGTCCTAAGTTTAAAAATGAAAGATAATAGTTTCAGAGAGAACTGGGAGAAAAAGAGGTGATAATCAAGAAGGTGAGATAGAAAAACAGAGGTAGAGAAGAGACTAGAGAGCGGCGGCGCGGAGAAAGATATATTAGAGTTGGTTAGGGTTTTCTTTTTCGTGGAAAATCTGAGGGTCCAGATTCCTTATTCGTGGATCTCGCACGCGCTCTTCTGTTTTGCCCAAGTTTTAACCAATGTGTCCATCAGTCTTGCAAATTGTTTTTCAATGGATTACATTTTCTTCCCACGTGCACAATTTTATTTATCACTCGTCAAAGTAATTGAGGTTGAAATTAATATAGATGGAGGGTCAAGGGTAGACCAAGCTCCGGTTACACCTTCGCTTACACAAATTTGTGTTGAATTCGGGTACTTTCATCCATTTGTAACCAACATAAATAGTTAAATCTTTCGCGAGGAACGCACATATACATTCATCAAATATGCAACATATACACACATTTTTCATGATAGTTGATCACTACAACGGTCATTATATACTATGACCTTTTGTAGCGGTTTAATACCCAAACGTCATAGTATATGAGACAAATGTGACAGTTAACAAATGTCACCGTATGGCAGGTCACTTGTAACGGTTTTATCACGTCACCGTCACAGTACTATGCTTTGGTGACAGTTTTGCCAACCGTCGTGATTTGTAACAACAATTAATGACGGTTATGTCTAGGAAACGTCACGTTTACTTAACTGGAAATGTATGGTGACGCTTTTTGCTAGAACCGTCACGGTATAAAATTCCAAACCGTCACCAAATCCCATATTTGGCCTAGTGAAAGGTGTCGATGGTGATACCGGAGGGTTCATGTTGGCGTATGCTGGACCGGTCGTCGGGGAGGACACTGTTGTTGTTGTTGTTGCTTCTGGATGGGATGTTAAGGTTGCTGATGCTAACACCGTTGAATGAAACCTCTGTTTCCCGAGGGATTGCTGGGGGAAGTGCTTGAATATAGCCTTTACTGAGAAGACTTGTGCTCCATCCTTTGAGGGCTAGTTCCTCCCTTCTGTTATTTCTGTTAGCTGCTTAGTTCCCCTGATTTTTTTTTTTTGCGTAAACTCATCTTACCTTCTTCTTCATCAGTCAACATTTTGCTTCATATATATTTTTTGAAATAGGTTGTGGTATGATGGCTCTGCAATGGTTTTCTGGGTTTATCTGATGTATTTCTCTGATATTTGGAGAACTTGTTTGGAAAGAGATGTATTTATGCTCTTTTTTTTTTTTTTTGACGGAAAAGGGAATCCCCAGGGAAAAATACAAACGGTGTATTCATCTTGGGGGAGTACAACTATTAAGAGGAATTGTTAAAGGAAATACTAAAAGGGGGAGTGACTGGAAAGTACAACATTTTAGGGATTGGAGGCCTTGAGCCATCGCGAGTGAATTATCATGCCTTCAGGTATGTCTGCATTGATGAGCTTGCATTATCCTCCCAAAAGGGTATCTGCCACCAGATATAGCTCGTCTTCTCTTCCATTGGGAGAATCAGTCTGAATAGACATTTTTACTGTCATCCTCCCAACTTGAAACGATCGTTCCTTAACCACTACATCTCCAATTGAAAACGGGTTCAGACGTTGTGAAACCGTTTGAGTCTTAACTTCGTTGGTATCGATAGAAGTTTCCAAGCTTCTTGCAAAGTGTTCAAATGGTCCAGCTCCCCATTCACATTTCTTGACAGCGTTCGTGCAAGTAATCGCGCCGAGTCCCCATGACGGAATGGGGGAAGGAATGACTGGTTGCAGAAAAGGTTGCTCGGTTAGACTTACTTGCATTTGAAAACCATGAACTAGCGCCAACGGGTCCTCTCCGGCTGTCTGGGTTCCTTCGATAGTTCGTTGATGCGAGAACCAGTGGGATGATTTGTTGGAAATTCCTTCGGGCGTGGACGTTGGCAGAGGGTGTACATCCAATTTCGCTTTGTTGTCGAGCACCCATAAGCGTCCCAATATCATGTCATGGTCTAATTCTTTGACAATGTGGAATTTGATATGCGTTATAGCGTCTCCCATCTTGATCTCTAGGTTGATGTAGCCATGCTCGTTAAAAGCTTCCCCTCTCAAGTTCTTAATCACGGACGGGGAATAGGTAGGCGTCTTGTTTTGTAAATCATGTTGCCTTTAGTGTCTTGAAAGTAATGATGTTGTGGTCAAAGGCCGTGTCGATGAGCGTGTCGTCAAATTCGTTAAATCTTAAGCGGGACGTGGTCAGTAGTCCCCAGTTCTCCTTTTTGGTTCCGCCTGTTTGGAAATCTTGGGCCCCTGGCGTGGTTTCCGAGGAGAGAAAAAGTCGTTTTCCGGATACAACGCGATTGATAGCTGCGAAAATATCTTGGCGCTGCACCTTGGAAAGATAGAGAATTTCGCATACATGTTGCTTCATGGATTGTACAGTCTCGTGCACGGAGTCCCCGGAGGACCCGTAGTTTCTTATTGGGAGTGGGTCTCGATGCACTCTTTCGTCTCCTAATTGTAGTTCTCTCGCTTTTATCCTTTCTTTGAAAATATTCTTTAGTCTGTTGCAATCGCTGGTCGGGTTGTGAACGAACCTGTGGTAATGGCATTACTTGGGGTTCGCCATCTCAGCCTCAGTTGGTGGACGTTTGGGAGGTGGAATTTTGATAACATCATCTTGAACCCAGGCTTCTAGGAGGTCAATCACCTCCTCGATAGGAAATGGGAAATCAAGGGTATTTCCTTCGGTCTCATGATGCTTCATGGTATTTTTAGCGATGGTCTGTCGTGGCGGGGGTTCCCGTTGTGCCGGCGCTTCATGTTTTGGCTGGTGGATCGTAGTTGGGGCTTTCCTTTTTCCCATTTCGTTTACTATGATCACGGAGGATGAGCCGGCATTAAATTTCTTGCTGATGAGGCATCTACTCCCGCGAGTTTGACACGTGTCTTCGGTTCGATTTGGCCTACTTATTTCCAGTAATGCTGGTGCTGTTGTTGCGGATAGTCTGGAGGATTTATGGAGTTCAAAGAATGTTTGGAAGCGCAAGTTCTCTAGCAAGGCGCGGTAAATAGGAACCATACCATTGATGTATGCGTTCACCAGTTGTTGCTCGGTCACGTTTGGGTCGTGACAGTCGAGTGCTTGAACCCTGAACCTTTTAACGAAATCATTCGGATGTTCGTTATCCCACTGGTACATTCTTCCGAGGTATGAGAAAGTAACTTGTTCAGACACGAAGAAGTATTTCTTATAGAACGCAGTGACCATGCTATTCCCATTGGGAATGTTGTTCGGTGGGATGTTGTTGTACCATTTATACGCCCTTCCAGTAAGTGATTTTGAGAATTCCCTTAAACGAAGAACGTGATTATATTCATGTTCACCTAGGGATTACAGGAAACGGGAGACATGCTCATGTGCATTCCCGGTACCATCGTACAGGGTAAATTGAGGAGACGAGTACCCCCTTGGGAAATGTATTCTCTGCATTTCAGATGGGTGAGGGGGTTAGTGATGATGCACGTCCAATTCATCATTCTTGATTCGGTTGCGGAGAAATTGTTCCAGATCTTCTCGCGTGATGAAGTTGGACGGCTTATTTCTTTCCAACGGGATTCGAGCGCGAGTTTCCTCATCCGTAGAGGCATGCTATGCCGAGGTACTGGCGTCGGGGTTGTTGGAGACATTCCTAAGAGGCTCTGGAGGACGCGACTCACATGGTAGTCACTCTATCAGGGTCTTGAGAAAGACAAGTACCTCCTTCTGCGTTGAAACCATATCCGTCTGGGCTCTGGCGAGCATCTCTTGTCGTTCCATCAAATCAGCGATGGTGACAGAAGGACGACTTCCTCTGGTCCCTCCGGTCTTTCGTCCCATCGGCGGGGTAGTCTGAACCTTGTTTGTGGTCGGAGGCGCCATGTTAGACGACGCATTAGGGGCCGTAGCGGCGGCTCTGGCCCTGGTGACTGGTGGCATGACACCCGGAGAGGTATTTTCGTTCTCGTCATTAGAGGGTTGTACATAGACACCAGAGGAGGTAGCAGCTCTGTCCCTGGTGATTGGCGGTGTTATGCTTGAGGAAGTGCATTCGATGTTACTGTAGTCAGTAGGTAATGCAACAACGTTATTGGGAGAGACGCTAACATCAGGGATGTGTTCTGTGCTGGTATTCTCGGAAGCCGTTCTAGACCTAAGTTCCACCATGTTGGGATTGATGTTCGAGAAACAAAATCAGGAGTCAGAGTTGGTATTGTAAACGATAGATCAATGCTCCCGCTATGGTCGCCAATTGTTTATGGGTAAAAATTATTTCTGCCGATTTTGGTAAATTCGGTAGGTGAGTGGGAAAATGGTTTACACCCTAAACAAATGTACTGCACGTGAGCACTTTCTATATTCGAGAGATCAATCTGTTCAAGTCCGGCAAAAACCAAAAAATGGATGTTCCAGACTTGCTTCGGTCACAAAGTGGAGGAGAAGGGTTGATTTGTGGAGGGAAGCAAAGAAAGGTGTTGAGACCAGAATAATTCTGGGATAGTAGTATCTCGACTTGTATCAGAAAGTGAAAGCTTCATAAGCTTGCAAGAGATGAAATCCATTTGGAGATCTTGCAAAGTTTCCTTTTCTGAGAGTGTTGTGTTTTTCTCCTGACCGAGACATGTTGTCTAGTGGAAATAGGTAAGACCTATTTATACAAGTCGAGATTGAAACGTACCTTGGCCTCATGAAGGAAGAGAGTAAAGGGTGAAATAATGGGAGGAGGTGGTAACCGTATGCTGTTTATGGGTGAAAACGTTTTCACCATTATTTCCTCATTTATTTGACCACTTTATTCCTTTTCATGCTTTCTTAATGTGAGCGTAGTGTACGCTGCATGTTGTGACCACCAAACCAAGACCCTGGAAAGCATCCCACAGTTTGTGTTTGATGTCTCGAGTGTGGGTTGCACCTTGAGTGCAAGTGGCGCTGCAAATGGCGTGCGTGGCATGTGCCAATGGCATATGCGGAATGCCTTTGTTGTGGGTTGCACCTTGAGTGAAAATGGAAATTCCAGAGATGCTAGTGGCGCTAGTGGCATGTACCAATGGCATGTGCGGAATGCCTTGGTGGTAGGTTACATGTTGAGTGAAAGTGGAAACGCCAGAACTGCTAGTGGCGTGAGTGGCATGTGTGGAATGTCTTTGTGGTAGGTTGCACGTTGAGTGAAAGTGGAAATACCAGAGATGCCAGTGGCGTGAGTGGCATGTGTGGAATGCCTTCGTGGTAGGTTGCACGTTTAGTGCAAGTTAGGCTACCAGCGAGGGTTTTGGCAAGTGCTAATGGAATACTCGGCCATTAGGGCCAAGGCCTGGTAAGAAAAGCTACCAGCGTGCTTATTTGGCATATGCCAATCGCATGCTCGGCCATTAGGGCCACGTCTTGGTAAGAAAAGCTACCATCGTGCATGTTTGGCATGTGCCAATGGCATGCTCGGCCATTAGGGCCACGACCTGGTAAGAAAAGCTACCAGCGTGCGTGTTTGGCATGTGCCAATGGCATGCTCAGCCATTAGTGCTACGGCCTGGTAAGAAAAGCTACCAGCGTGCGTGTTTGGCATGTGCCAATGGCATGCTCGTCCATTAGGGCCAGTGCTTGGTAAGAAAAGCTACCAGAGTGCGTGTTTGGCATGTGCCAATGGCATGCTCCTCCATTAGGGCCACGGCTTGGTAAGAAAAGATACCAGCGTGCATGTTTGGCATGTTCGAATGGCATGCTCGGCCATTAGGTCCACGGCATGGTAAGAAAATCTACCAGCGTGCGTGTTTGGCATGTTCCAATGGCATGCTCGGCCATCAGCGCGACGGCCTGGTAAGAAAAGCTACCAGCGTGCGTGTTTATCATGTATCAATGGCATGCTCGGCCATTAGGGCCACGGCCTGGTAAGAAAGGCTACCAGCGTGTGTGTTTGGCATGTGCCAATGGAATGCTCGGCCATTAGGGCCACGGCCTGGTAAGAAAAGCTACCAGCGTGCGTGTTTGGCATGTGCCAATGGTATGCTCGGCCATTAGGGCCACGGCCTGGTAAGAAAAGCTATCAGCGTGCGTGTTGGCATGTGCCACTGGCATGCGTGGCCAATTTGGCCTAGGTTGCACAGTTTGCAAGCTTAGGCGTGGGCTATTTTGGCATGGTGCGGCTAAGGCTAAGGTAAGGGTGCTTGGCTTGGCGCGGTGTGACTAGCATAGCTAGGGCCAAGGAAAAGTGCGTTTGGCATGGCTCGGGTAGCTTGGGCTAGGTGTGGCTGGCATGATTTGCCATTGGCACGGAGGTGCGGTTAGCATGGTTGGCATGCTTTGGCGCATTTGGTGTGACTATCATAGCTAGGGCCAAGGAATAGTGTGTTTGGCATGGCACGGCTAGCTTGGGCTAGGTGTGGCTGGCATGATTTGTCATTGGCACAGAGATGAATTAGGGTTTTGCTCGTTGTAACCCTAATTTTAAAAAATACCCCCTATTAATTACTGACTACATGTATTAAATTTTCTATTAAATGTGTCACCGGTGACATTAGGTTATTTGGGGTTTTACGATTTTACCATTTGTCTAAAAACCACCATCAACAGCTGTAAACCGCCAAACCAATACCAAATAGGATCCCCCAGTTTGTGATATGTGTTGATCGTCTCGAATGTTTTGTGGAAAACATGTAGCATGTTTTTGTTGCCTCGCAAGTCGAGTTTGGGAGACTTGGTAGCTTGGTGACCTTCGACGGTCGAGATTTTATATCTTAAGAGGAAAAGTAGCCGTCGATCTTCGCATGCTTTCGTTCGTTGGCGTCCGTATAGGAAAGGCCGGTATGGTGGCACAGCCAGGTTGGCATGTCATTAGCATGGAATGGTGGTGCGACTTGGTTGGCATGATGTTGGCATGGCATGGTTTGGCATGGCCAAACTTAGGCTTTCGGGCCAAAGGTTACCATGTGTCGTTTGGTAACCTTGGAAGGTTAGGATTTGCTCCTGGGATCAAAGGGGGACCGTTGATTGTTGCGCGCTTTTTTTTTTGGTAGCCGTGTAGGGAGGGCCAGCATGGTGGCGCGTCTAGGTTGGCATGTCGTTGGTATGGCATGGTTTGGGGCCAAGGGTATGCCATGGGCGCATGGCATGGTTAATTAGCTTGGTTTGGCATGTGGGGCCAAGGGTTTTCCATGAAAGGATGGTGCGACTAGCTTGGCTAGGTGCGGTTTGTCTTGTCATGTGGGGCCAAGGGTTTTCCATGGAAGGATGGCGCGACTAGCTTGGTTAGGTGCGGTTTGGCTTGGCATGTGGGGCCAAGGGTTTTCCATGAAAGGATGGCGCGGCTAGCTTGGCTAGGTGCAGTTTGACTTTGTATGTGTGGCCAAGGGTTTTCCATGGGCGCATGGCACGGCTAGCTTGGATAGGTGTGGTTTTGCTTGGCATGTGGGGCCGAGGGATTTGCATGGGCGCATGGCATGGCTAGCTTGTCTAGGTGCGGTTTGGCTTGGCATGTGGGGCCAAGGATTTGCCATGGAAGGATGGAACGACTAGCTCGGCTAGGTGCGGTTTGGCTTGGCATGTGGGGCCAAGAGTTTTCCATGGGCGCATGGCACGGCTAGCTTGGCTAGGTGTGTGACCAAGCTAGGGTTTTGGGCCAAAGGTGGTTTGGTAACCTTGGATGGCTAGGATTTGCTCCTGGGATTGAAGGGCGACCGTTGATTGTCGCACGCCTTTGTTTTGGTAGAAGCATAGGGAAGGACATCAAGGTGGCACATCTAGGTTGGCATGGGGCCATGGTAAAGTGTGTTTGTCATGGCGCGGTAGGTGCGGATGGCATGGTTTCCCATTGGCACAGAGATGCGGCTAGCATGGTTGGCGTGCCTTGGCGCGGTAGGTGTTGTTGGCATGGTTTTCCATTGGCACAGGGGTGCGTCTAGCATGGTTGGCATGCCTTGGCGCGGTAGGTGTGGCTGGCATGGTTTTTAATTGGCACAGGGGTGGGGCTAGCATGGTTAGCATGCCTTGGCGTGGTAGGTGTGGCTGGCATGGTTTGCCATTGGAACAGGGGTGCGGCTAGTATGGTTGGCATGCCTTGGCATGGTAGGTGTGGATGGCATGGTTTGCCATTGGCACACGTGGGAATTTGGGTTTGGCTTGTCGTAACCCTAATTAGTATTAAAATAAAAAAATATACCCCGTTTAATTTTTCACAGACACATTAAAGGTTTCGATTAAATTAGTATATTATCTGCTATATTTGTGTTTATCTAATATTAGGTATCTTTTGTAAGATGTTCAAAGAACCATTATGTGCCCGTGATATAAGGTATACAGGTGAAGTTACAAAGCTCAACTAGGAAGGTACGTAGGATAGTACTTTGTAGTAATTTGGTGAATCTAGTACTTTTACAACACTAACGTAGTTGTGGATTAGGTGGCATGGATGGTGGCGGTTTTGGGGAGTAAGGGTTACAGTTTGCAGCCATTGTGGTATTTAAGAATAAAGATGGAGGCTGCATGATTGGTACTTTAGCTGTCTGTCTCTCTTCATGTCGAGGAGATCAGAGATTGTGGGTAGGTGTAGGTCGATGATGTTCCGTTTTAGTTTCCAGTTCTAAAACGAATGGCGACCAAACACAAACTAAAAAGGATTAATATGCCGTGTCATCAAACATTTGGACCGTAGGATACTAAATATCGTGTGGTCATTACATTTTGTTAAAAGGGTTTGTTAAAACATTTTCGTGTGACCCTAAAATTAATTTGATAAAAAGTTATCAACTTGACGGTGTTACTTAAAGTCCAGTTAAGTATTTGGTGTAAACCCGGTGTAATTTTTTAATTAGTTATAAATCAACACATAACTCTTGTACACCCACGTTTCTACTAACGGTTGCCAACGGTTTTAGTATTAGGCCGTTAAAATCAGGGGGTTTGGACCAATAACGTTCACTACTAAGGGGGTGTTTTTAAAAAATAGTTCTTCGACCAATAACGTTACGACACTTGTCTTCTCCAGAATTGTTGTAGTTGAAAGTTTTTATCTAATTTAATTTGAGGTGGGTGTCACACTCACCGTGCAACGTGGGAGTTCATATGACTTAGTCTTTTAAAGGAGCAGAGATTTCTCCTTTCTTCTTCTTCTTTTCTCATTTCTTCTTTCTTCCATGACCTCCTCCTCACCACCACCACAAATAGCAATAGTAGCTCCGCCACCACCAAACCAGCAAGAAGTGACAGATCCGACGACAACAACACCTCCATCTCCTCCACGAACACCTCCTTCTCTTTTCTTCTACTTTTATGTTTAGGTCTATCACCAACAGTAGCTCTGCCACCATCTAACCAGTTGTTTTGTCCAGATCCGCCACCAACAACACCTCCGTCTCCTCCATTAACACCATCAACACCTTCTTCTCTTTATACGTTCTGATTTTCCATCAATAACACTGCCTGCCTACTATTACTTATGTTTTTTCCCAAACACTACATGTCATATCCGCCACCAACACTACTTGTGCCTCCTCCTTCTATCCTCTACAACCACCAGTAATACCTTCAAAACTGCCACCAACAATACCTCCTCCTTCTCCTTCAATCCCTAAAATCAACACCAGCACTTCCAGATCGTCTCCAAACAGCACTTGCGCCTCCTCATTCAATCCTCTACAACCACCACCACCACCTTTTGATGTATCATCACCAGCAAACTTCATCTTCGAAATTAATATTGTGTTGGTGAAATGACATATTTATGTTGAAACCAAATTTGGTTTCATCAAATTCTGACAGTTTTTGTTTGAAAGAACATTAAGTTTATGATGAAACCAAATTTGGTTTCAACTTATTTTGCCTATTTTTTATCATGAAACTAAAGATTTTAATGATGAAACCGTGAGTTTATGATAAACCCAAATTTTGGTTTCACCTTATTTTTGCCTAGTTTATTCGGCCTGACTTGGAAGTTGGCGTGTTTGGTTTCATCGTTCAAGTTGTGTTGGTGAAATGAAAATTTGTGGAAAAATGATGAAACCTAATTAGGTTTCATCAAAAAAAAACCCTAAAAAGTAACAACACAACAGACGTTCAAGCTAATAGGAAAAATGACACTGTCGTTGGTTATCAATATCACTAGTGAAATTGTATGTGTTTGATGGTATTGTTTCTGATTAGTGGTAGTGTTGATTGGTGATGGTGCTTTTGATGGTGATGGTAGTGATAGTATTTGTTGGTGGATGTGGTTTTGCTTTCTAGTAGTGGTAGTTAGTGGTGGAAATGGTAGTTATGAAGCTCATGGTGATGGTGGTGCTGGTTGGTGGAGATGGTGGTGCTGGTATATATATATTTGTGGTGGATATGGTGGTGGTGGTTGGTGATGGTAATGATGGCGGCAGTGACGGTGATGGTAGGTTGTGGTGTTGCTGGTTGGAGATGGTAGGATGGTGGCGGTGATGCTGCTTGTGATATTACCGTTGATTAGTATTGGTGTTACTGGTTGGTGGTGATTGATGGTGGTAATGGTGAAAAGAGAAGATAAATATTTGGGGTGGGATAGTTTTTTGTTTTTGTTTGGGTTAAATTGGAAGGAAGGATAGTTTAGACAATTCAGATTGTTAGGGTTTTCGTGTTATTATTGTTTTGATGAGTTTTTTGTGGATAGATAGTGACACCTTTGGGATTATAACTCACGACCTGCTCAATAATTTATAAAAAAAATGGTGTTCTATGTTCAATCTAGCTTCTGTAAGACAACGACTAAGAGAAGTCAACCTAAATTTACCTATCATTTTTAGGGGCGACCCCCAAAGAATTAGGGGCAACACAAAAAGACAAAAAATATCACAATCGGGAGGTTAATCCATAATCGGTAGATAACTTTAAATCCCGTTTTTTTAACGGAAAAACTACCCTTTATAATCGGTAGATAACTATACAATCGGTAGTTAATCAACAATCGGAAGTCAATTGAATTTATATAACTTCCGAATATAAAGTATCCACAAAATAAAATCCTCTATCTTTTGAATTTTGATTATCCTATAATCGGTAGTAAATAAAGTTATCTTGACTCCCGATTAAAGTAGACCTTTGGCTAAAATGCTACCATAATCGGTAGTGAATTTAGGTTATTTAACCCATGAATATAGAGTAGACCCGAAATGAGATTTTGCAAAAATTCACTATTTTTTTAATTTTGGTTGGGCCTATAATCGGTAATAAATGAAGGTATCCTGACTTTCAATTGTACAGTGGACCTCTCTGCCGAAATCCTACCATAATCGGTAGATAGTTCATATAACTACCGAATATAGAGTTGCCCCAAAATGAGATTTTGCAAAAATCCTCTATTTTTCTAATTTGGTTGAGCCTATAATCGGTAGTAAATGAAGGGATCCTCTATTTTGTAAAACACATGTCCATTTTAAAAAATTGGTGCAATCAATTTCCATGTTATGTAATAACTAAACGAACGACACGAATCAAGATCAGAACATATGAAATTATTTATTATCGATTTATCTATGCAAAGAGTGGTCAGGATTTGTCCTTGGCAAAGACAAATTTATCGCTGGGGTTTGTTTAACTTAACCATTTTTAAATACTTTATTAATTAGTGTCTCATTGATTGTTCATAATGATTAATTAAATTTTTATTATAAATGTCCCTTTAATAATCTAACATAAATACATAATTTTATCAATAAATAATTGTACTAAAAGCTATATTAATTCTAATGGTGGTAGTGGAAGTATGGTTAGTATAAACGGTGGCGGGCGTTTGTGAATGGTGGAGGCGGTAACATTACTATTGGTGGAAGAAATAGTGGCAGTGAATGGTTTTTATGGTTGTGGGTGTTGGTAATGGTAGTGGATAATAATTGTTTTTCTTTTTAGTGAGTTTTATTAACGGAGTAAAAAAAAATATTCACAAAACATGCAACATTGTATTGTGAAAGATGTAATTGGTTGTTTTTAGAACCATTGGTAAGGACAAAAATCAAATATTTCGAGGATGATACCGGAACGTATAAGACAATATGATCATGACTGTTGGATCACTGAAACGGTATCTGTATTATATAAAGGCAATTGGTGTGCCCGCGTAAAAGAACATTATCGCTCTCTCAAGTACTATTACATATATTTTTCCTGAAAGACCATCAATGTCGAGTTATTTCGCGATAACTACCTACAAAGACAATAATTGTTTGAAAGTATTTGTTTGTTCATCAAAATCATCATAAAAAACTCTAAATCATAAATCTAAATTTCGCCTCCGATGTTTATAAAAAAAAAATTATATTGTATATTCTCAAATCGTGCGACCTCTTGATTACAAATCAACAATATCAAATTACAGATCAATATGTATAGGTTTCATTCACTGGGTTAGAAGGTAGAGTAGATATATATGGGTAGATCACACAAAGCAGAACATGACTGAGAATACTTCAATAATTTGGTGAAAAAATAAGGTCAAAAACTTAAGATTAACTTTATATATGACTAATTAGATCGGCTTCGATAGAAGTAGACTAAAATATGGATTAATAATAATTTCCACGTAAGACAATTTCAAAACATAGTTTGGCTAACTCTGCCTATGTAAAGAGTGGTCAAGATTATTTGTCCTTCCTCAATTGCTATGTTATGTGAGAATAAGGTGATATCTAAGATTGAGGTACAATTCAAATCCATTAGATTCATACCATTTACAACTGGATGCCTTGAAAAAAATTGACGTGTTACAGGTAAGGGATACATTGACCGCACTTGCGCAAATAACTCACTTCTCAAATGATTGGTGTTGCATGTACTGTCTAGAATGCAACGATGAATTTGAGGAAACAAGGCACCAGAAGCAGTGTCCGGGGTATTTTGGATATAGTAACTTAGACCCAATGAAATACTTATGTTTTTTTTTTTTTTTTTTTTTAGTTTTTCAACAATTTATTTATTTAAGAAAAATGAACATTGCAAATACATGACATCAACATAAACTAGAAAGATTGTGTTTGATAATAATGGCTACCGATGTTCCGGAAACGGAAAAAGAAAGGAATTACTGTAGAAGAATTTTTTGGATATACGATGGATTACTTGATACGAATGAAAGAGATATAACTATTTCGATTCTGAAATCACATAAAGTTCACAGTAGAAGATGACATCAAGTTTAAAGTTAGTAACAAACATAATATGGCTAACTAAAATGTTAAAAATAAACAAGATATATAAACTTAGAAAGCCGTGGGACTTGAAGAGACCAATTTTGAAAACTACAATCTTAGAAAGTAACGATCCACAATACCATAACTTTTTTCATAAATATTCAATGTAGAAGATGTCAACTTTTGGTAAAGGATCTATTGACAACCTATAAATTTGAAATAGGACCAGAGAGTACAATATGTGTTCAAGGTTCTTTATGAGGTAATGTGTCGCCAAATTGTATTCCAAGTGAAGGTAGGAACATATGGAAGTGACAAAATGTCCAAGACTTTTGAAGTTACCGAAGCATTTGTTAAGAAGAACTGTTGGGCATAATACTTTGTTGAATATTTAATGGCAGAGGTTTGCATATATATAATCCCTTCGAAAAGGTAATTGGTACACATTTTAAACATTGTCATCTGATGGGTGTAGAAAAATTACAGGAAAATCATGTCACATTGGAGAGTTTGTATCATCCGTTCGATGCAAAAAAAAAATTATTCTCTGCCTATTTGGGGGATCGACAACATGACCATGATAAATGAGTCAGCTGGTGCGAAATAGGAGCATGGGGAGACTTTTATGGACGATATTGATTATATGTTTTCACTGAGATGAGCACTGCTGACGACATATTTCCAAAAAATATTTAAACTTCCATGTTCATGTAGAGCATTATCTCATTATAAGCAATGAACCTAAATAAAAAATTGTCTGGAAGTTAAGATTATATTTTTTTCGTTTGAGCAAATCTCCAGCGGTAAAATATTAAAGGAAAAAAACAAGAAAAAAAGAGAGGAAAATCCCGACTATTTTTATGACAAACCCATATTAAATCATAAAGAGTTGATAAGTATTCGGGACACAAATTATACGATATATTAAAAATGAACCAACATCATGGACCGTGCCGTTACAGCACGGGTTAAGGGCTAGTAAATATATATAATATACCTAGTCAAATATATGGGGTGAGACTTAAACCCAAGTCTATAGTGTGGGAGCCCAAAATAATACCACCACACTATCTCTTTAAGTTTGATATAATATTTCAAGACTATGTTTTTAAATATATATATGTCCCAACACCTCTTTGCTGAAATCCTACCATAATCGGTAGTCAAGATAGTTCATATAACTATTGAATATAGAGTAGCCCCAAAATGAGATTTTACCAAAATCCTTTTTTTTTAATCACTACACCATATCCAGGTTTTTGCTACATTTGGTTTTTCTTGTTTGAGACATATATTGGTGTGGTAGGTGTTTATGTGTCTCTTATAAGACACAACTGTCTCATTATATTAAAGAATACGCTTAGAAAATAAAGAAAAAAGGACACGTGTGTACTTTCTTAAAATGATTGAGGGCTTACTTGTAATTAAAATCTAATTAACTATTAACCAATCTTTTTTTCTTTTTTCTTCGTATTTTTCTTATCCTTACTCTCTCTCTCTATCTCTCAAACTCTCCCTTTCATTTTTCTGTATCTTCTTTTCTAAATGAGATCTCTGAGCTCAAACCCCATCTAGAAATTAAAAGCCATGGTCTTCATCTCATAAAAAAAATTAATCTTTCAGAAAGAGAACCCGTTCTTTCACAAATTGTTTTTATTATTTTTGTTTCCTATGCTATTAACTCCTATAATGGAGTTGATTTTCAACTCTAAATTTTTGTTTAAGAGATTGGTTTTTTCAACTGCTCGTTCCTTAATCATTTGTTCTTGTTCTATTTTTTTTTCCAGATTCGATGATAAATTTGTTTCCTCTAAGTGGAAAATTTCTAAATTGAGTTTAACCAGATATAAATGTTTGCTCAGTTTGTAAGTAAATATTGTAAAGTTTCGGCTGAATTTAGTCATGCCAGGTCAGATCTAACGTTTTTTCATTTACTCTTCAACAGATTTGAGTTTTGTTTGATTTTGGGTATTCCTCGGTATAAACCCTAGTTGGTACTCTTACATTATACTCAGCTGAGCACGAACTAGCAAGAAGAAGAGTTTAAAGTGACAGGTATAAATCCTAATCTCTTACTTATTTCTGATTTTGAGAGCCTAATTAATTTCTTGTAGAGCGTAATTTTCTTTAAGAGTTTTCAATTTTATGTTTCTTATGTTTGACATGTAGTTTTGAAACATGGGTATGTTATTAAATTTAATTTACACTTCAGTTTTCTTCAAATCTGGCTCTATCGATTTTCCACTGTTTAATTTTCTTTGTTTTTTGTTTTGGTAATTTTTAGTAGATATGATAGTATAAATATGGGATGAGGATTGGATTTTGTTTATTTTACAAGTTGAGTTTTGATTTTTTTGTCCCAAAGTATTTCTCAGTTCTTACTTCTTAGTTATAAGTTGATGAGAGGATCAACTTTGACAACTACCCGAATTTGGAACCTAATTTGGATAAGCTTGAGTAAGTAAATGAGGAGTAAATTGTCTACTATAAATTATTGCAGTCGGTTAATGAAAAACAGAAGGAAAATTGTAGCTGAGTAGGTGATGGAGAAAATTTTGGCATGTCATTTTGTTTGAATGCTTTCCCTGCAGACTTCTATTGTGAGTGAGAGACACCAATTTTAAATTCAGAGAAGCATGAAGTGGTCTCTACCAACCATTCTGATGCTCGTTTTTTCTCAATTACCTCTCCTGAGGTAAATAAGATGAGGTAAATAAGTTTATTAAGAACTTCATTTTGTGTGTATTTCTTTTGTATCTCATATTCATATCTTATTATGATTCCCGTTTTTATGTTAATATCTTGCGTTTATGTAGTTGAAGCACGTAGTTGAAGAGGTTAAGGATAAATAAATTCAAATATTAATATATTGGAGATGAAACTTGTAATAGTTTTGATAAGTTTGCATTTGTTCTGGTATATTTTCCTAAACGTGTCAACACATAACTAAGAACTTTTTTCCTTGACTTTTCAGACTAAGGCAAAGATTCAATTTCAACCGTTGAAAGAACGTGTCATAGAACTGGAGTCTCTCAGCTGGTTCTTACAAATGGATGACTTGTGAAGCCAGTACATACAAATGGATGGATCCTGAGGTATGCATTCCATCTAACTATACTGGCCTGCTCTTATTGAACATAGAACTGGAGTCTCTCAGTTGGTTCTTACAAATGGATGACTTGTGAAGCCGGTACATACAAATGGATGTCTCCTGAGGTATGTATTCCATCTAACTATACTGGCCTGCTCTTATTGAACATATATCATGTGAAAAATTCTATTATCGTTGTTCTTTCACCTTCTTCTCTTGCCACCCCATATGAAATCAGTTATATAGCATAGAGCCGCTTGAACGCGGGAAAAAGAAATACTGGAAAAGGATATCGTAGCTATACCAGAAAAAGTTCTTGATCCTGTATATGAAAAGCTCCAACAACAAAGATAAAGTAGCTATACTGGACAAGGATATCGTAGGCAAGTTTTTCATTTATAGATTGGTGTATAGTAATCTACTATGGTTCATAAATAGACATAAGCTAATGATGCATTGCAATATAAGTGGGTAAGCTTGATTGTTACATATGCAACCTTAACTTCAGATTTCTGTTGCATCTTATGCTACCTAGGTCTTGATTCTTCTAGTTTAATGCACCGGTCATTGTTGTTTGTCCCATGTTGTTGTATCTTGGATGGTACCAGGTATGAAAGACTTTGTTTTCATCCCATTGATAAGTGATATTTGGTCTATACTGAATTTATATGAGTATAAAATTATATTGTTTCTCATTCATAGTGATATTTGGGATGTTGATCAGTTTTTACAGATTGAAAGAAGCATGATGAAAACCTTCTCTACCTGGTAATATCAAAGCTTTGTAGATTCTTTAGTATAGCTGGTAGTGACATGATATTCTACCATGTTATATATAATGACATGATACTCTACATGGTTCTGATTTTGCAGTTTTATCCAAGTGCTGGTAGTTTTATCTTGGTGTGTTGGTGTTGAAGCCTGCAGGTTGTAACTCAGCTTGGAACCAAGTGTTGGTCACTCCAAAGGGAAGATAAGTTTGCATCTTCTGTGGTCGTAAACAATAAGAATATCGATGAGAAGAAGGAAACTCCGCTAAAAGGTGTATGTGTGCAAGGAAAACCTTCAAGTTTGAAGAACTTTAAAATTGTATAGTAGTGTTAAATTGTTTCATAGTGCTTGTATTCAGTTTGTGTTTTGAGATATTGATTTCATTTGTTGAAGGAATAAGTTACTGATTCGGGATATTAAACTAGAACATATGCAGCTTCATGAAATAAAATTTTCTGAAATTGCAAAAAATAAATAAATAATAATTATATAATTTGAGACGTTTATTTGTGTTGTTTTAATTATTATATATGTTGCTTTACTGACGTCGCTAATTAATTTAAGAGACAGTTATATGCGTCTCTTTATTAAATTAAGAGACACTTATAAGTGTCGCTTGAGACGTCTCAAACAATTCCGGACGCACGATTTGAGAGACTTATATGTGTCTCTTAAATTCAAAGCAACACCTATAAATGTCCCGAAATCGTTGATTTGGTGTAGTGAATATTGGTTGAGCCTATAATCGGTAGAAAATGAAGTTATCCTGACTTCCGATTATCCAGGCTCTCTTTGCAAATGTCCAACCATATTCGGCAGTCAAAGTAGTTCATATAATTACCGAATATAGAGTAGCCCAAAAAAAAAAGATTCTTCAATCGGTAGATAAAAAAAACTAAATACCGATTATGAACGGACATATAAGTATTTTCAACCTATTTTGTCCTTTTATGTCACCCCTAGTTCTTTTGGAGTCGTCCCTAAAAACCCCAGGTAAATTTAGTCTTATATTATAAGAGTGACACGCAAATAATACCGGAAGGTTTAGGAAATCACTCCTCAAAAGGCTAAGTCATATGAGCTCCCACGTTGCACGGTGAGCATGGCACCCACCTCAAATTAAATTAGATAAAATCTTTCAACTACACCAATTTTGGTGAAGACAAGTGTTGTAACTTTATTGGTCGAATATTTGTTTTTTTAAAAACACCCCCTTAGTAGAAAACATTATTGGTCCAATCCCCCTGATTTTAACGGCCAAATACTAAAACCGTTAGTAGCAACGTGGGTGTATAAGACTTATGCTTTGATTTACACCTAATTAAAAAATTACACCGGGTTTACACCAAATACTTAACTGGACGTTGAGTAACACCGTCAAGCAGGGATGTTACGTCAAAATCTTATTAATAGGGAAAGAAATATTTTAGAATATTCGAATTTCCATAAAAGAAAGATTTTATACTGAAAATATTTCCATGTTTTAATTTTTACTAGTATGTAACCAGTGCTACGCACCGGGGCCGGTGGGATCAGCTAATTTAGAGTGGCGGGGCTTCGCCCCGCGCCCGTGGTCAAATGCATTAGATTATTTTTGAGAAGTCTTTGATTAGTTTGATCTTTAGAGGGATATGAAACTCTGATATCCTTTAGGTATCTAATGATTTGATGATTTAAATTTACCTTAATTCATTTATCAATTTTATAGGCAGATATTAAAATAATTAAAAAGAAATTGACTCCATAGATTTTGGATTTAAAATAATTAAATTTTCCTATGAATATTTTCAATTAAACATAATTACACGTTTTTTTTTTCAATTCTTTTTTTTATTTACAAATTGTCTTATCCAACGATTTTATCTGTCGAAGTCTCGGAAGATATGTATATCACATGCAAATTTAAGAAATGCAATTTTCAAAACAAAACAAAAAAAATGTGAAATGCTAGAAGTGTGCGTGCAGCGTTACTGCAGAGATACCTTTATTAATGTCTAGATTTAGAAGTCGATTAATGTAACAGTACTATGTTGAGTCCAGTTTTGCATAGCACTTTGATAGCACTACATGTTTGTTGGTGTTGTTTGAACTAATTTTTAATTAAGCGTAGTTCCATGATATAACTTAACAGATCTTATCCTAGATGGAAACTGGTCCCCAAGAAAGATTCACATCCATTTAGTTTAAAATTGCCACGATTTAAAAAAAAAAAAAGTATTGTCAGAGAATAATAATATGTTTAAAAAGCGGTGTGCCTAAAAATAAATGCTTTCTATAATCTCTATTACTCACTCCGTACACAATATATAGGCGGAGATTTGAATTTTGGATGTCCCAATACATAGGCGGATATCTATTTCCAAGATGGGTTTTTCCATATATTACCTTTATTTATCATCTCTAGGAATCACCACAATTAAGCTAATGTCTCTAGTATTGGAAATTGTACAAAGGGTAAAACAGGAAAGAGAAGGGATATGTATAAAATCAATAAAACTTCTTATTCTAAGAGAAATCCTCTTTTCCGCCTATATATTAGGGACATAGGGAGTAATAAGTAAACACTTCATTGCCTTCTTCATTTATCTCAACCAACAGTGGCATGTTAGGACCCTTCTCCATAATCTCTTCCATATCATCATCATGTTCATCCAGTTCGATCAACGTTGGCATGTCATCGTCGTTTTTTTATTGTGTAATACATTATTTTTACCAGGTCATTCTTAGTAGGTGTCATAGTTGTTCTCTGTCAGGAATTGTACTTATCCATTCATTTTTATTTAATATATATGCTTTCTCCAAAACATTATCACAATGAAATATCTCATGTACGTATAGAGTGGCAAATATGAAGTTTCTTTCTTAAAGTTTGAATTTGAATACCGTTGATTTCCCCAGTTGTAGCTAATATTTCTTCTACGCATTATGTCACGTTTTTCAACACAATAAAATTATTATTTAAGAGATTGCATTCTTTCTTCTTCTTTTTTCCCGAAATTGTGCTTATCATAAACATTATGGTTACCTTTACATCACTGAAGACATTTATTTTTATATACATTTAATTGAAATACTTTTATTCTTATCTTGGATGATGGCGTAGATTCGCCTGTTAACGCATTCGGCTCCATTTGTTAATTAAATTTGGAGCAGCGAGTTATGATGTGTTTACCTATTTCGGGATTTTACGTGAGATTTATTTTCCTGAAATACACGAAGATTGAGGATCGTAAGATTTTTTTATTAAGCATATCGGTGTGCTTTCTTCATCTGCGTTGAAGTTGTTCTCTCGATTTGTGTTATGACTGGCCTCGATCACATCCCTTCCCCTATCATCGTGAATGGGTGATTTTGCTAGGTTTATCATTTTCCCTTCAGAGATATAGACATGTTATTAGTATTTAAAATCACTAATTTTTTTTATAAGGGAATATGGAATTCAGGAATAATTAAACTATGAAATTATAGCAAGTTCAAATTTTATAGGCGAATAGTGTGCAACCGTGCTACACACCGGGGTACGATGGAAATTGATAGCCATTTGGTGAGGTGGGGCTTCGCCCAATGCCTGACCCAAGAAGGGTTCTAATTAACAAATACAATCTATAACCAACACATATATTATCATTTAATTGATTAATAATGAAAATTAAATTCACCAATCACTGTCTGAAGTGTCGAAGATTAAGAAATTGTCTTGAAAAAATATTTAAATTGTTGATTAAACATACAACCATTTGTAAGAATTAGATTAATTCTAGCATTTGCTACACGTCAGGACGTTGACACTTGGCTTTTTAAGAATCCTACGCTAATACCTATAGTTTTACGCTATAATGATAGAAGTTCTACGGTAGTAAGGTTTGGAAGTCATACAAACTCAATTATCGTTGTACCATGTTTAGATTCCAGAAGTCAGAAGAAAAAAGAAAAAAAAATTGCTTAAAATCCATTTTTGTTTTGCTTCTTGAAATCATTTTAAAAAATATCCTCAAACTGACTTCTAGAAATCGAAAAGTTACTTCTTCTCGGTGTACATAATAACTCCCAATTATAACGCATTTGGATACAAAAGCAAAATTCTCCAGAATATAATCAAAAGAAAAATATTTTTTTTCATAAAAAGTTACGGTCTTTTTTGCTTCTAGAAATCGATCTGAATTGGATTCCCAAACTGACTTCTTCTAAGAAGTCAAACAGTTACTTTTAAGTTTTAAGTTCTATACTTCAGATTGATGCCGAATGTGATATTATGAGGTGTCTTGTTCAAAGATCTCCATTCTTTTGTTCCTTTTTACTTCTGCAAATACTTGTAATAATAAATTTGATGTGCGTTCGATTAAAAATTTTAGTTGGACTGTTGGACTTTAGGAGTTTGAACATCCTGTTTTTTTCTCAACGGTTGCAATTATTGTACCAACCTTCTTCCTGGTGATCGCCAGTTCGCATTCTTGTTTGAAATTGGTACTTTGGTCGCCGAGAAAAAATTTAAGCTACATCAGGTCTCAGATTTAATTGAATTATCAATAATCTATTCACTTATGGAATATATTATTTATTTATACGCACACAATCACAGTAATAACACATTGGACGGATAATTAACACACAAAGACAATAAAACTTTCACACGATGGAACAAAAAACAAATCATCGGTATCAATCTTTGTTTTCACAATACAGACCGATCACGATGGATTTAGGTTTTGAACCATAAAAACCAACATATTTGAGTGCTTTTACATGTCATTGGCAATGTATCCATTGACGACCCTGCTAATCCTCTTCTTGATAACCCATCATTCTATTACTTTTAAGTTCCAAGTAGCGGTAGTGTTCATCATAAATACAAAACTTACAATCAAATAGAAATAGTTACAAACAATTTTATTTGGAAATATTATGGCGTCGATATGATGCTTCCTCTTTTTATTATCGAACAAAATGTTATCCTATTCCATCCTTTATTTACCGGGAACTACCATAATCATTACCATTGGACAGTGATGCTTGTACTCTTTCATCGGAAAAAGATAAATCAACCAATGTTCTTTATATATACTTCTCTTATGCATGAGGATCAAACCGACAGTGTCCGCACATGGCTAAAAGTATAATTTTTAATTCTCCAGTTTCTTTACAATGAAGAGCTTCCCTTACTATGGAAGCTATTTCATGAGTTATTTATGTGTGCCAGTAGCAAGTTTTCAGTTAGAAAATTGTATTGCAACTGTAGCAACAACCACAAGAGAAGATTTAATCCTTAAAATTTTGATAAACCTTAAACTCATTAGTAAAATTCTAATAAAGAAAAGTAGTACTACCATTTACCTTTAAAACATTTGATTTGAGCATTCCTTTTTTCATCCCGCCTTCGAGTTTAGCAAAGCAAAATTCATAAAAAACAAAACAAAACAAAAGGATGGTCTTGGTGATACTAATGGATCAAAGCAGAAATTTGAAGTTTATTTCTGTATGCAAAAACTTCAAGTTACAACATTAGTTGATTGACTTAAATTCCAATCATTTCACATTGAAGAAGAAATATTGAGTTTATTGTAATTGAGGAACAATTTCCATGTTCCCGAAACAAAGAATACATTTTTTTCTTAATACATCTAACAAACTCGATCATAATGGTTCTTACCGCTATATAATTTTTTTAATAGATAGTCAGTAACATGCATTCTGTTGCTCAGCTCATCATTTTAGTGGAGGAGAGGCAATTGTAACGCAATTTTTCCTATACCGAGACACCATGAAATTATACAAAAAAAACATCATTCTTGCATCATTAGAAATACATTAATACTGAATGTAAACTTGTTTATTTTATCACCACTGGCACAATGTATGGTATGGGAAAAGCAATTGTCAATCACGAACTTCACAACAAAGAAAATGACTAAAGAAATGATGAAATTTTGTTAGCTCTGATCATGTTAATCATCGCCATAGTACATGACTATTGTGTGAAGACTCAACTGATGATTTGATGATTACTCCATGCCGTAGTACATGACTATTGTGTGAAACACTGCAATGATCATTGGGATTTCGTCCACCAACTATGTTAGTGGTCAGTGTGTTTTTGTGATTAAAAATGGAAGAATGATGTTCTCGCCTTCACAAAATTTCCACTAACCGAATTCGATGTTTCTAATAAGCACATCCATAGTAAAAACAATTCTTGAAGTTTCATTTGTATGCACTTAATTGCAAATTTTATCAATTATGATGTTTCAAAATACAAGGATGAATCACAAAAGAATTTTTGATCAAACAATATATTAGGCATCGTATCGACACACAAACTGCCATTGCCTTTGCCCCATACATATCATCCTGGAAAATATTTTGATAGGAGAGGACCTGAAATTTCAAAGTAAAAACAAACCTTCATGAGAACTTCTTAATAAAAGTTAAGGTATTCTTAACTCACACTAACCACAATAAAGATACCATAGAAATCCCAAGCAAATGAGCTCCTTTCTAACATCATCCCTTTGAAATTATTTATCATATACAACTCTAGCTGCCATAAAGATTCCTTTATACTTACTTTTTATAGTATCTAGTTTGGGAAAATTATTGGCACAAATATGTATAAAATAATGATAAAAATATCCCTCCACATTAGAGACACCAACTTTTATTGATTGGTTGGTCCAGTACCATCCCTGGGCATGGGAGTACGTTTAGGCTTTAAGACATTCTTAAATGTCTCAAAACCCCCTTAAACTTGGACAAATATGTACAAAATAATGGTAAAAGTATCCCTCCACATTAGAGACACACCAACTTTTTAATGATTGGTTGCGTCCAATACCATCCTTGGCCATAGGGATACGTTTAGGCTTTGGACATTCTTAAATGTTTCGGAACCCCCTTAAACAGATATGGATACCACACCTTATTCCACCTTTAATAAAGCAGTAAATTTTGTAATACATTCTTGTGCTTTTTGTTTGGTTCTCAATTGAACCAAATTTAGAGTAATGACGATGTTTGATCTAGCTTTGTATGGATATCTTCTGCAGGGATAATTGTATTCCTTCAAAGAAGTTGGTTTCAGTCATGTAAAGACAAATCGTCAAAAATGAGTGGTAATGCTTTCAAAAAAAAAATGTTTGGTGATGTTAGAAATATGGTTATCTGACACAGTAGAAGGAAATTTGCAATAGAAAAGGAGCAAACGGTTGCAGAAAAATGAACATAAAAATCCATAAAAAATAACAATGGAGTAGACCTTTTATCATTTATGCCTAACAAAAAATGTACATCCCCTGCAGGAATTAGGAAACACTCAAAAAGAATTAGCATTGGGTTTCTTGTTTGTTCAGCTTCTTATTTTTCTCTTACCATAATTTTTGTTTGAAAAGATTAAAAATAGTTGTCAATCAGTCAGCCTTACCTAGAAGAACTTAGGAAAAAGAACGGTTGGGGCCAGTTATTCGTCATGGGGCCAGTTATTTTTCAGAATTGTGCCAACGATCCTTGTTGGTGGCCAGTACGGCTGTACCTACTGATCTTCCTGTTATGTTCTTTGAAGGTAAAGGACCCTATAACAAAAACCCAGACAAAGTTTCAAGATGCAAATTTGAGGTATTAGTATGGAGTAAAAATCAAAACACACCAAATATCCAAGGATCAATGGAGGTGGTTGCACCTTTGTGGTGATATCAATAAACTGTTAGTTCACAAAACCATGATGCAATAACGATTCATGCACTAACGATTCAAAATCTGCAAGATAAAAAAACACAGCCCAGTAATAGAAAATGATCGAAACTGTATTGATATTAGACTATTAGTTACCCCATTCTCTAACCGAAACTGCAAAATACAAAAAATCACCCCTACACCAGTAAGAAAATTAAAAGAGAACGAAGTTGTCCAAAGGTTCAATTTGGCAAAAGAACGAAGTTGGCCAAAGGTTCAATTTGAAACCGACTCGAAAACCTGCTTCGATTCCTAAACTCGGATGCTGATCCGCCTCGGTACATCTCTGGAATGATTTCTGAAACCAAACAAATCATGAGGCAAATCCCATACTGCTCTGTCAACCACAACTACGGGGAAGACAATCAGACGACGGACGGACTGGCTAACCTGGCGGCGGACAACAGCCAATTGGAGAACCTTATAACTTTATTTTGGGACCATACAATCCCACCATGCATTCACCAAATTGTAATGGATGACTCCTTGGGTATTACCTACCCTCGTGTAATTGCCGCTTAATTCTAATAATATTTTCATGCTTCAAAAATAAAAATAAAACCAAAAACAATAATATCGTCTGTGTCGCGAAGATCACCAAGTGTGTTTATTTTCATTTCATACTCCAGGATAAAATAAACTTATAATAAAATGTAGTTGCAATATGGCCGTGTCAATAGACAATAGTGACGAAGTGGAAAACTGGCAATAGCAAATTAGTAAATACTGAGGTGGTATGATAGTAGCCAATGACTGGCAATTAATATTCCTGGCTCACAGTACCAAAAAGAACTCCACCCTCTCAAAAATGAGAACTAACCCTGTAGTATCCTAGATTGTAGATATTTGATCGATCTGAAGCCAAAGAATTTAAATGACATAATAAGTCGTGTAGTAACAAAATTCATAAACACAAATGAAACATGTACATTATTTTGGAAGAACAAACTACGTAGTTCAATTTACAATTCATAACCGTCATTTCAGTTGCAAACGTCACCTGATCTATTATGCCTATTGTTAACATTATATGCCCCCATCAATACCACTACGAATCCATGACAGCCACTGCAAATAGGAGAGAGAATTATCTTTTACGTGTGTTTATGTGACACTGTGATTATGATGTGCTGAAAATATGCAAGTGGCTTATACATATTTTCATGGCGAACTTAACATGCAGGCATGGGTGTCCAAAATAGCGAGATGGAATTGCATATTTCTTTTTGGTAAAAAGACATTACCCTATTTGTTCTTGAAATCTTGCGCACCATGGCGAACTTAACATGCAGGCATGGGTGTCTGAAATAGCGAGATGGAATTGCATATTTCTTTTTGTTAAAAACACATTACCTATTGGTTCTTGAAATCTTGCGCACCATAAATGTCAATGGAAGTACCAAAATCTCTTGCTTCCTTCGTAGAGTCTACAAAACTAAAGGAGATAAAAATCAAAGTACAAAAAATGTGTACAGGTGATTTGAGGTCCAACGATTGAACTTCAACTTCTGGACCTGCCATTAATATTGTTCTTTTGCATAGAGAAATTGCATATGAATAGGCATTCTCAAGCTCATGACATATCATTTTCAAGACTAATTGAAATGATAAGCTCTTTGGATAGATAAAATTATCGTTGTGGGTGAAACAAAGATTTCAAACAAAATCATGTGGCCAACATTTAAAAAAAAAATCATAAACTTTAAGGAAAGCAAACAAACAAATGAATATCTAAAAATCAAGTCGTCATTGCTGTATACAAAATTCACATAAGTAAATCGTCTCCACCCTTAAAAGGTTAAAAAGAAAATAGTTTGGTCTTCTTAGCTTTTGTTCTCCGGTGCTTGGCCTGATTGGCTTTAGTTTTTGTCCAGGTCTTGCTGGCTTGTTCTTCTCTTGGTTCGTACTGAGTGTGCTTTCTGTTCTTGCGTGTCCGTCTATCTTTATTTATCATAAAATTATAACCTTTTTCTCCTCAAAAAAAAAAGTTAAACAGAATTCACATCAAGAAAATATACAAAAGAAACTAACAAAGTAATCTAATACATACTATCCAATGAACAAACAATTAAAAAAATTAGTAAACATACATTTTAATGTTCAGCTGCAACACCACCACATCGCTTAATCAATCCTATGTAAAGATTCTTGCATAGCTAAGAAGCTATACTTCCATAACATTTTCTTTTAATTCGTCGCTTACACTGAAAAAATTCTAAAACGTTATTAACCACCATACAATTCTACTCAGTTATCAATCACTGCCTCATAAGACGCAAGCATTCTCTCAATAATATTTTTACTGCAGTTGCAGTCAGACACTCTTTAGTGCCATAACCCAGTAGTCCTAAGCCATAACCCGTCTCTACAAAAACAAAAACAACAATCTACTTTTGAAACAAAAACAACAATCATTAAAAAAAAAAAAAAAACGTAAACTAAAAGCGCCACCAACCTTATATTCTTGAATCTTCATTGTTCCCTAATGTTCCGCCTCACCCATCGAAAGTGTAATTCATTGTTCCCTGAACGTGCAAATCCTTTTAACTTAATCTCCACGAAATTGTTTTTTTTTTCGTTGAATTATCTTACACACTTGATAAACTTAGTCTTAGCATCAACTAAAACTTAGACTCCACGAAATAGACTTCCCTTGGAGGCACACTTTTTGCTAAGGGAAATGATAGAAAACTAGCTAAATTCACGCTAGTTTCACGCCATCCATCGTGGCAGCGCGGATCTGGCTGTGACTTGGATTTTCAATTTCAACACGTCACCGGTTGGTGGGTGCAAGAAGAGAAGCTGAAATCGAAAACCACCGGTATTTCTGAGTTGGGTATTTCTAACCAAAGATTCAGATAAAATCCTTTGCTTAATTTCCCCTCTTCTCTCCCATTTCACTTCCTCTGATTTCAGATAATTAAAATTCATGGTGAGATTTAAACTACAATACATTTCCTTGCACTTGCAAACCACCATTAGAGATTCATATTCTTCAAGTGAATTACATCTTTAAATCCCACACCAACATATTAACTTAAATCATACCACTGACAAAAACAGCAGCAAAAACTCAAACAAATGCACCGAAAAAATCTGAAGTAGAACAATCTGAAGTTAAGTTATATTGTACATGTTAAAAATAGATAATTTATGTTCTACAACCATGTGATTCCATCAATCCCAGTAACGAATATTTAACTTTAGTTACGAGAAAAAGAAAAAAGAAATCTGAATTGAATTTCATCTAACAATAAATTTATCACTATACAAAAAGTATTATTATTAAGTATCAAGAAAAAGAAATTATTTGAGGCCATTGAGTAGTCTGAGTTCATATGCAACATCTTCTCTTTCTTCATCACAGAGTGATTTAAGGATTTCTTTGTTATTGCCATTTTTTGCTTGATCAAGAGATGGATCCGACTTATCCATGGCTACACAATATTCGGCAAGATATGGCTTAAAAGCAAATATTTTTGCCGCTGATTTCATGGACTATCAATGATTCACCATTTTCGTTTCTCCTTCTGTATCTTCCCCATTTCTATTTTTCAATTCTTACTCTGGAAATATACGGTGGGGATTTTCTTTAATTTCTCTCTCATAATATTTGACCGATGACGTGTTTTAAGAACATCTGACTCAAAACGCCACAATCACTTGCCACTTTGGAGTGCGAGTAAGTAGCGATTAATTAGCGTGGTGCCTAGCATGATCGTTTTGCTAAATTTAGCATTAAATGCCGAGAAAAGAATCGCTTAACATATAAAACCTAACAAAAATTTATATGCGTTGATTTTTTTTAGTATGAAAATTATCGGAATTTTCCAAAGATTTTCTTCTTCTTTTTCGTTTTTCCCTAGATTATTTACTACAGTTAGTGAAAGAGTATTAACATACAAATACAAATACACGCAATCGCAAAGCTACTCCTATATCTAAGTTAAATAATGCAGATAAACCGAAACAGTTCAAATTTTCTAGAACAGTTCCACTCTTGTAAAAAAAGAATTTGACACAATAAAGGGCAAATTTTATTAAGATGAACAGTAGGCACTCATAGAGGGCATGATTAGCCACTGTGAAAAAATTACAAAAACAGAACCAAGGCATGAGAGCCTAGCCAACAAAGTAAGAAGAAAAACATTAAGTTACATGATAGCAACCATCTCCAGAGAGTAATTCATATTTTTTTCATTTATTATTTTTTTGAGTGGATTTTTTTTTATAGTATATTTTCTGTTTCTGTGACAATCAAAATATCCAAAAATTCAAGTGTGTTAACATGAATCCACACTGCTGAACTACATACCTTAGTATGGTCTTTAATTCTTCCTAAGAACCTCCTCCCTTGGAATCCTCCTATTTACTTCAATTGGCACAAACACAAAACGGTCACATAGAGGAAACTCAGGGCCGGCGAAAGAAGTATAAGACATGGTACCTGCAGCTATTCTTTGGGAAATGTGGATCAAATGCAACAAAAGAGTTTTTCAAGTAAAATATCAATCGCACTTTCAGGTCAGTGTGGAAGTCAAAGCCTCTTCGCTTGCTTGGAGCTCCGCATACAATAAAAACTTCAACTCTAGGCCTGACTATTGCATTTTCTCGTGGGAAAGTCTGTTCCACTAACACACAAACAGAAACATGTAAAACCTCTTGTCTTTCTTTTCCACCCTCTTTCTATAGTTTTCCATGTCCAAAAATAGATCTATATATAAGAAAGTAGAAACTGCCAAAGGATACTGAAATAAAATTTTCAATTTCTTACATACTTACAATTAGAACTTTACTCCACAAAACATCATAATAAAAACAGCAGGTAAAACTTTTCATTTTTACTATACCAATAGCCTCCTTCCACAGCTTCTTCCAAAACTATTTATTGTAAACTCGCCTTCTCCTTTCAACTTGGGCAACCTGTTGGAAATTTTGGGTATAAAAAAGAGGATGATAACACTAAAAGAAATTGTTGTTGTACTCAAAAGCTTTCAAGGCTCGGGTGATTTCTTTTAGACGATTATTTCTACCCTCCCAATATAAATTGGCGATTGCAACAGGTATGCGAAATAATGCCTTCAGGATACAATGAAAGCCCTACAACATGAAATTGGATTCAAGGTTTGCACCCCTTGACCCAACCAAGAACACATGAGAGAGATTTCTGATGATGCTTTAGATGGAGAGAAAACATGTTGAATTCATTCTCAAGAATGGGAGAATTCCTTCACTACTTATAGGGTTATTCATGCCTATTGGAGATGCCTCTTCACTTCCAAAAGACACATAAGGTGTCTGTTGGGAATGGTTGTGTCCTTTATGAACCATCACACCTATTAGAGGTGTCCCTTCATCTCCAACTATCATCCATTGTGTTTATCCAACACAGAACACTTCCCCATCATAGTGACAAACCAAAAACGAAAACAGTTTTATTTTCTAAGTTATTGAAAATATCCAACAATCTCCCCCTATTTTCAAAAACCAAAAACATAAAATAAAATAAAACTTATAAAACCGGAGTGGCTGCATCACTCAAGTGATCGCCTACGTGCCCGAGTGGGATCAAGCCAACGTAGTTCAAGCACAATTGGGACTAAGCATCATCGCTGAAATCAATACATAAATGATAGGTACCTTCTGGGTTTGAACCTTCACTTAGTGTAAGAAACTCAAAGCCTTATCGAGATTCTATGGTGAAACTAGTCTTGAACCAAGTATCCCTTATGATAAAACCGGAGTCTCCACACATATTGATTCCATAAATCATGTGTTCTGTAGCCAAGCACTATAAAGGCCTTGTGCTTATATCCTTATTCATGAGTCTTCTTTAGAGAACGGTCTTCTTCTCTTAGGAAACGGCCCACATTTCCATACTCATATAGGTAAGTCTCGAAGGTGTTTCTGCGAGACACCTTTTACTAATCACGGACTCATTAAGGATTTACATCCATCTTATTTTCTTGCGGAAAAACCAGCACTAACTTGAAATGGGAAGTTTTATGTTAGTGCTCCATAATCTACTGACCATAACTTGTTGGTACCACATTGAACCTTGTTTATCTTTTTCAAAACATAGGTTGGGTTTCTGCTATGGGAGATCAACCTTCCTTCACAGACCTTAGTCCCATTTCTATATACTTCATTGAAATTAATTCCTTTGGGAGACTCTTCATAAGTAGGTCTACCAAACTTTTCTCCGTTTCAATGGTTAACTGCAATTACTCCTTTCTTGAGTAATTGACTTACCGTTCCTTGTCTAAAACTTGTATGTCTTGACTTTTCATTATAAGTCTTGTTAAAGACGTTATAGATCATATCCTGATTCACAATTAATCAAGACCTCCGAGATGGCTTCTTCCAAAATAGGATCTCTACAAGTTAGGTTTTAAGCCATTTCTTCTCATTAATTGCATCTACTAATGCAATCAATTCTGAAAACATTACTAAAAAATGTTCCTCTTTGATTTTACAAAATAATTGTAACTTCTCTAGTGATCCTAATTAACATTTACGGTTAATTCACAAGAAGTCATTATAGACTTGCATACACTAGAGGCATTGAAAATTTGTAGGCAACTTATATATTTGCTATCTCAACAAATATAATACCTTGATGAGTAACTCTTTTACTCATGCCCAATCCCCTACAAATTCATACCCAAAAAACATAGACAATGTCTATTTAACATTCTACATTATGTAATGCAAATGTTCATAATTTATGCATCGGTAATATCGTAACACCTCATCGTTGGATATTTGGTCGGCCGCCCAATCTTCCAATTCATTACATATTCACCGGTATTCCACTTTCCTTTTATTTCTCCAAGTCATGATCAATATTTCAATTCAAACAATCTTTCATGCAATTGAAAATCTGATTTGATCAAAGTACTATGGAATCCATAGCCCCCACACTTGAAGCGTATTGGCATCCAGAACTACACAGCCATATACCAAAGGTTTATAACAATTTCATGAAGCTAGTTGATGTCGTTATCTTCAGATGATGGAAAATTATCATTATCCAAAGCATCCATGTAATATATGTACAGGGTACGCAAGTCTTTGGACTAATGCTAATTATGTTCATCCTTGTAGGAACAATAGCATTCCGCTCATCCAATATTTCATTAATATAATGAAACGTTTTACCAAAAATCTTAGATTGTACCCTCTAACTCCCACATATACTGATCGAACTCACAAACGGTTAATTAAACTGAAATCCATGGAAACTCTACTAGCCCCTTCTCCCCCACATTTCATGATCATCATAAATGTCATGAAACCACCAGCACTGTTGAGAATTGATTTGTGTATTCTCCTAGGGTCGTCGATAATGACATATTATTAACGTCGACCTTGCCGTGAATTGACCCAAATCTAGAATCCCTGAGACTCGACAAATCAAATCCACATATTTAGGGAGAAAGACTGCATCCTTTCAGACCAGCAGATGCAAGTATGGGAAATTCCAAGGAAGACAAGTATTAGGAAAGAGATCAGTTGGAGTCGCTTAATTATCAAATACTTCCAACAGAGAGAAGTACTTAATTATCAAATACCCAAAATAATCGTCTAAAACTGTTGGAAATTTTGGGTATAAAAATGAGGATGATAACACTAAAAGAAATTGTTGTTGTACTCAAAAGCTTTCAAGGCTCGGGTGATTTCTTTTAGACGATTATTTCTACCCTCCCAATATAAATTGGCGATTGCAACAGGTATGCGAAATAATGCCTTCAGGATACAATGAAAGCCCTACAACATGAAATTGGATTCAAGGTTTGCACCCCTTGACCCAACCAAGAACACATGAGAGAGATTTCTGATGATGCTTTAGATGGAGAGAAAACATGTTGAATTCATTCTCAAGAATGGGAGAATTCCTTCACTACTTATAGGGTTATTCATGCCTATTGGAGATGCCTCTTCACTTCCAAAAGACACATAAGGTGTCCGTTTGGGAATGGTTGTGTCCTTTATGAACCATCACACCTATTAGAGGTGTCCCTTCATCTCCAACTATCATCCATTGTGTTTATCCAACACAGAACACTTCCCCATCATAGTGACAAACCAAAAACGAAAACAGTTTTATTTTCTAAGTTATTGAAAATATCCAACACAACCTTCTCTGGAAAAAAAGAAAGAGAGAGGTTAATGACCCGTGTTTCATGTATTGGAAGAACATGTGATGTCTCAGCGCCAATGCAATTTGGCGATCTTTCCATCACATTTATACCAATTAGTTTCATAAAACTCTAACTAAAACATCCTTATAAAAGGAAATTAAGGAACACATAAAAATCTGTGGTGTATCCATGAAAAAACCTATTTAAATTATTATTGATGGCAAAAATAACATTTTCTTCATAAAATTACTTGGAACCATGCATAAAAATAAATTGTATGTTTTACCATTTTTACAGCAAAACACAATAGAAAATAAACTCAAAAAATTGAAGGGGACATTTACGCCAAAAATCTTTAACAATTATTTTTTTCCAACCCAAATCTATATACAGATATCAAAGACCCGATACTTCATATTGTCTATAGTGTAATAAATTAGGTAAGCAAATTACATAAAGCCATGCATCTTCCTAGAAATGTACCTCAATCAACTATGCAGACAACTTGGCCATACCAAGATGTGCCTTTTTTGATACTTCCAAAAGCGATTAGCTGAGATAGATAATAACAACAAATATACCCCATCAGTAAACAAGTACTAAGAAAATCGACTCATTAAATCAACAAAAACTAAATTAGAAATTGAAACCCTAGAAAAAGAAAGGAAGCATAGCAGAAGCCTATATTGGAAATCCTGCATAAAAACATAAAACCTTCTTGTTTGCATGTAAACACAAAAGCACAAAACCAATTTAAAGAGCGAACACAAAAGAAATTTTGCATAAAGTTAAGCTTACCTCAAAAAACAGTGTAAGAAGTTCAGAATGTTTATTAAGTTTGCACGAGGTTTCATAAAGCGGCTACAAAAGTAGTACGAACATTCAAGACATACTCCCTTTGGAAACAAAGATAGGAGGAGCAATAAAGCCACATGGGGAGAAACATAGATGTTCCTTGATAGTTGTACCTGTTTCTATTAGTATTATCGGAGCTTTTCCATTACCTTCCATCACAAAATTAACAACATTTTTCCATTCACCCATAGGGTTATATTCAATATAACTGGTTCAAATCTATGCGTGCCCCTTCTTTCCTTCCTTACTTCAGCCTGCACTTAATAAACCATAACGCAAGTGATTTTCCATTGTGAATATTATTCTGACCAACAAAACATGAAAAAAAAAAGAAGAGGCAAAACTTACAGCACAGCAATATCGGAGCAAGCTAGGAGGAGGCGATGAGAGAATATGAAACAACGTAGTTTTTATAGATACTGTCGTACTTATCATGACCTGTATTTACCGTATATACATTTCTTATTTACCGTATATACATTTCTTACTCCAAGCAGCTCACGTATTAGCGGAAGTTTAGAGGACTGTTATCCTAGAAATCTTAAATTTTCCAAATTCACGGATCTATCTAATCCAAGTAAAAATATTTACACAAAGATTATATACTTCCAAACATAATGTAAGCATATTTATGGTCGTTATATATGTATCTTTCTTCGGTTTAAAAATATAGCCTACCTATTATAAGCACATATTCATCATATACGTAAATACCCAAGAACCTATGTTAAGAAACAAATCTTAGAATTTTTGGAAGTTCTTAGATTTCATTCTTGATTCTCTATTTTTATATTCTATTAAATTCATGGATTTTTTTTAAAGAATTTCTTTTTTTCTTTATATAGAAATCTCGTTTTTTTCACAAAGATTTTGGTATATATTTTTTAGCATCCGATATATATGGCATTTTATTTGCGGTCAATCCGAAGGTCCAAATTTTATTAAAATCTATGGTGTGGGCCCTCCCAGATTTTTTTTTTTTTCTTTGGTATGTAAATCTCGTAAAAAAACTTATACATGTTGATATTCTTTTTACATGGAATTTTTTTTTTTTTCCAAAAAAAAACACGTGTGGGCCCTCCCCGAAAGATATTTGTACATTTTCGAAGATTTCTTTTCCATTAATTGCTCGTGAAAGAATCTCGTAAAAATATTTTTTTTCTTTGGTATTTAAATCTCGTAAAAAAAATTTATACATGTCGATTTTCCTTCTACATGGAAATTTTTGTTTTTTTTCCCAAAAAAAAATATGTGCGGGCCCTCCTCGAAAGATATTTGTAGATTTTACCGCTAATCCGAAGGTCCGGATTTCATATTCTATTAACAATCAATGGCCACGAAATTTAAGGGGGCTAACTTTGATTTAGGCCAATCAGGAGCGAGGGTTTTGTTCACCGGCCAATGGGAAGGGAGGTTACCGCAACTCTCGACGTGGTGTGAGAGATGTGGTTGGGTTTTTAGGTTATTGATTGATACCAAATCCAAATGACATCCTTACCTTTATGGGCTTTTCTAATAAAGGATTGAACTTATTTGGGCTCTATCAGCTTATTGAATATTGACTACACAGGTGTTTCCCTGCATTTTGTTTCATGAATTTTCCATGATTCTCTTCGACCAACTTGACGACATCCAACATTTTATCGCCGTGAGACACCACCATTGGTATTAAACTAAAAAGATAACAAAAATAAACATAAAAATTCTTACTCCGTATTTTTATACAAAAATCATTATCTAAAAATCTTTTGAACAATCTTATTAATTTCCATATATTGGTTTTTATACCAAGTTGTTGTTGTTTTTTTTTTTTTAATCTTGACCGTGTATATACGGTTTCAAAAAAATCATGAACTAAATTTTCCTAATATGTTTTGGGTTATATTAGTTTTTTTTTCCGTTCTCAAGGGTGCAACAAGATAACAATGCGAAAGATTGCCTTAAATTATAGATGCTCTATTTTCTTTACCATACAAGACAAATAAACATCGTAACACCTCTGATGGTTTTCTTGATGATTATGAGTTTATGAGGCACGGGTTTACGTCATAATCATCGTCTCTATCTCTTTTTTTTTATTTACATCATAATCTCTTTATAAATTACATTCTAATACTGCTTTTATACTTATTTCAACCTTTCTCCTTTTAGTTTTTTTTTTTTCGTTTCTAATGGTGATCTCTCTTCTCTTTTTTAGCACATAACATCACACATTCTTAAACCATTGATGTCGACATCTTAGCCTTCACGTCAATGCAAATAATAATTTTCTTAGATACCTAATCGTAATCGGGGCGAGGCGAAGCCGAGCCACACCAAATCAAAAATAGATGGTTTTTGGGTCCGCCCGGTGCGTAGCACGGGCACCAAATCTAGTATCTTTCTAAAGAGTAATGCACGTAAATATAGCAGAATTTAGTCCTCGAAGTCTCTCATCAAGTTAATTGCAAGGGAAGCCATCCGTGATGCCTGTCTCACATAATGGAATAAAGAACGTGCGCAGAAAGAACTAAGAAGACCTTCATGGATTAAACACTTTGTTTAAACGGTCCGCGAGTTATAACCCCAAATGTGTCATTATCCATCCACAAAAAACCCATCATAACAAAAGTAACACAAAAACCCCAACAAAACAAAAATAACTCGCGATTGATGAAACCAAAATTTGGTTTCATCATAAAATTTGATGAAACCCCATGATGAAACCAATTTTCAAATTTGGGGTTTTTGTATCAATTTTTAAAAAATTGGGATTTTTGTATCAATTTTATTTAAGATGGAGTTTTAATGGATCCCAACATTTGAGTGGGGCTTTTGTACCACAAATTTGGTCACCTTGGATTTTAATGACTAGTTTTGTTGTTTAAATAATAAAAAAGTACCTTTTAATTTTTAGTCTAGACAACCGTCCAAATTATTCAGTCGATATTGATAAGGGTTTGATTGTTATGATTCCGACGACGGATGATTTCGAGGATATTCCTATATATTGTGCTTCCTTTTACTCTTCATTATGTAGCATTTTGGTTATACTTTTTTTTTTCTTTTTTTTTTTTAAGATAAAGATGATATATAAACCAAACAGGAACAAAGTCAAGAGTATAAATAAAAAAAGAAAACAGAAAAAAGGCAGGATGTTGTCATGTTAACATTTCAGAGCATTCCCTATTGTGATTTTTAGACAACAAACTTGTGTTTATGTCGACTACTCTAGTAGTACTACTACCTTCATTTGAGTTACTATATATATCTAGCTTAAGGCCTATTCCTATGCACAATGTCAGAAAATATCATGTTTGACATACTAGGTGGCATCGCAAATGAATTGCGCCACTATGGGGAAACCATGGAGCGACCGAGATTCTAGTGAACAATATTGATAATATCGCCAGCGACAAAGTCTCTATCGCCAGCGTTGCTATGAATATCGCTCGATACTGAGTCTAGCGCCAACGACTAGTTAATTATTGCCTATAAATAGGTAATTTTCAAACTCAAAACTTGCCCCAAAATTTGTGTGTAAATTTTTTTCTCTATTTCTCTCTCCCTCTTTCTCAATCTAATTTATTTTTTCAATTTTTCTCAAATGGCACAATTTCAAACCCAACTCGATTCGGCAACGCAACTTGATTTTTCTGGAGTAATGCTTGAAGGTGATGTTAAGAAGATATGTGATAGTTATAAAGAAATATTTAAAAAGCAAAGAAGTCTTGAAGTTTCGGATATTAATCAAGTCAAAAATGCAACTAAGAAAAGGCAAAGAAAAGTTCAAGGCAAGGAAAATGAAGGAAAAGCAAATTTGAAGACAAAGAAAAATATAAACAAAGGAAAATTTGTTCATGAGCGCATTGATCGGAAGTTTGGTGAAATGAAGAAGATAAACAAGATGAAGAACATTGTCCCAAATTTCTATTTTTAAAGTCTAGTTATTTTTATGTTTATGATTATTATTGTCTAGTTTTATGTTTTGTAAAATGACTATTAATGATTAATTTGAAGTTCAATGAATTTTGAAAATTTGACTCATATTGTTGAAAATTAGGCTTAATTCTATTCTTAATCCAATCTTACATTTAAATTTAAACTAAAGTCGGACAAATATTAAGTTGACAATTGAGAAATTGAAGCAAAATATTGGATGATATTTTGGCAACCCTCTTAAAATATCGAAAAAACCTCCAAATGGAAAGTCTTTTCTGGTGATGCGACGATATTCCACACGACACCTTTGTTCAAATTCCATCATGGTTTCACCATCCCTGATGTTTGGACCTTCTCGCTGAAGTAAAACAAGATACTTACTAATAATTTCGTTATTTATTACAGTAAAGCGATGAGACAATGCTGAAACATTACGATTTTTGTGGTTCATTGTTTGTTCTTGAAATTTTCTAAATATCCTTTCCCAAAAAAATTGGTGACAAGATTGTTCTCTAAATATTGTCTCAATAGAAAAAAAATAATTCCTGCAAATATATTCATCTTCCTCAATAGTAAATTTTGGTACTCGCCTCCTAATTCGGCTTTGCACATTGGCACGATTAGCAACTCTTTGATTTTCGGAAACATGTTGGTTTGCTATGAACTCAGACATGTTCACATTATCAATTATGATCTTTAAAGAAACGGAAGAGTGCTGAAAACAATTGGAGATTAAGAATTTCTAGAGAGATTTAGATATTCTGGTGTGAGTTGAAATAAGTTTGAACTTTCGTATTTATAGAAAGGGGAAATAGGAGCCGTTGGATGAGGAACTAATGAGCGATGATCAAGTCATCTAGCAACATACTGACCATGGCTGGCGCTAGAAAGACCAACAAGCGATGGACTGTCTATCACTCACTGGAAAGTCTGTCGTGTATGCCTATATGTTATAGTTGACATATAGGAAAATATGTTTGGCACTTTGGCATACCTATAGTGGGTACTAAAGTGGCTAAATCAGTTGTTTGACATGTGCATAGGAATAAGCCTAACAAACTTATTTAAGAAAACAGGCAAATCTTCTTTCCAAGTATTGAAAATAGAAGACTTCCTATCCTCCACCGCCAATTTGTCAACTGCCAGTTCTGTGGATGAATTTGAACCCGAAAAAACTATTACATTCTTCCAATATTTTCATAGCTTCTTTTACAATTATCTGATTCCTCCAATCCATCATTGTGTTCTTCCCTTCGATGAACTTTACCAATCTTTCACATTCACCTTCTAACCAGAAATGAGAAAAACCTTCATTCCTAGCCTATTTGGCATCTTGCAGCAAATCTAGACTTCGGCTTTTTCTGGACATGTAGCTTTGAATAATCCAGACTTAGACCATTTTCCAACACTTGCGGCGTTTCTAAAAATTAGTCCATATCCATCATTTTCAGTCGCAGAAATCCAAGAGGCATCGTATTTTAATTTGTTACGATGGAGATCAGGGAGTTCCTATGGGACAATTGTTTTTTAAATCCGAGTTAGCACAACTAATTTGTCGATTCGCATTTCCAAGTGTACTGCACCAGTAATTCAGGTGTCCTGAATTGCAACTGAAAGCTGCAATGAAGAAATAAATTTTGCTTCAAAAATCCTAGTGCATCTTTCCTTCCATATGAACCAACATTTAATTAGTTGAGCAAATCTCAGTCAATTTGTCCCCTCCTATCTGCCATTGATCATAGTAATCTCTAAAAGAAAGATTCCCTGCATTACTAATTACACCACCAGATAAAGGAGGTAGAGTCCACAAAGATTTTTCATAGCCACATTCAAACAATAAGTGTTCCACTGTTTCAATGTTTTCATGACAGAAAATGCACTTTTCATTTATATCAGGAATATACCATTTTAAGATTTGTGTTATTGGAATAGCATCATTCAAACATTTTCATATGATTTTTTTTATTCTCCACGGCATTTCTGCTTTCCAGGATTTTTTCCAAAATAATTCCTTAGTTATGTCAACATCTTTCATTCCATATAGCCTATGGTATAAATATTTAACCGTAAATATTTCGTTCTTAATTAATTTCCATCTAGGTTTATCCTGTTCTAAGGCATCATCCCTATCTAAAAACAAGTTGATATTCAAAATGGGTTGTACAATAATATTAGGGAAAGAATCCATGATTAGTTCCTGGTTCCACTTATTCGTATCAGGATTAATCAGATCCAATACAAGTGTTAACGCAATGTTCCTTTCAGAACGAAGTTGATCAAGAATAAAAATCAAGATCAGGGACTCATTGGTCAGTCCAAATGTTAATAGATTGAGCATCTCCAATATCCCAGCAAAGGTATTTATGAATCAAATTGATTCCTTGTAAGACACAATTCCATATCCACGAGGAGTTAGTTCATTTTTTAATGGAGAATATAGATTTTTTCCTAATAATATTTTTCCTTGAGTTGTTTCACCCACCAATAATCTGGTTGCGAAATCAATCTCCAGGCAAACCTAACCATTATTGCCCAGTTCATTTTTTTAGCATCTTTAAAACCCAAGCTTCTCATGATTATAGACTTGCACATGAATTTCCAAGACTTAATGAAATGTCCCTTTGAGTTAACTTTTTTCCTTCACAAAAAATCCATCTAGATAGAGTTGATTTTAGCCCTAATATTGTTAGGGAGTTAGAAACATCTCATTTGATAAATAGTAAAGCTAAAAAGAACTTATTTGTAAGACTAAGGTTGGTTTTGGTAATGCTTTATTTTTTACAAAAGCACTTTCAAAACTTATATATGTCAATAATTTTTGAAACTAGTGTTTGGTAAAAAAAAATTAAAGCGCTTTTTATCCAAAGCATTTCCAAAATTCCTCAATTTTCAAAAGCTGGGGTGGAGGAGCTTTTAAAAGCTACAAAAGCATAAGCTTTGGTCCCACCTAAATTTAATGTTTGATTTATCTTTTTTATTCCTATTTAATTTTATAAATGACAAAAGTTACCCTTAAATTTATTTCTTATATTTTGTTCTTTAAATATTATTACTTTTTATTTTCAAACTATTTTATATACCATTCATTTAATTTGTCAACAATAAAAATAAAAACAATTTTTTTTTATTATCAATTCAATTATTTATTATAAGAAGTAATTACACAGGGCTGGCTGAGAGTCTAGCAACAATCTGTGCTCCCGCACCTTTTTGAATAGCAATACCTAGCCTATGAAAGAGAGAACCACCAATCTTATGGTTGGCATCATAACTAACTAAGCAATTCCTTAAACGTTTCAGTAAAGAAATAGTGTCGACTCCAAGTTCACCTAATGTAGAGAAAGCCAAAACTCCAAAACCGTACCCATGAGTCGCACATTTGTCGAGATATTTATTGCATTTACGAGTGACCGCCGCAGAAATAGCATGCCCTGGTATAAAATTGTGAGTCCTAGCACTTGTGAAAGGATACGCACCCGTGACATCGAACCATACATCCTTCCCATCTTCCCAATTATACACAAGAATATCAGCGGGTTTCAACCCATTCTCAGTATCCGACAAAAAACCCAAAGATACTTCCTTCCTTGCTGCCACACCACCTTTATAAAGAATATCCTATAGGACATCTCTAACTAGGTCGTGCCTATACTTGGGACCCACATCTTTCGCGCAGTACACCGCATGATATCCAAAGATATCCATGTCATGATTACAACTAGGACACAAACTTTATTTGACAAAGAATGGGATGCCCAGCCGATACATGAGCACAGAACTGAACTGTCTTTGCGAAACTGTCTGGTTAAGCCCACTAATAGGGATGGCTTTGAGAAAGTCCATTGCATGTTCAACTCTATTGCACTGCCATAGAATAACATCTCTTTCAGTTAAGTCGTAGCATATATGAATTCGTTCCTTGACAACACCAAAGTAAACAACTGCCAGGGACTGCATATACTTGGGGGAAGCATCATTGATGTTGAAGTTGGAAAGAGATAATCCACAAGCTTGAGTGAATGACTGCAGAGCATGCTGAAACCTATGGCTGTGATCTGTATCTGCTGGTAACCGCAGTAATATTAAATAATTACTTTATTGTAGTTTGACTTTTTGTTTGAAAAAATATATATATAAAAAGTGTCTAAGTAAAATAATTTTTATTAACAATCATAATAATAGTGATAATTAGTAATTTAATATTATTTATATTTATATTTAATAGTCAGTAACGATGTCAGTAGGGGTGTTGGGAAATTTCTTTTTTATAGGCTAGCTGTCGCTATTCAGAAGGGGGTTGGTGCTCAGCTAGTTGCTAGGCTACCAACTAAAGGTCTGTATGACTCTGTTTATGATTATTAAATAATAATCCGAAAAATAATAATATTATATTTAATAGTATAAAATTAATTATTTTTAACCCCAATAAAATTGAATAAAATTATTTTCAAAGATATTTATGTTTTTGTCATTTGCTACAACAACAATGGTCGAATCTCATATTTTACGAAACACATTTTGATTGTTTTTTTAATCAGGTTTAACTTTAATTAATTTTTTACCAAACGTCTAACTGTTTTTTTCTCACAGCACAGCACAACAACGCACAACAGAAAAGTGCTTTTACAAAAGCTGCAGCAATACCAAACTAAGCCTAAGTCCTATGAGCTAGATTTGGCTGCTAGATTATCCAAAAAGTGTTGCAGTTCAAAAAAAAGTGTTGTCTATTTGTTAACACTAGTTCTCTCTCCTAACAATTGCTCACATGTAAACTAGTGTTGTGCTGAATGGTTCAGATCAATCGAGATCACCTTTTCGTAAAATAATTCAGCGCATCTGGATTTATTTTTTATCTAACAGCAACATAAATATACTTTTCGCTAATGATTCAGCGCAACTTCCTAAATTTACTTTTAGGATTTAGGAGGTTGCCTTAGCTGCCAATTTAGATGTTAGATTAGAGCTAGCACTATGGGAGGGGATATCCCTTCCCTATCCCTCAATTTCCCTCAAAATCCCAAAAAAGAAACCACTATGGTCTCCCATATCCTACACGAGTAGGGATACACACCACCATTCCTACAAGGCTGAACGCTTACTAAGTACGCGTTTGCTTTTTCACTTTACGGGTACTGAGTACCCGTATTCTTTTTCTGGTTTTTAAACTTTCACCCTAACACTTCCCCTTTTCACTCATTTTTTTACTAAAACTCGTTTTTTTTACCTATTTGATTTTTTTTTTTACTATAATTTTTTTTTTACCTAGATAAATATTTTCCCATTAAAAAAAAATGAAAAAAAAACGCGTACTGAGTATCCGTTTGGCACTATTTATACGAGTACTGAGTACGCGTCTAGTGTAGGGAAGGGATAGCAGAGCACCATAGCAAGCTTGCCTTTCATGTGCCATCCCTTCCCTTTATTTGGAACTCTATTATTGGGGCTACAAGAGTCAAGCTTTTTGGGGGGCTATCTTGGGTCACCAAATATCAATTGGGATACCCCTTATCCAATTTTTATATAAAGACTAATATGACCCCATATGATTTTAGATAATAAACTTGATTAACATTATTAATCATGATTAGAAAATCAATTAAGGCTAATTCTTTAAGTTAGATGAAGTCAAAACAAACAAGAAAAAAAAATTGGGAATTTTTTTTTTGAAATGAGTGATTTATGATGAGCATAATTTCATCATCATGATGAGGATGATGATCATAAAGAAAACCCAAAACTATTTTCTTCTCCTACTCTTTCTCATTCAAATATCATGATCAAAATTATGATCATCATAGAAAGAAAAAATTAAGAAAACCCACCATTTTTTTTTTAAATGGTTAAAAAAATCCAATTCGATGAATTTTGGGTAAAAAAATAATAATTTCTGAAGATGTTTACGGATGGGAGTTCTTTGATTCCCAACCGTGAATCAAGATTACGGTTGAGATAGTTTGTCGACCTAACCGAAAGTCCACATTTCGGCTTGGTTTTCCCGACCGAAAGATTTTTCGATTTTTTTTTTCGTTTTCATAACCTAGCCGAAACTGTGGTTATGGCTAGGATAATTTTTCGACCTAACCGTAGAAACGAAAAACGTTTGGGAAATGATGGTGCTACAAGCCGTATTTTTTATTTACGGCGGGGAAATAAAGAATTCCTAACCGAAATTATTTTTCTGATTTTTTTTGTTTTTAGAACCAGTTAAGGATGGGTTTTCCCAGCCGTAATTTGAGTTTCGGCTGGGTTTTCCTAGACGTAACAGCAGTTTTGGCTGGGTTTTCCCAATCGTAATTGATTCTGGAAACCCCAAAAAATCAGAAAACTAATTTCGGTTGGGATAACGAAGCTGTAAAATGTATTTTCGGCTGGGAATCTAAGAACTCCCAGCTGTAAACATCTTAAAAAAAAATAAAAAATTACCCGAAATTCAGAGAATCATATTTTTTAACCATTTAAAAGCAAAAATAAATTGTGGGTTTTCTTAGTTTGTTCATTTTATGATGATCACAATCTTTATATCTATGAATTTATGATAATAGTTTTAGGTTTTCTTTATGATCATCGCTCTCATCGTGATGAAACTATGATCATCATCTTTTATCACAATTTATGATTGAGAAGAGAATGATGGGGAGAAAAAGTACTAGATTTAGTTTGTTTTTTAATCATGATCATCGTGATGAAATCATGATCCGTAAATGAGAGGAGAAGGAGAAGAAGAAGATGATAAATTTAGGATTTTTATTTTTTTTTAATGAATAGTAAAATTTAGGTAGGGTATTTTTGACTTTTTAATATATCTTGAGCCCCCTAATCATTTTTTACCTCCCCAAAGAAAAAAAAACTCCCAAAATGATCAAAGGACCAAGACCCTCACAGCCCCAATAATAGGGGATAGCTAGCACATAGTGCCAGCTCTTAGCACACCATAACTTAGCTTTTAGGATGACTCCACCGTTTTGTCAAATAGGCACTCGTAAGTAGGTCACGTGTCCACTTTTGATAGGTGTTTTTTGATTAAGAATTCTAGAAAAGACAATCTGTTTATTGTACCAAACTGAGGTTTAATTGGGTAGTTGGTATGATTTTCAAGAAGAGTTTGAAGAACCCTCGGTTATTTTTATAATTAATTGTTATTATGTGTTCCTTATATAGAGAATTTTATTGACGGGTTTTTTATTAAAAAAATAAATGGATTTGGCTACAAATATTTTCCCCGCTTAACACACCATAAGACTTAGCTTTAGGATGACACCACCGTTTTGTCAAATAGGCACGCGTAAGTAGGTCACCTGCCCACTTTTGATAGAATGAAAATACCTCCTTCTCTTTTTCTCTCTAATCTTCCAAGTTCTCAATTCTTCTTTCATTTGTCGAATCCCATTTCAGATCGGTATAATTAAGGCTATTCCGAAGATGATTTTCAAGGTTCTCTGTGAGTTTAATGGCCGATTTCACCTTCTAATGGATTGCCTCCATTTTAACTGGTATGTGCATTGATTGGCTCTAATCAAGAAAATTGAAATTGATCTGATTCTTATTGATCGAAGACCTAATCAAGCATCGAGCAAAATTTGGTTAGGTCTGATGTGAGTATGCTGCTGCCTGCGTGGTCATTTAGCTGGAATCATTTGAGTATCCATGGAATTGCAGGTAATCAAACAAACCCTTGACTTCTTAAAACCCAAATTTTGAACACTGATTATGTATTTCACTTTTGGGGGGGGATTTTGATTGTGATATTTGTGAAGCATTTAAGCTATTTTTTTTTTAGGTTAGTAGGAAATTACAAATTTTAACATGTATTTTTGGATCTGAGTAGAAACAGACGAATTTTGTTTGGTGAATTTAGAGTTGAAATCAGACTAGATTGTAATTTAGCAAAGAACTAGTAGAGATTTAAGTGAGGGTTTCTGAGTATGAAAGACTACAAGCCAAAAAGTGAAGTTCCCCCAAAGTCAATGTTGTCCACTTGTTTGAAAATAAATATCTAAGTCAAGTAGACGAGAAGAAGAAGATAATGTTATGTCGCCGCGATTTCAAAGAAAGACTATAACCAAACTGAAGAAGACTAAAAAAACTTATATCATCTTCATTTTGATCTTTTAATTGTGTTTTTTCTTAGCTCTTCTGGAGGAAGAAAAGAAGAAAAGAAGAAATGGTTAATATTATTGGAGCCGATCGATTTCATGGTACAATTTTGTTTCTCTAATAAATATTTTAATTAGTTATCATGCTATTGGAAGTTGTTGGTAGATTTTTGTTTTTGCTGATTAATTTTGAATCTACGAATGAATGGAAAACATGATTTAGAATCTGATGAGGAATTCGAAACTGGATACTTCACTTTGAAGCGGCTAAATGCTGCTACGCAAAATTTCAGTCAAGTAATATGTAGGACCGGCTATGGAAGCGTTTACAAGGTCAATTTCATGTTGCGGCTTCATATACGCTCTAGTAAATTTATACTACTGTAGTACATTTCATGATGTCTGTATACACGCAGGGTACTCTTCCTAATGGGATGAACATCGCTGTGAAACGAATAAATATAACTCGTGAAGATACAAAATCTGAGCTTCAAAATGCAGTAAACATGATGTCTACCTTGAGACACCCAAATGTTGCTAGACTGTTCGGACACTGCCCACTGAAAAATGAAGGCCTACTTGTGTATGAGTACATGGAAAATGGTTCTCTTGATACAGCTTTGTTTGGTAATGATCGGTAACATATAACTGCTCAAGGAAAGATTAGTTAAAATTGTACTACTAGTGTGTAATTATGTACAGATTTATGATGCAGGCAATGAGAATTTGAAGAAAAGGCTCAATTGGCACATCAGAGTTCAAATTTGTCTGGGAATCGCAAATGGCCTTGCTTTCTTGCATCACAAAGACCAATCAAAATCCATGATTATTCATAGAGATATTAAGCCTGCAAATATTTTTCTTGACAAATTTCTTAATCCCAAGATATCTAATTTTGAATGCGCTATGATTTCTGGAGAAGAAGACACGGATTGCTCGACCAATGTGGTTGGAACATTGTAAATATGAGAAGATTACTACACTACTTTTCGAATTCTCATTTCAGACTAGAACACGATATAAACTCACTTGTTATTTGATATGCTTTTATTGCAGGGGATATCTGGACCCTCAGTATTGTATTAAAGGTACTGTAAGTGAAAAGTCAGATGTATACAGTTTCGGAGTGGTCATACTTGTACTAATGAGTGGACAAAAGCAAAACAACAAGTTATCAACTGCAGATCAAACAAAAAACCTTCAGGGAATTGTAAGTTACAACTAGCGTCATTCTGAGTCAGCAAAAGTGAATTCGTCAAGTTGTATTATTCGATTCAGTATTTCATAATAATTTCAGTTATTAGGTAGACTAGTAGGCGTTTGATTCGTGTTTTTGATTCCACCTTGTTTTTTCTTTTGCTGCATCTTCAACTATGGAGCTTTGGTTTTGGCATGCAGGCACATGAGTTGCATCGAAATGCAGATCTTTTATCACTGATTGATGAAGAGTTGAAGGAAAGCA
>JAJJWX010003828.1:0-271591 GCA_023529315.1 Papaver bracteatum | reverse complement strand
ACATTGATACACACTTAGACACATCTTTTACAATACTTTTGCACACTTTTACACACACAATACTTTTCTCTTTGTGTGAACTCTTTAATATGAGTAACTAAATTGATTGAGGATGAATTCCTAGTTCTTAACATGTTTTGAGTTTTGTTTTAAATCTACTTTGAAGTTTTCACATGATTATCGTTTGTTTTTACTAATAGGAATGTTTATACATTCATGATTGATTGATAGATTGTTTAGGTGCGCAACTAAATTGATTTGTTAATTTGATCTATAGCTAGTGAAAGTTAGGGGATAAGTAATCGTTTCTTGACTCTTTACATAAGTAGCAAACACGAGACCTTGCGGAGGGATTCCGTGGAGAAATTGTGTGTAAAAACAACGTTAGCAAGTGGACCTTGATCTAAGAGTCTAACTACTAATATCAACCTAATAAATTCATAAATCTTAATGCGTTTAACTAAATTACATCTTGAGTGATCTACTACTAGGTGGTTTGGTGAATAGAATCTGGTAGTCGAGAACTTCCGTATCCGGTGATATAAGGGATTTTGGGGTTAGCATTGATCTAGCTGCTATACCTACGGTTGGTGATAATTTGTGACTAATAAAAAGTGGAAAAGTACATAACTTTAATCATTGTTTTGCAGCGAAGAAGGATTCCTTGATCTAATCTATCTTATTGATTTCCTTTATATTTGTAATTGCTTTATTTACTTTTTGTGACAATTCAATCCCCTTTTTGTGTGACAATTTTACAACTAGAATCTCGTGCTCCTCGTGGGATCGACCTTGACTACCCTATATTACTTGTTAATTAGGTAGTAAAGTATTAATTAATTTGTTGTGGTTACGACACGCATACATCTTCTCGGCAAGAATCATTTCCAAAATGGACAAGAATTTTCACCAGAAATAAAGTAATAATTTCGCGTGAACAGAGACAATACTTATGATTTTCATTAAAGGAAGAATACTTCTTTATATTTTGAGGATTGAGTACTTCTTATATTTCTTCAAGGATACTTCATACTTCGCAGAGTTGATACTTCTTATTTACTTAGCAAAGATTTGGAACTTCACAAAAGAATAGAGGCAAGTACGTACTTCTCAAGTCTAGTATTCTTTCGCTTGTTCCTTCATCAACAAAAATCAAAGACTACTACAACAATAGATTTTTTTATTAAAAATTACTTTTCAAGCAGTATTCAAGAAAAAAGAGGCAAGATGTAGTACCATAATATCGCCACAGCAATATTCTGGCGAGATTAACAACATTTCTGCGAGCGTCACAGCGAGTTCTCCAACAACACTTTGCGAGTGTCACAAAATAATGACATAACAGTTGACGATTGAAGAAACACAAAAAGAACATGATTGACTGGCGATGGTTACGATGCTTAGGAATAGTTACTGCGATAATATCGCGAATGATATCTGAAATTAGAGGACAGCTTAGTTGTCACCCATTAAGTAGTTTCCTATAAATAGAGATCCAATAGATTCAGGAAAGAGAGAGGTATTTTTTCGAGAGTTGAGAGAGTCTTGAGGATAGAGAGAAATATTTTGCAGAGAGATTTTTAGAGAGAGAAAATGTATTTTCCTTTATCATCTTCTTCCCCAAAACTAGATTTAGAACTCCATTAATGGAGATTATCAATGTTAATCAAATGTAAAATTAAACAATCATAGTGAAGAATCATGGACGTAGATCAAATTGATCGAACCATGTAAAAATCCGTGTGTCTATTTACAATTTTTAGAATTTTAATCATACTTTTAATATCAAATTAGTTTAGATCAAGAGATTATTATCAAGATATTACAAGGGGTGTATTGTGGGAAATCCTGCAACTACATAAACCTATGAGTTTTGTTCCGTATTTTGATAAATCAAGGTGAACAGGAACCAATCAATAAAACCAGAATTATATTCCCGAAGAACAGCTCAGTTTTATCAATCACCTCACAATAGTATTAATCGACGCAGCGAAAAAAGATATTGTGTTATCACAAACGATGAGACGAAGATGTTTGTGATTACTTTTATATTTTGCCTATCGGAGACAGAAATCTCAAGCCAATTATTACAATTGTACTCATACGATAGAAACAACAAGATCAGATCACACAACTACAAGAAAAGTAGTATCAGTCTGGCTTCACAATCCTAATGAAGTCTTTAAGTCGTTAACCTGGTTTTAGAAGAAGAAAACCAAAGGTTAAAGGAGAATCGACTCTAGCTTAGCAAACTAGTATCACACAGAATGTGTGGGGATTAGGTTGCCCATTTGCTAGAGTTCTCCCTTATATAGTCTTTCAAATCAGGGTTTGCAATCAATGTTAGCTTAGTAACAAAGCATTCAATATTCACCGTTAGATGAAAACCTGATTAGATACAAGCTAATATCTGTCAACCGTTAGATCGAAAACTTAACTTGCCATACACACATGTACTTGACGATTTTGGGTTTGTGTAACCGTACCCAAATATGTACAATAGTTGGTTCAATATTAGTCAACCAAATGGTTATCCAAATGATAACTTTCATATCAACCATATTCTTCTTCACCATAACTAGTCCAAATGAACTAGTTAGAGAGTTATTCAATTTCTATGAGATCTTATGTACTACACAAGACACAATTGAAGCAAAAACGATGTGATTCACTCAAATCGATTCATGAACTATAAAGCCAAGGTTTGCAATAGTATTCCTTAGATAATTTAAATAAGTTCACGAACATCGTTTTTAGACATAACCACTCAAGTTCGCGGACTGGGTTCGCGGACTAAAGTTAACCGGTTGGAGTTCACAAACTCCAGCAGAAATTCTCGAGTTCGAGAACTTCCATCAGTACGCGAACTGAAACCGATCTACAACTCCAGCAAAAATTCTCGGGTTCGAGAGCTACGCTCGTTCGCGGACTGAGTTGATGCTCAAGTTCCGGTTTTCACTTGATCAACAAAGTTCGCAAACTTTGGTTCAAGTGCTAAGGACTTATACATATATGTGTTACCACAACAATTTTTATATCCCTCAGTGGTTATATTGTCTAAACTCTCATTTCAATCATTGAAACATTCTCAGAGGACGTCATATAGTTGTTATTCACAAACTATTTTCCGTCAGAGCAATTTCCAAAGTGATTGAAACATAACATGACTTTCTTCACTAGTCAAAGATGAACTTGGCTAAAGAAAAATCTTTACTAACACACATTTCGAGAAATAGATAAGCGAGATATACTCAGCTCGAAATGTCACATGCGTATATTCTTAGTCTATATAGTAAAAAAACCTTTGTCTCAAGATAGGAGATAAAGTAGATAGACTTTTGAGTGATAGATAAGTTCAAGTCTCCACATACCTTTTAGTCGATGAAGATCCACTGGTTCCTTGAGTAGTCCTTCATCTTGTATGATGATTTCCATGGAGTTCTTGAGCTCAACTACACTTTCTATCCTAGTCCGAGACCTTAGCTATAGTAGACTAAAAATCAAGACTTTATAGTTTTAATCAATAACATTGACAAACATGCTTGATATAGCAACGCATGCGAGTTCGACCGAGCAATGCTCTAACAACATCAATCATGTCACACCCCGGATATTAACTAGGGTTTTGGTCTGGAGGTCTACGGCATGTGTGTTCATACACCCAATGAGAATGTGAGCAAGTCGTGCAATCAGTTGGAGGAGTTAACAAAGTAGTGGATGGAAAATCAACCAAGTCTCTGCACGTTGAGCAACTGGTTTTAACAAGATTTCCACTTCTCCGCTCTTTGATTCCATCAACTGTCACACTTCATGGGATCATGGTGTTTACAATTCTAGCAATATAAATAAGTCTCTGAATCATGATTGCAAAAGAAGGACAATCTCACGTCAAACAGATAACACGAGATCAACAACTCAACATCTGAACGATTACTCTCAACAGAGCAAATTCAATCATTTAGAACTTATCTTATTTTTAGAATACACAACACACCTATAATCTTTGATCACCACTGATCTCACATATTTCTCATCTTCCCTCCTACAGATCGACCCATCCTCTTTTGTGACCAAATTTACTCTGGAACGACCATTGTCTTGGTTTAGGCCGGAGTACTACAAATTGATCTCTCGAATTCAAAGCACTCCCTTCTTGCAGTACATCTGTGTGAGGTTAGATAGTTCGCTCGGTTCAGGGAGTTTCCTCCGCACGGTCATCTCCCCAATTCCTTAAAAACCAGCAACTCATTTTGCTCCATCTAGAATATGCTAGAATACTCTGTTGGTGCGGTGGGGAGCCTTCTCATGTGGACCTTATTAGCGTGATGGATAATGAAACAAAACTGAATTAAATATACTGGCTCCATCAACCTTCGTTGTGTTATGTGACACTGTTCTTCACTTTGGATTGAAGAAGTGGGGCAACATCGTCACAATTGGTCAAGCTACTTTTATGCATAGTTTTGTCCCGGGATACCTTCCTTCTCTCAGCGCCAATGGGTTTCCAATATAGAGATATAACATTGACAGAGCTGCTCGATAGATGGGTTTCGATCAATCAGTCCCTCGTTATCGTTTTTCCCTTCCTTCGTTGGAAAATCTCAAGCAATCCTTAGATATTCACGTCGTCTTTGGTACAAGTATTCCGTTTTGTCTTGTCGGTGTGGGAAGACACATGTCATGACGCGGTACATAATATTTTGGGACTTACAACTCTCTTTTCTTTGTATATTTTTGTTAGAGATTCCTGGCGCCGTACGTGGTATTCTTTTTAATGATCAATTATCATCTCGCCCGAATTTAAGAGTAATTTCCCGTGAGAAGAGAATGTTCACATTTTATGCTTGTATTATTGCGAATTCTGATGCCTCTACACCTCGACACAAATGAAGCTTGGGATAGGAAAATGAGTCTTCAGAAAAAACTTCAAAAATTACCACGATTGCCGCCTCTGATGAAACATCATCATCGCCTTCGAGCAATGGAAGTACTCCCTCTAACACAGTTGTTGTCACAAAATATATTGACACTGAATATCCAAATGCCGGAGATTTCTTTGATTTCAAGTTCGACCTGATCCGTCCTAATTACAAATGCATCGGCGGTTTTACGGTTCCTTCTCTCTATGCTGATTTGCACTCCGAAATATGGAATAAATTCGGCCATTTCTTCATGGGCGATTACGGGAGGTATCGGTCCCTAGAGGAGAAGGTGTCCATGTTATTGACTAAGGTCCAAGATGAAAAAGCGGGGGTCTAACAACCATACCTAATATTTCACTTAGCAATCTGTATGGAAAAACTCCAATATACTTTTATGAGAATCAACTAGACAGTCAGACTCAATCAATAGAAAAGTATACCAAAGAGTTTATATCTCTATCTCTCGATTTAAATCTTACTCAAGAAAGCTGCGAGTCTCGATTAAGTACTTGGATGGTACCAAAAAACAATATCCAAGTGTAAATCAATTTACATCAACAACCAAAAGGTCGAATATTCTAATTGATTGAACAACGCACAACCTGTATTATTTCAATTATATAACAAATATAATGCGGAAAAGAAATAACACAAACACCCTAATTTTGTTAACGAGGAAAACGCAAATGCAGAAAAACCCCGGGACCTAGTCCAGATTGAACATACACTGTATTAAGCCACTACCGACACTAGCCCACTCCAAACTAACTTCGGTATGGACTGTTGTTGAACCCCAACCAATCTCACACTGATCCAAGGTACAATTATGCTCCTACGTCTCTGATCCCAACAGGATACTACGTACTTGATTCCCTTAGATGATCTCACCCACAACTAAGAGTTGTTACGACCCAAAGTCGAAGACTTTAATAAACAAATCTGTATCACACAGAAAAGTCTACGGTAATAGATAAATCCATCTCCCTCGAACATACCTACGAGTTTTGTTCCGTCTTTTAATAAATCAAGGTGAACAGGAACCAATTGATAAACCAGACTTATATGCCCGAAGAACAACCTAGTATTATCAATCACCTCATAATAGCCTTAATCGACGCAGCGAAAAAAGATATTGTGGAATCACAAACGATGAAACGAAGATGTTTGTGACTACTTTTTATCTTGCCTATCAGAGATAGAAATCTCAAGCAAGTTATTACAATTGTACTCATAAAATAGAAGCAGAAAGATCATATCACACAACTACAAGAAAGTAGTATCAGTCTGGCTTCACAATCCCAATGAAGTATTTAAGTCGTTAACCTGGTTTAGAAGAAGAAACCAAAGGTTAAAGGAGAATCGACTCTAGCTTAGCACAACTAGTATCACACAGAATGTGTGGGGATTAGGTTTCCCAGTTGCTAGAGTTCTCCCTTATATAGTCTTTCAAATTAGGGTTTGCAATCAATGTTAGCTTGGTAACAAAGCATTCAATATTAACAGTTAGATGAAAACCTGATTAGATTCAAGCTAGTATTAATCAACCGTTAGATTGAAAACATAGCTTGTTATACACAAATGAAATGCACATTTGTAGGATTGTGCAACTGTACCCAAACTTGTACATTAGTTGGTTCAACAATAGTTAACCAAATGGTTAGCCATATGATCACTTTCATATCAACCATATTCTTCTTCACCATAACTAGTTCAAATGACTCAAATGAACTAGTTAGAGAGTTGTTCAATTGCAAGGAAATCTCATGTACTACACAAGACACAGTTGAAGCAAAAACGATTAGATTCACTCGAATCGGTTCATGAACTATATATCCACGGTTTGCAATAGCATTCCTTAATTTATAAAGATAAGTTCACAAACATCGTTTTTAGACATAAGCTACTCAAGTTCGCGGACTTAAGTTCCCGGATGGAGTTCACAAACTCCAGTAGAAATTCCCGGGTTTGAGAAATTCGCCAGTTCGCAGACTGGGTTCGCGGACTTAGCTCACGCACTTCTCCGGTTGCACTTGATCAACAAAGTTCGCAAACTTTGGTTCAAGCAATAAGGACTTATACATATATGTGTTTCCACAACAATGCTTATATCCTCCAATGGTTATATAGTCTAAACTCTTATTTCAATCATTGAAACATTCTCAGAGGACGTTATATAGTTGTTATTCACAAACCATTTTTCGTCAGAGCAATTTTCAAAGTGATTGAAACTTACCATGACTTTCGTCACTAGGTAAAGATGAACATGGCTAAAGCGAAAGCTTTACCAACACATATTTCGAGAAATAGATCGGCGAGATATACTCGGTTCGAAATACCAAATATGTATAATCTAAGTCTATATAGAAAAACGACTTTTGTCTCAAGTTAGGAGATAAATAGACTTTTGAGTGATAGATAAGTTCAAGTCTCCACATACCTTTTATTTGATGAATATCCACCAGTTCCTTGAGTAGTCCTTCATCTTGTATGATAATTTCCATGGAGTTCTTGAGCTCAACTACACTTTCTATCCTAGTCCGAGACCTTGGATATAGTAGACTAGAAATTAAGACTTATAGTTTTGATCACTAATATTGACAAACATTCTTGAGATAGCAACGCATGCGAGTTCGACCGAGCAATGCTCTAACAATCTCCCCCTTTGTCAATTTTAGTGAAAAAACTATCAATACATATGGAATACAAAAAATATATAAATAAACTTTGTGGCTCCTATTCCACATGTCTAATCTTCAACATTACTTGAAATCTTCGTCACTTCCAAGTACTCCAATGATCCCAAAGGTTGTAAGTTTAGCATCATCGTTGTTGAAAATCCGTAGCTATAACAACGAGAAAACAAGAGTTCTCAATCATTGTTATACAGTGTCATAGTATCATTACACAGCGTTAAAGTCCAATTGAATCACAACTTTAACAACAATACTATGGGTGATATGTCACTCACCCTTAGTCAATTCTCCATCTCACATAAATACGATCCGGAGCGGGTCTATATACACTATCATATGTTTCACTTGGTACGAAACTCGGCACGTTGGGAGTTGAGTTAATCTGGTTCCATGCAGGTCGCAAATCCATGAATTCATTAGGCCTCTGCAAGAAACTAGATTGCCAAGTATAAGAAGTATAACTATCCCCCCATCCTTGTGATTGCCCACTTACATAACTACCAAAAGGTTGTTGCGATGTATGAGAATAATCACAAGGTCTTGTCGAATAATCATCATATCCAAAAGATTGGTTTTGATTATATCGGGCATATGGTTGGAAGTTATTGTAAGAGTGAGATTGAAAATCAGAATTATCACCATAGTATGCTTGGTCTCTTGAACCATATATATTGTTTTCAAAAGGATTCATCTTGCACACAACTAGTTTAGAGACTTACCTCTTGTTCCAATTGTGCACACGCAAAAAGAATGATTTATGGTACCTGAAAATAAAATTCTAAAAAGATAAATTAGAAAATGCAAAGAATGAAAGTAAATTCAAAAACAGAAAATCAAATAACAACTCAAACTAGCGACCGCTCCCCGGCAACGGCGCCAATTTTGACGAGGCTGTCAACCTATCAATAATAATTCTCTTATGCTACACAAATCTATAAAGAAGTAGTGAGGCAAGTCGAGTTTGTATCCACAGGGAGAGTTGAGTCTAAGTTGTCGATTCAACTTCTGAATAAGAAATGCAAATATGAGAATGAGAATGATCAAGGACTCCTTCTAAGTCACAAAACATGAATCTTATTGATATAGCTAATTTCCGCAAAGTACCCATTACTAATAACCCTAGAATATTTAGTACGCTCAAATATCCCGCAATATCTCCTAATTCACCGGACACGGAAGCGCTCGACTACCGGATTCTACTTGCCAAGTTTCCTAGAGGTATGCTTACTAGGTGTGACTCAAACAAGTGCACTAAGCTCCGTGAGATAGGCTATTCCTAGTGACAAACACATAAGCTCGATTCATCTACTAGTGTCATTCAATACATATGATTATTTAACAATATCCCATCGTCAATAACCACATATTACTACTTGTATTCGGAACATCTAGACAATTACGGGTCGAAGAGTTCTCGAATTAGCAATTGAATCATCCATAAACCAATTTAATTTACAACTTAAATGATTCATAAATAACTCACATAAGCAATATTAGCACGGTAGAGAATAAGCAATAACAAGATAAATTGCAAGAAAACAGGCACTTTAAATATCAATTGGAGTTCAAGTTTGGACGTTGAAGTTGTCCCTAACCAAATGAAATTAGCTACTAGAGTTCATGGCACACAATGAAGAAAATAAAACAGGAATACAAAACCAAACAGCAGCGGGTGGAGTGCAGATATGGACTGATGGTGTTGGCGAAGGTATGGCTTGGTAGTAGTGGAGTGGTGGTGGCGTATGCGAACTGCTGATGCCTTGGGGCTGTATTTCCTGTGCTCCCTGCTAGTATGCTGTGATGGATGATGCTGTGGAGGCTTGGTAGGGGACTGTTGGCAGGCTGCAGCTGCCTGGTGATGGTGAATGCGAGATGCAGGTAGAACTCCAGATGCTGCTGTATGAGATGGAAGTGAGATGGTGGTATGAAAACGGGTGGTGTATGCTGTGAACTGCAGGTGGTAATGGAATGGATGGAGAATGCTTGTATGCAAATGCAGGTGGTATGATGGTGGTGTGGAGATGGTTATGCAGGTGGATATGAATGATGGTTGTGAGGGTTTGGAGAGGAGCAAGAGCTCCTCTCTGTTGGTGATGGTGAAGGCAGTCGCAGAGCGGGTATGAGAGCTCCTTCCTGTAGGTTTAGGTCTTCTTTATATAGCTGCAACTTCCTGCAAATACGTGACCTAAACATCCCCAATAATCCTGGCCATTCAACATTCTAAACCAACGGCCAAAGCACCCTTTGCTTAACTGTTTTCATGGCCCAAAGCTCTATCCATTGCCGAGACTGATTGGTGCCCAGGTCTTCTTTCCTTGCTGCAAATCGAACCCCAGTTTCCTAATTTTGTATAAACTCTATTCACCGCTCAATCTCTTCCATCCATTCACTCATAGATCGACGGAAACAACCTTACTTGTGAGCTGTATTTTCGGCAAGAAACTGGTACCAAAACTCCATGTTCCTATGCACTCTTGTAATGAGATCTAGACAGCTCTCTTACACACCAAAAAACCATGGCTAGCGGATGCACAATACTTAACAGAACTGTAAGCTTCTTCACTGATTCACTTAACTTCATCTAAACCTGCTTACAACAGCTCCTTGAACTGAATTCTTTACAAGCTCACAATCGTTCAGCAACTTCAGTTTCAGTCTCTTCTTTCTTGGCTTTAAAACACATTCATAAACCCTTACAAACGTGATCCAAGACTAACCTTTAACTCAGCCACTTCTCTTCCTTGTTGTTGGATGCGAACTATTCTCTCGACCCTTGATAAGTAGTCAGAGGAACTATGGGTAGCAGCTGTACCAAAATAGGGTATAACTGGTCGTGACTGAAATTGCAGTGAAAAATTACTCATTCGGGCATTTCTACGAACATCTCATGTGTTGTTTACTGGTGCTTCAAAGGTGAATTGTTTTTGATTCTAAAACCATCCCACAACTCCTTCCCTGCAATTCAACAGTTCAATCACACACAACCCACATTTCTAAACTCGGCAGAACTGCACATATGAATCTCTTCAAACATTACTGGCAGGGACAACTTTTCAATGACTTTTCGTGGCAGAAAAACGAATTCAAACTTAAACCAAACTCTCCAAAATTGACTACCCAATCTTTCTTTCCTTCTCAGATTCGAAATCCCTGCCTTGTCTCGGCTAATAATCCATGTCATAGCCTCTTCCATTCACTTCCAAGACCGATGGCAGAACTCATTGTTTTTCCCTGATTTCTTAGTACTCAGCTACCAGACCCATTAGACCCACGAACTCATCCAAACTTTGTCGGCAGTTAACCCTTGGTGCAAAGCAGGTCGCCACGTTAAACAATTATGGATGGGGTACCCCTAACGAACGACTGACTGTCTTTAGCAATTGGTCAGCTAGTTTCCCCTTATCGTCTGCTGGGCTCCCAGTATCGCTTGCCTTTGAAATAACCATTTATCCACTTTTACACCATTTCTCCCTCTTTTGATCCAATGACTCCACAATACCTACAAAATGCAAAACAAAGCGTATTATACAAAAATACAAGAGAAATAATCAAAGAATAACGTATGAAATTGACACTCAAATGATATAATTTAGGCACTTATCAAATTCCCCCACACTTTATCTTTGCTAGTCCTCGAGCAAACAAAACTAAACTAAAATACAACAACTCCTTCTCGTCGAGATTACGGTTAATTTAAGCGTAAATAAAAAGCCTTTAAACCCCTAGGTGTCCCTAGTGGACGAGTTATAGTCTCGTGAAGGTTTACTAGAGATATACCTACAAAAACTTTTACTCCAATTTCTAGCTTCCTGTGAATAGTCTATGAACGAATCCAAGATGATTACAGGAGGAGGTACCTTGATTCAAATCCAATTCATATATAATAAAGCTCTAATTTGATAGTCGAACAAACCACAATACTCGGAAACTAACAAACCACAATCACAATAGAAAGATTAAGAAGATGGATAAGAGGTAGATGTTGGCGAATATTAACAAGTGATCGGTGTTTCCCATATCTGTCTGAAGGTCACTGCCAAGATGAACCTATGACCTATTGGATTGAGCTACTGGTCTGAATCTAGTGTCAATACACTGGCATATACAAGGGAACCAACGATCAACAATCTTAATTCTACATCAACTCAACTGGCATATACAAGGGAACCAGGAGTCGACTTTATTCAACACAATAATAATATTTTTTTTCCTTTTTCTTTTTCTTTTTCACTTTTTTTTTTTTAAGACAACATGATTGGATCTTTTGGACCCAAGCGCATGATTCTTGTCAGCAAGTATATGATAGTTTCCTTGGATCCTGCATTCCACGCTTGTTTAGGCGACGGATACAGGGACAACGTTTCACACATATTGCTTTATCCAAGTGTCTTTTTATTCCGATTGGTCTAATTGGTCGGTTTTTTTTTTTTGTAGTAACTCAATCATTCTATTTCATCCTATCAGTAATAATAATTCGATGTTAGTGACCCACCACATCACTTAGAAAATAATAGATAAATATGGAAAAATAAAAATAGAATGTGATATGGTGATATTCCGAGATATGGTGACAACTTATTTGTATAATTTATAATTTATGAGCTATGTTCGTCTTTTCAATTAATAGGTTCCTCAACTCCTGCAATCAAGATGGTTTCGTCCACTTACTTATATTGGTAGTGTCATCCTAAAGGCACAAGTTTCTAGATTTTGAAGTTTATAAAGCAATTTTTTTTTTTTAATTAAAAGTATCAAACTCTAAAAATTATATACAAATTACATAACTACAAATGATACTCCAACTCATAGCTATTTCTGAACAATAGAGGATAAACACTAAACTAGCTATTTAGTTGGAATTTAACCCTGACTCAGCCAATATATATACTTCACCGTCAAGAGAAAATTCCATCTACTTAGAAAGGCTAATGTTTATTCTAAATTGTTCAAAAATCTCTAAAAGTTAGAGTTTTGTATACGTCAATTTTTTTGGTTCATATTATACCTTACCCCCACACTTAAATCAAACATTGTCCTCAATGTTTCAAACCATTGCAAAAAGAATAAGAGGAATACTTGAAAAAGACAAGGAAGTAAGGATTGGAATTGTGCACCTGATTGACGCATACGAGAAACATTCAAAATAGACTCCCCCGTATATCAACAATCTGAAAATTTGAGGGTATTCCCATAAAACAATCTGCAAATATAGCAAAAGCTTCACAAGAATATTAGCAAATGGTGGGAAAAGTGAAATTATCATCCCACGAGAGTCACCCCCACACTTAGTTTCTTCTACACTCGGAAGTGTATACAAAACGTAAGTGGAAGGCACTTCTACTAGTTCCTCTTGGAAAACCTGCACGGTGTTAGACTCAAATACATATGGTGGATACTTAGATACAAGAAATTCGGATAAAACTTTAGAAGCACATAATTCCATCCCCAAATGAGGTATTTTCCTAAAAGATGGATTAACAACTCTTTGAGAAACTACTACTATTTTGGGAGGATCATCATTAGATAGAGATTCACATAAAGGGTTAGACAAACCTTGCAAAACCTCTTGTATTTCGGGATCCATGGTACTGCTGGACACTTCCATTCTCACGTCACAAGTATCATCATTCTTACTCGAACTCTTGGCAAGACATTCATTGGTTTCTTCTATAACCAAGTCCTCCTCATCGGAAAAGAAATCAGGATCTTCTAAAAGCAAATTATCGTAATCCTTACGTTCTTCACAAGTTGACTTCTCATTCAAATTATCGGCGATCTCTGAATTTGGGGTACGGTGCACAAAGAAGTCATAATCATCATCGCTCTCATACACAACATAAGTCGTACCATCAATAATGGTAGTGTTTCTAGACTCAACTTCTTCCTTTTGAATAGGAGAATGATCATTAAAATCATGAGTTGAACTAGTAGCACTATCATTATCAATATTTTCTAAGGGTTCATCATCCTCGGAATCTTCTTCTTGGGGCTCTTCTCCATTATCAAAACGGCAGTTAACCTCATCATGTACGGCCCTAGTAATTGCTTGAAGAGTTTCTTCCATTGCTCCCTCTTCTTCCAACTGCTCATATAGTTTAGAGAGTTTCTTTAAGTTAACACGTTTTCCGCTACTATTCACAATAGGTTCTCTAGACCACGCCTCTTCCCTTTGAATGGGTGAAGAATCATAAATACGATCCGGAGTGGGTCTATATACACTATCATATGTTTCACTTGGTACGAAACTTGGCACGTTGGGAGTTGAGTTAATCTGGTTCCATGCAAGTCACAAATCCATGAATTCATTAGGACTCTGCAAGAAACTAGATTGCCACGTATGAGAAGTATAACTATCCCCCCATCCTTGTGATTGTCCACTTACATAACTACCAAAAGGTTGTTGCGATGTATGAGAATAATCACAAGGTCTTGTCGAATAATCATCATAGCCAAAAGATTGGTTTTGATTATATCCGGCATATGGTTGGAAGTTATTGTAAGAGTGAGATTGAAAATCAGAATTATCACCATAGTATGCTTGGTCTCTTGAACCATATATATTGTTTTCAAAAGGATTCATCTTGCACACAACTAGTTTAGAGACTTACCTCTTGTTCTAATTGTGCACACGCAAAAAGAATGATTTATGGTACCTGAAAATAAAATTCTAAAAAGATAAATTAGAAAATGCAAAGAATGAAAGTAAATGCAAAAACAAAAAATCAAATAACAACTCAAACTAGCGACCGCTCCTCGGCAACGGCGCCAATTTTGACGAGGCTGTCAACCTATCAATAATAATTCTCTTATGCTACACAAATCTATAAATAAGTAGTGAGGCAAGTCGAGTTCGTATCCACAGGGAGAGTTGAGTCTAAGTTGTCGATTCAATTTCTGAATAAGAAATGCAAATATGAGAATGAGAATGATCAAGGACTCCTTCTAAGTCACAAAACATGAATCTTATTGATATAGCTAGTTTCCGCAAAGTACCCATTACTAATAACCCTAGAATATTTAGTACGCTCAAATATCCCGCAATATCTCCTAATTCACAGGACACGGAAGCGCTCGACTACCGGATTCTACTTGCCAAGTTTCCTAGAGGTACGCTTACTAGGTGTGACTCAAACAAGTGCACTAAGCTCCGTGAGATAGGCTATTCCTAGTGACAAACACATAAGCTCGATTCATCTACTAGTGTCATTCAATACATATGATTATTTAACAAAATCCCATCATCAATAACCACATATTACTACTTGTATTCGGAACATCTAGATAATTACGGGTCGAAGAGTTCTCGAATTAGCAATTGAATCATCCATAAACCAATATAATTTGCAACTTAAATGATTCATAAATAACTCACATAAGCAATATTAGCACGGTAGAGAATAAGCAATAACAAGATAAATTGCAAGAAAACAGGCACTTTAAATATCAATTGGAGTTCAAGTTTGGACGTTGAAGTTGTCCCTAACCAAATGCAATTAGATACTGGAGTTCATGGCACACAATGAAGCAAATAAAACAGGAATACAAAACCAAACAGCAGTAGGTGGAGTGCAGATATGGACTGATGGTGTTGGCGAAGGTATGGCTTGGTAGTAGTGGAGTGGTGGTGGCGTATGCGAACTGCTGATGCCTTGGGGCTGTATTTCCTATGCTCCCTGCTAGTATGCTGCGATGGATGATGTTGTGGAGGCTTGGTAGGGGACTGTTGGCAGGATGCAGCTGCCTGGCGATGGTGAATGCGAGCTGCAGGTAGAACTTCAAGTGCTGCTGTATGAGATGGAAGTGAGCTGGTAGTATGCAAACTGATGGTGTATGCTGTGAACTGCAGGTGGTAATGGAATGGATGGAGAATGCTGGTATGCAAATGAAGGTGGTATGCTGGTGGTGTGGAGATGGTTATGCAGGTGGATATGAATGATGGTTGTGAGGGTTTGGAGAGGAGCAAGAGCTCCTCTATGTTGGTGATGGTGAAGGCAGTCGTAGAGCGGGTATGAGAGCTCCTTCCTGTAGGTTTAGGTCTTCTTTATATAGCTGCAACTTCCTGCAAATACGTGACCTAAACAGCCCCAATAATCCTGGCCATTCAACAGTCTAAACCGACGGCCAAAGCACCCTTTGCTTAACTGTTTTCACGGCCCAAAGCTCTATCCATTGCCGAGACTGATTGGTGCCCAGTTCTTCTTTCCCTGCTGCAAAATCGAACCCCAGTTTCCTAATTTTGTATAAACTCTATTCACCGCTCAATCTCTTCCATACATTCACTCATAGATCGACGGAAACAACCTTACTTGTGAGCTGTATTTTCGGCAAGAAACTGATACCCAAACTCCATGTTCCTATGCACTCTTGTAATGAGCTCTAGACAGCTCTCGTACACACCAAACAACCATGGCTAGCGGCTGCAAAATACTTAACAGAACTGTAAGCTTCTTCACTGATTCACTTAACTTCATCTAAACCTTCTTACAACAACACCTTGAACTGAATTCTTTACAAGCTCACAATCGTTCAGAAACTTCAGTTTCAGTCTCTTCTTTCTTGGATTTAAAACACATTCATAAACCCTTACAAACGCGAGCCAAGACTAACCTGTAACTCAGCCACTTCTTTGCCTTGTTGTTAGATGCGAACTATTCTCTCGACCCTTGATAAGTAGTCAGAGGAACTATGGGTAGCAGCTGTACCGAAATAGGGTATAACTGGTCGTGACTGAAATTGCAGTGAGAAATTACTCATTCGGGCATTTCTACGAACATCTCATGTGCTGTTTACTGGTGCTTCAAAGGTGAATTGTTTTTGATTCTAAAACCATCCCACAACTCCTTCCCTGCAATTCAACAGTTCAATCACACACAACCCACATTTCTAAACTCGGCAGAACTGCACATATGAATCTCTTCAAACATTACTGGCAGGGACAACTTTTCAATGACTTTTCGTGGAAGAAAAACGAATTCAAACTTAAACCAAACTCTCCAAAATTGACTACCCAATCTTTCTTTCCTTCTCAGATTCAAAATCCTTGCCTTGTCTCGGCTAATAATCCATGTCATAGCCTCTTCCATTCACTGCCAAGACCGATGGCAGAACACATTGTTTTTCCCTGATTTCTTAGTACTCAGCTACCAGACCCATTAGACCCACGAACTCAGCCAAACTTTGTCGGCAGTTAACCCTTGGTGCAAAGCAGGTCGCCACGTTAAACAATTATGGATGGGGTACCCCTAACGAACGACTGACTGTCTTTAGCAATTGGTCAGCTGGTTGCCCCTTATCGTCTGCTGGGCTCCCAGTATCGCTTGCCTTTGAAATAACCATTTAGCCACTTTTACACCATTTCTCCCTCTTTTGATCCAATGACTCCACAATACCTACAAAATTCAACACAAAGCGTATTATACAAAAATACAAGAGAAATAATCAAAGAATAACGTATGAAATTGACACTCAAATGATATAATTTAAGCACTTATCACATATCTTATGAACGACCAATATGTGTGATGTGTATAATCGTTCACAACTTGTGTGTGTTCTTGGTAAAACTATTCACATAAAGCCTGACTTTTGTATTGGTATGACTTTTATTAGTAAAACCAATCTTAAGTAATCACATGGGGTATGATCGGGTTGTGTATGTCTGAACTTATTACTGGGAAGAGGGGAACCGATCCTAGTAAGAGGTGTAGTGCATCACAAGGGGGAACCGATCCTTGTATGAGGTGCAGCAAGGTTTATGGAAGAAAGGGGAACCGATCCTATGAACATGTGCAGCAAATTTTTGGGAAGGGGGAACCGATCCTATGGACATGTGCAGTGCATACAAGTTAGATACCATATATATGTTGGGAACCGATCCTAGTACCTAGTCAGTCGTTTCTTTGGTAAGCTAGTGTAACTATGCACAGTACTCACATGTTAACCCATGAGATGTGATTGAGTAGAACTTGATCAATCACATAGTTCTTGAAAGTCCGATGAACCAATTCTAAACTTGTTTGGAAGTGTGGTAAATCGGTTTCAAGTGAGCAAGCATGGTAAATACTTGCAAGAGTAAGATGTCGACACTCTTTGAACACGGTGCATTAATGCTTATTTTATTTTGTTCAAATATATTCCTTAAAGGCTAAGAAGGAAGTAAATCCCAAGATCGAATTTAAATAAGTTAAGAATTTTTTTTTAATTATATATGAAAATAAAAATTAGTAATGTGCATTTGCTAATTAGATTTTCCAAGGAGATTTTGATCATTATTTTTGGACAGTGCATTTACAGGAATTATGAAAACCGAATCTGGTGGAGTAATGAAAAATATCTTGAGAATATTTTCGGTTTTGGAAATTCCTTGGTTTCCAAACTTCCTTGTCTATAAATACTTTGAGTTTGCATTTCAAGCAAACTAATCCTGCGTAACCTAGAATTCCTCTTTTTTCAGATGAGAGTAATCTAATTAGATGAAATCTCTTACGACCACTCAGTTTAAAGTCTTCTTTGGGATTGAGAAGCTCTAGCACGACCCGTTGGTGGGAAACTAGATATTGCGGTTTATCTTTAGTTTTCTTATTGATTTGATTAACTAACGGAGGTTGAATCTTGATTGCACCTAGTTTGTTTATGCTTGAGAATCTTATCTTCTGATATAAGATTCACTCAAACTAGTTCAAGGTTTGGACAGGGATCTTTAGACTGTTGTTAGATCTAAAGAAAATCTTGTGATAATCCATTGTTAATAGACTATGTTCTGTGTATAATTGATCACAATAGATTCAAGTGATTGTGTGCAGGTGTTTACTGAAGATCTAAGAAGATTTGAAGACAAATAAGATATTGAAGATTTCTTACTTGGTGTTTTATTATCTTTGGTGTGCACAATACTTTTTTGGGAAAAATAGAATCCAATTAATAATCGGTTTATCCTTGTGGTAGATTGGTTGATTAATTGAGGAAGATTGGCATCAACACATATCACTTGGTTGAAGAGTGTTGTTGGCTTAATCTTAGTGATTGCCTTTGGGTGATTTAACGTAAGATAGATCTTGGAACATGGAAAAGGAGTTTATGTTAAGATAAACAAGGGAACCTTTGCACAACTCATATCACTTGGTTGAAGAGAGTTGATACCAAACAGATTTGTTGTTCCTTTACTATTTGGAATACGATCCAAAGGAATTGGTCCAAGTATGTGACTTGTTTATAGGTTGGAGGCGTAGGAATACTGAGGGAACTAGGTGAACTATAGGTTTAGTTGCTTGGTCTCAACTATACGAAGTTGTCTTATTTTGTATAGCGGCTTAATTCTGAGAGTATTCAATTCTGGACTAGGTCCCGTAGGTTTTCTGCATTTGTGGTTTCCCCGTTAACAAAATCTTGTTGTGTCACTTACTTTATATTTACGCATTATAATTTTTTTATTATAATTAAAGTAAATTGCACAAACATTAATTCCTATTTACTTGATACGTGAATCCTATTGAGTTTAGTTAGGTCCGAACCTTTGTATCAAGTAAACACACTTTGTTGTTGTATTGTCTCGATCTAGTTTCCATAGACGATCAAACAAAGTGTGAACCGATTTGTTGTATTGTCTCGACTCAGTCTATAGACAATCACTTTCGGGGAAAGGACTTATATGAAGGAAAAGTTATAGCTTGAGGTATCTTTGGGGTACCCTCGCCTTTTCAGTTCTTGGGAGAATTCATTTTCTTGGGCGTCCTTCTTTTTTAAGGAATATTGAGCATCCAAATGTAATTTATTATCGCTTTAAATGGTTTTTGAGTTTTTGAGGTTGCTTTGACCTCTTTTATCAAAACTATCTTGTAAATATATTTTTTGTTCAATACAATTTTTTGACTTATCAAAAAAAAAATCGCCTTTTCAGTTCTTATCCGAAGATTTACTATACAAAATAAAAAGTAATTTAACACCAATATAAAGAAGCAAGTGAAACTACTCATCATATTCATCTTCAGAGGTCATGAAGGTGGAATGAACTTTTTCCATGTCTTCTTTAATATCGGGATACTTGGTAGCAATCACAAGTAATTGTTCTTGGACACAACTTACTTTGCTATTCAACTTACAAACACATTTGCAAATTTGGCGAAGAAGCTTCGTAGAATAATCAATCGAGCCATAAATTGTTTCATGCCTTTGTCTTTTGCAAGCATATTCCTTTATTCGATTGAAGGTACATGGCCGAACAAGCTTGGAGGTTCCAAAGGAGTTCCCAATTGGCTTAATAGAGAAGTTGCGACAAATACGCTCAATCAAGCATGGGTAGCCTAACTTCTTGTCAACGGAAGTCATCTCTAACATTTGAAAAATAATGAATCCACAAATGTCAAGATCTTTGGTTTTCTTCACAAGGTAATAGACCAATTCCGTAAACTCACGACTCCAATAAGAATTTTCAACCATGGAAGGACAAAGGTTGGAAATACCCAATTTTTCGAAATACTTTAGAGGAAAATGTACTTGATTAGTAGGAAAATTTCCTCCATTCCACACAACACTTTTACCACAAAGGCCATTTGAAATGGTTTCATGTGAAGGTCTTTCATCACTTGGTCTAGGAAGGCGAAAGTTACCCAAAGGTATTTTAGTAATCTTCAAAATCAATTCTCTATTAACTAGAATCCTTTCTCTATCGACCATGGTCTTGAATTCCATGTCTTCAAGAACAACATCATGAATGTTGGCATAGAAAATTCTAGTAAGAGTAACAAAACCTTCACCAAGACCATCAAAGATGTTTCCAAGGTTGAATTTTTCAAACCAAGATAAATTCCCCTTATACCCACTAACAACATCTAATTTCTTTTCAAGAATAAACTTAGTAGAAAAAATCTTTTCAAAAACTTTTCCACAAGATTCATTCACAAATCTAATCCTAATTGAATTTTGTTCAATAGGAAGATCCATAGAAGAGGATGAAGAACCTAGGTTATTTAAAAAAAAAATTGAACCCTTAACATTCTTTATGATTCTAGAAGGAAATAAGGGAGTCGGCAAGAGATTACATACATGACTTTTATCTTGAGAAATCGCTTCACAAATTGTACTCCAACAAGCTTTGAAGGAGAAAATACATGAACCCTAAAAGTTCACGTACGCGGACTGATGAGGGAAGAAGAAGGGTATGCGTACCCATACTTCTTTTATACCCACATATGGGCTTGGACCCGTACACGAGCCACGACCCACAAAAGGAAAGTAGGATTTTTAGAGGTACACATACTGGGGGAAACCAATATTTAGAAAGGAATACCTGCAACATCTTTTTGAAAACCTTTTATCACAAAAGAAAAAGAATACAAGAACAAAGTCAACTTGTTACTTGCCCCATTTCAAGTTATATACAAATGGGGTGAAGCCAATCCTGAAATCAGGTGGTGTAGAATGCAGAGAATTTCTCATGCAACTTCTTTGGTTGACATTTGTGGCCAGAATCAGGAGTAAAACCATAATGATAAAACTCAAAATCCTTTGGGCTCCATTCTTAAGACAAGAAAGTGACTTTTTCTGATAAATGGTTCCTTTACCAATCCCACGGGAAATCTTTTTATTAATTTCAAGTGAGTTGGTGGTGGGATCAGTTTGTACATCATTTTAGCATGATTTGATTGGTACAAAACTTTTATCAGAATGATTCAGTCTCTCTATGGAATTAAGCTTTTCTATGAACTTTAAAACATTGTCAAACGCTCTAAACAGATCCTTGTCAATTGATCCTTTATGATAGTATTCCTCAAAGAGATTAAGAGTAATTCTTGTGAGAGTCCACACCTTTAAGCGTTGATCATATTTCCTTTTACAATTCCTTTCAGAGAAGTTTTTAATTTTTTCCTTTGATCGTTTCTTCACATCTAGATTTTCCGATATTCTAGATGGTATGAGATTATCATGAGAGACCGTAGTTCTATAAAATAATCTCTGAACAAGTCTCCCAACAAGATTTCCTATAGGTATAGATTTTTGAGGATCGAACAAACATAAACTTCTAGGGTTTAGGGTGTTTTCCTACTCTGATACCAATTGAAAAAGCGGGGGTCTAACAACCTCACCCAATATTTCGATTAGCAATCTATATGGACTAACTCTAATATACTTTTAAGAGAATCAACTAGACAGTCAGACTCAATCTTAATAAAAAGTATATCAAGGAGTTAATATCTCTATCTCTCGATTTGATCTATACTCAAGCAAATAGAAATCTGCGAGTCTTTATCAAATACAAGATATATAAACTTGGATGGTACCAAAGACCAATATCCAAGGATCAATCAATTTTCAATTAACAACCAAAGGTTGGATTTCACAATTGATCGATACAACGCACAACCTGTGATATTTCAATTATATAACAAAATATAATGCAGAATAGAAATAACACAGACACCAGAAATTTTGTTAACGAGGAAACCGCAAATGCAGAAATACCCCGGGACCTAGTCCAGATTGAACACCACACTATATTAAGACACTATAGACACTAGCCTACTACAAACTAACTTCGGTCTGGACTGTAGTTGAACTGAAAATGCGTGGGTCTAACAACCTCACCCAATATTTCGATTAGCAATCTGTATGGACAACTCCAAGTTGTTTTCTAGAGAATCAACTAGATAGTTAGACTCAATCAATAGAAAATACTCAAGGAGTTATTATCTCAATCTCTCGATTTGATTTACTCAAGAAAATATGATTCGCGAGTCTAATCAAAGAGAGATAACTTGGATGGTACCAAAGACCAATATCCAAGTGTCAATCGATTTAAATCAACAACCAATAAGGTCGGATATTCTAATCGATTGAACAACGCACAACCTGTATTATTTCAATTATATAACAAAATATAATGCTGAATAGAAATAACACAGACACCAGAATTTTGTTAACGAGGAAACCGCAAATGCAGAAAAACCCCGGGACCTAGTCCAGATTAAACATACATTGTATTAAGCCACTACAGACACTAGCCTACTCTAAATTAACTTCGATCTGGACTGTAGTTGAACCCCAACCAATCTCACACTGATCCAAGGTACAATTATGCTCCTACGCCTCTGATCCCAGTAGGATACTGCGCACTTGATTCCCTTAGCTGATCTCACCCACAACCAAGAGTTGCTACTACCCAAAGTCGAAGACTTTAATAAACAAATCTGTCTCACACAGAAAAGTCTACTAGTAATAGATAAATTCGTCTCCCAAGAATAAACCTATAAGTTTTGTTCTGTCTTTTGATAAATCAAGGTGAACAGGAACCAATCGATAAAACCAGACTTATATTCCCGAAGAACAGCTCAGTTTCATCAATCACCTCACAATAAACTTAATCGACGCAGCGAAGAATATTATTGAGGAATCACAAACAATGAGACAAGATATTTGTGACTACTTTTATCTTGCCTATCGGAGGTAGAAATCTCAAGCCAATTATTACAATTGTACTCGTACGATATAAACAGCAAGATCAGATCACACAACTACAAGAAAAGTAGTATATGTCTGGCTTCACAATCCCAATGAAGTCTTTAAGTCGTTAACCTGGTTTTAGAGAAGAAAATCAAAGGTTAAAGGAGAATCGACTCTAGCTTAAGCAAACTAGTATCACACAGAATGTGTGGGGATTAGGTTTCCCAGTTGCTAGAGTTCTCCCTTATATAGTCTTTCAAATCAGCCTTTGCAATCAATGTTAGCTTAGCAACAAAGCATTCAATATTCACCGTTAGATGAAAACCTGATTAGATACAAGCTAATATCTGTCAACCGTTAGATCGAAAACTTAGCTTGTCATACGCACATGTACTTAACGTTTTGAGTTCGTGTAACCGTACCCAAACGTGTACAATAGTTGGTTCAATATTAGTCAACCAAATGGTTAGCCAAATGATAACTTTCATATCAACCATATTCTTCTTCACCATAACTAGTCCAAATGACTCAAATGAACTAGTTAGAGAGTTGTTCAATTTCTATGAGATCCCAAGTATTACAAGAGACACAATTGAATCAAAAACGATGTGATTCACTCAAATCATTTCATGAACTATAAAGCCACGGTTTGCAAAAGTATTCCTTAGTAATTTAAGATTAGTTCATGAACAACATTTTCAGACATAACCTCTTGATTTCGCGGACTGAGTTCGCAGACTCAAGCTAACCAGTTAAAGATAATAAACTCCAGCAGAATTTCTCAAGAAGAGAAATTTCGTCAGTTCACGGACTGGGTTCGCGAACTGCACCTGAGATTCAACTTCAGCAGATATTCTCGGGTTCGAGAACTTACGCCAGTTCACGGACTGAGTTGCTTCTCACGTTCCGGTTCCACTTGATCAACAAAGTTCGCAAACTTCGGTTCAAGTATTAAGGACTTATACATATATGTGTTACTACAACAATGTTTATATCCCACAATGGTTATATAGTCTAAACTCTCATTTCAATCATTGAAACATTCTCAGAGGGTGTTATATAGTTGTTATTCACAAACTATTTTGCGTCAGAGCGATTTTCAAAGTGATTGAAACATAACATGACTTTTGTCACTAGGCAAAGATGAACTTGGCTAAAGCGAAAGCTTTACCAACACCCATTTCGAGAAATAGATAAGCGAGATATACTCAGCTCGAAATGTCACATGTGCATATTCTTAGTCTATATAGTAAAATGAATTTTGTCTCAAGATAGGAGATAGAGTAGATAGACTTTTGAGTGATAAATAAGTTCAAGTCTCCACATACCTTTTAGTCAATGAAGATCCACTGGTTCCTTGGGTAGTCATTCGTCTTGTATGATGATCGCCATGGAGTTCTTGAGCTCAACTACACTTTTTATCCTAGTCCGAGACCTTAGCTATAGTAGACTAGAAATCAATACTTTATAGTTTTGATGACTAAGATTGACAAACATGCTTGAGATAGCAACGTATGCGAGTTTAACCGAGCAGTGCTCTAACATGAACCCTAATCAATATCACACTGATTCAAGGTACAGTTGCCCTCTTTACATATCTGATCCCAGTAGTATACTTAGCACTTGATTCCCTTGGATGATCTCACCCACAACCAAGAGTTATTACGACCCAAAGCCGAAGACATTAATAAACAAATATGTATCACACAGAAAAGTCTACGATAATAGATAAATCTATCTTCTACAGATAAACCTATGAGTAGTGAACATAAACTAATCAATAACCCGGACTTATATTCCCGAAGAATAACCTAGAATTATTGATCACCTCACAATAATCTAAATCATATGGTAGCGAAACTAGATATTGCAGAATCACAAACGATGAGACGAAGATGTTTGTGATTTGTTTTTATCTTGCCCTATCGGAGATACAATCTCAAGACAATTATTCAATTGAACTCGTACGATAGAAAATGGCAAGAACACATCGCTCAACTACAAGATAAGTAGTTTCGTCTGGCTTCACAATCCCAATGAAGTCTTTAAGTCGTTAACCGAAAGGGTCTAGAGAAGAAATCTACGGTTAAAGGAGAATCGACTCGAGCAAACCAACTAGTATCATACAGGAGGTGTGGGGAATAGTTTTTCCAATTTATAGACGTCTCGTTTATATAGTTTTCAAATCAGGGTTTGCAATCTAAGTTACCTTGGTAACAAAGCATTCAATATTCACCGTTAGATGAAAAACCTAATTTATCCAAGCTAATATCTTTCAACCGTTAGATCGAAACTTAGCTTGTCACACAAAATGAAATGTATTTCATTTAGGTTTGAGTAACCGTACCTAAACGTGTACATTTGGTTGGTTCACAAATAGTTAACCAATGGTTAGCCATATGAGCACTTTCATATCAACCATATTCATCTTCTTCACAACTAGTTCAAATGACTCAAAAGAACTAGTTGAAGAGTTGTTCAGTTGCTTAGATCTTTATACATAGCCAAAATTGAAACAAAATCGGTTTGATTATATCGAATCAATTCATGAAAAATATAGCCATGGTTTGCAAAGATTACATTCCTTATTGATTTATTGTTTAAGTTCATGAGCTAACCGATTTGAGAAATATAACCAGCTTGAACGCCTACGGGTATGCGTACCTTAGCTACCAGATTTGAGTTTACAAACTCAGCAGAAATTTTTGGTTCGAAAACTTATGTGGGTACACATACGGGTACGCGTACCTAAGGTGACTGGTTTACTAGTTTGTAAACTACAAACTCCGCAGAAACTCTCGATTCAAGAACTTCCGCCAGTACGCGTACGGGTATGCGTACCCAACCTGTCTCCTTCACCAATACTGCATGCACACATATGCAGGCACTTGGTTTCCGGTACATGGATTTACACACTAATGTACGAACACACTATATATGCTTATATCCATAGGTGGTTACGTAATCTCAATTCTACATGTCAATCATTGAAACATTCTTCTATAATGTTATAATAGTCGTTAGACATAAGAATCAACTATCGTCATCAAAGTTATTTTCAAGATTGAAACGTCATCATGACTTTTGTCACGGGTAAATATGAAATGTGGTTAAAGCAAAAGCTTACCGACACATATTTCGAGAAAAAGATAGGCGAGTAAACTCCGCTCGAAATAGAAAATGTGTATGTATGAAAACTATCATACTTATACGACTGTTGTCTCAAGAGTAGGAGATAGATAGACTTTTGAGTGTTATATAAGTTCAAGTCTCCATATACCTTTTTGGTCGGATGAAGTTCCACTGGTTCCTTGAGTAGTTTTTCGTCTTCGTAAGATAATCGCCATGGAGTCTGGAGCTCAACTATACTTAACTATCCTAGACCGAGACTTAGTCATAAGTAAACTAGAAATCAAGACGTATAGTTTTGATCACTAATATTGACAAACATGCTTGAGATAGCAACGCATGCGAGTTCGACCGAGTAATGCTCTAACACATTCATTTAGGTTTGAGTAAACGTACCTAAACGTGTACACTATGTTTGGCTCAACAGTAGTTAGGAAAAGTTAGCTATATGAACACCTTCATATCAACCCTATTCATCTTAACCACAACTAGTTCAAATGACTCAAATGAAACTATTTATTAGAGTTGTTCAATTGTTATATTCTCGTAGAAGTATACAAGAACACAATTGAAGAAAAATCGGTTTGATTCACTCGAATCAATTCATGAACATTATAGCTACGGTTTACAAAGATTGCATTCCTTATTATATAAATGTATTAGTTCATGAGCAAGCCGATTTTAGAACATGATTCACTTAGGTATGCAAACAGGTACGCATACCTTAACACTTCCAAACTTCAACAGAAATTCCCGGACCTATACCTTACGCAAATACGCGTACAGATATGTGTACTTAGGTACCCGGAATTTCACAAACCAACAGGTACACATACGCGTATGCATACTATGGTTCCCGGACATGGATTACATATATGCAAGTACGCATACTATGTGCAAATCCAATTGTTCTAAACTCTATTTCAATCATTGAAACTTTCTTAGAGGATGACAATAGCCGTTTTCACACACTATGAGCATCAAAGCAATTTTCAAGCTATTGAAATAATCATAACGAAACATTCCAAGTCTACACCAAATGATTGTATCACACAAACCATGTAAGATGTTACTCTGCAATTTTCACATGATCATATTTTGACTTTCGTCAAGAATATAAGATGAACTTGGTTGAAGCGAAAGCTTACCAACACATATTTCGAGAAATATGTTAGCGGGTTAAACTCAGCTCGAAATCTCAAATGTGTATAATCGAAAACTATCGTAATACGACTTTTGTCTCAATATAGGAAATAGAGTAGAAATAGACTTTCGAAGAGATAAATGAGTTTCAGTCTCCACATATCTTTTGTTGATGAAGTTCTACAAGCTCTCCTTAGTAGTTCTTCGTCTTTAATGATGAACGTCGTGAAGTCTAATGCTCAACTACACAAATATATCCTAGTCCGAGACATTACTTTAAGTAGACTAGAAATCAAGACTTATAGTTTTGATTGCTAACATTGACAAACAAGCTTGAGATAGCAACGCTTGCGAGTTCGACCGAGCAGTGCTCTAACATGGGTGATAATTGGAGTTATTTTAGAAGTTTTCTTTTTTATACGATGATAATTGAAGTTATTTTAGAAGTGATAATTAAAGTTATCTTAGAAGTGATAATTGGAGTTTTTTTTTTTTATACATATACAGGTGATAATTTGAGGTATGTTTCTTTTTCTTCTTCTTCTTCTAAAGGAGGTAGTTATTACGGGAGGAAACAAACAGAAAATAGAATTTATGAGGAGAAATTATCGGGATTATCCTTTATCACATTAAATTATAACGGTTTAAAAAAAAAAAACGAAAAGTTATTTTAGTTGAAAAAATATTTTGAATTAGTCAATTTTAGGTATTTTGACTTTTCAAAGCTGTAATTTTTTATAAATTTTAAATCCGTTATTATTCTCCTAATCTAGATAAAGGTTATGGGCTCCACATATCTACCATCTTAATGATGGATTTTCCATCTATAAAAAAGATAAAATGGGCTAGAAATAATTTCCCCTTTTATAAATTTAACGGAATTATTAATTTAGCACACTGGTCCAAATCGAGACTGGTAAAAAATATTATCTTAGCGAAGTTATTAATTTATCGTAGTTCTATTATAACTAAATACCTACACAAATACGATATGGGCACCCCAAAGCATAATTAGCCTTAGAATATTCAGCCAAGGTCACTTTTGCTACCAAAGGACATGTATAAGGGAGGGGTATGTTTGAGAATCAAGAACCCAAAAGGAACACATTTTGTAAGTTGCATGCTGACTCTTGAGAGCTAGAAAGGCCAAAAGAATCTTTTTTTTTTGATGATTAACCAACCGAACATTTTCAAGTCTGCTCAACAAACTTTTGAAAGAGACATGGAGAAATTGTTTAATTAAGAAACTCAATTAGGTATTGTCTTTGTTTATGTTTTAGACTTTAATTATTAAGCCATTGAATTCCTTGAGACGATGGAATCTATGTAGAGACCAAAAAAAAATGGGTTGGCTAATTACAACTAATTTCATCTTAAAATAGCAAAAAACGAGAACTGAAAACCTAATCGAGCTAAAGAAATTTTAAATTCTCATTTTTTAAACCAACAAATCCTCTACGATGTCGCAACATTACATTACGATTCTAAAGATATTAGTTTAAGCGATTGCTTAACATTAATTAAATGATTATAACGATATTTGATATTCACATTCAAATACTATCAAAAAACTGTAAACGGAAAATGTGTCATATGACCATGACACATATAAATATGGGACCAACGGACTTGTAAAATATAGGTCCAGGTGAAAAAGACATAAGCAAATTTAGTCACATATACCCTTTATTTTAAATTTTATTCTTTATCATATCATTTTCTCTCTCTTATTTATTTTCTCTCTCTAATTTAAAATTAATCGCGAGAAAAGCCTTAACTTCCGAAATATAAGTCGGATTTTAATAAAATTTATATTTTTGGAAAAGGCTCAAAAATCTCTACAAAACAAGATCCATTGTTGATATGAAATTCGAAAAAAAATATTTTAATTTTAAACCGGGCCGAGAATACATTATGCACCCAGGTGCAACCTGGCCAAAATTAATTTCCTATAAAAATATGCATTATGCACCCAGGTGCAACTTGTCAAAAATTTATTTCATATAAAATTATGTATTATACACCACGATGCAACCTGGCCAAAATTTATAATCTATAAGACATATTCCTATGCACATGCCAAAACATGATATTTGGCATATATGCACCCACTATGGGTATGCCAAACTGCCAAACTCATATGCCAATATGTTATTTCTGGCATATAGGCATACACACGACAGAGTTTCCAGCGAGCGATAGAGTCTTGGTCGCTCGATGGTCTTTTAATCGCTCGATGGTCTTAGGGTCGCCAGCAACAGTCAAGCTATCGCTCGCTAAGATGATAATCGCTCATCAGATCTTCATCTAACGGCTACAATTTCCCCACCCTATAAATACCTGATTTTAATCTCATTTCAACTCACACCAGAATTTCTTAATCTCTCAAGAATTTCTCAATCTCTCAAGAATTTCTCAATCTCTCAAGAATTTCTTAATCTCTCAAGAATTTCTCAATCTCCAATCCTTAGAGAGCATGGCTGATAATATAAATCTGGTTGAGTGCATGGAAAACCAATGTATTATCTAAAATCGAAGAGCAACTTGTCGTGCAATTGTAGACAGTGAAACTAGGATAAGTCAAATTAGGAGACGTCAAGTGAGGCAAAACCGAAAATTCAAAAATGTGGAAGATGAATGTATTTGCAGGAATTATGTTGATATTACAACGGAGCCAGTATTTAATCCCGAACTATCGTGGGATAGGATTTTTGTTAAATTTCAAGAACAAACAATGAACCTACGGGGTCGTAGTGTTTCAGATTTGGTTTGACGCTTCGAAATAATTAGGCAGGAAGTTACTAGGTATGTTGTTTTACTTCAGCGAGAAGATCTAACCTTGAGAAGTGGTGAAACCACAATGGAATTTCAGGAAAGGTGTCGTGTGGAATATCGTCGCATCTACGGGAAAAAAATTCATTTTGAAAGTTGTTTCGAGATTTTAAAATATTGTCCAACATTTATGTTGTAATTTCTCAATTGTCCACTTTTAAAGTTTTAATATTTGTAATAGTTTTAATGTTTAACAATATAATTAATATTAATTTTCAACAATATTCGTCAAACTTTTAAATTCAAACTTCACAAAAATAAAAACTTCAATATAATTAATAGTCATTTTAGAAGACATAAAACTAGAAAATAATAATTTAAAAAATAAAAAATAACTAGACTTTAAAAATAAAAATTTGGGACAATGTTCTTCATCTTGTTCATCTTCTTCATTTGACCAAACTTCCAATCAATGCGCTCATGAACGGAGTCTCCTTTGTTTATCTTCTTCTTTGGCTTCAAATTTGTTTTTCCTTGATTTTCCTTGCCTTTAACCTTTCTTTGCCTTCTCTTAGTTGCGGTTTTGACTTGGTTGATATCTAAAATTTGGAGACTTCTTTGCTTTTTACTTATTTCTTTAAATCTATCACATATCTTCTCAACGGCACTTTCAAGCACTACTCCATAAAAATCAAGTTGCATTGCCGAATCAAGTTGGCTTAATTCTGCCATTTGGAGAAAATAGAAGAAAAGAGAAATAGATTGAGAAGAAGAGAAATTTTTTTGTGTAAAAAATTTGGGGTAAGTTTTGAGTTTGAAAGTTACATATTTATAGCGATGAAGAACTAGCCGTTGGCGCTAGAGTGAATAGCGCTGTCGAAATAGACAATATCGCCAGCGATATTGTGAATATCGCTCGCTAGGGATTCGATCGCTTAGAGATTTCCCCATAGTGGCACAAATGGTTTGGCATGCCACCTGGCATGCCAAACACCATTTTTTTGGCATGTGCATAGGAATAGTCCTAAGAATATGCATTATGCACCCAGGTGCAACCTGGCCAAAACATTTTCCTATATAAGAATCAAAAAAATATACATTATGCACTCGAGTGCAACCAGTCAAAACCTATTTCCGGTCAAAATTATACATTATTCACTCGGGTGCATCTTGTGTATTTTGCGGCTAAATCTAGATTTTTTCTAGTAATCACATGTAATATATTATACATAACCAAAATTATTAGTTCATAATTTTGGGCAATAAATCCACCACCATTACCATCACATTTACTATCAAAGTATCAAACTAAAACCAGTATTAAAGAAGAAAAATAAAAAGAGCAACAAAAAGTTCAAAAAAATATATATTATGCACTTGGGTGCATCTAGGCCAAAAACTATTTCCTGTCAGAATATACATTACGTACTCAAGTGCATCTCTTATATTTCTTGCATAAATCTAGGGTTATCCTAATAAAAAACAACTAACCAAACAAAATTAGACTATAGCAAGCTAATAAAATAAACCATCGATCCAAGACATTAAACGACAGGTACATCCAACAAAAACACATGTTTCAAGAAGCTCCTTAGCCTCAAAATCTTAGCAATTTCAATAACGTCGTCAAGTAAGGTAAAACGTCCAGAAATGTGTAGAACCCATTTCATAAATCCAGGTGTTGGAGACACAAAATAGACAACAAATGCCATGGAATCCTCCAAAAACATTCTAAAGAAAACTCTCTTGACGCTTAGTGCAATTTGTTCCTGCATTACATGTTATAGAAGGAAGCTTTATGTGGCAGCCACTTACTTCAAACCAATTTTCTAAACAACGTCACTTGCATTTGATCAACTGGTTCCGGTACCAGCTTTTCATACGACATTTATGGGCTAAACTAATTCGTTTATGAACTTCAAAATGTTAAAACAACTGTTCGGGAATTTTTACAAACACCGTCAGTGCATTCCAAAAACAACTTATACATGGGCTTGTTGGTGATTTTAAACACCAATATTCTCCTTCCCTGCGCATAATCTAATTTCATAACAAACCCATAGCTCCATCAACAATCAAAATTTGTGAACTTTCAAAAATATAATCGTTCAAAACCACATCCAACAACAAACTCTATTAATTTCTTCTCCAACTACGTAATCAAGAATTGGACAAAATCAATTTTGATTTGATCAAAACAAAACTGTAATCAAGGACATGTATCAAACTAACTTCAGAACACTAGAAATAGAATTAAACTTATCGATTTGAGAAAACATTTGAGAATAGTTTGATAGTAAACCGAACGTCGATTGCATCAAAAAATTGGAGCTCGTATTGTTCAGGCATGCATCTCAAAATCAAAACCAAATCAAGATTGTAATTCGTTTCCTTTTTCTCTTCTGGCTGTAGCGAAAGCAATTAAGGGCATACTAGTCAAACATAATTACGATGTTCTAAAACCCTTGGGCAGTATATCCAAATTAGGATATTAAAACAGTATTTTGTGAGTTTATGGATATTAGACTTTGGCACATATTTTACTTGTCCATTAGACCCAGGAATTCAAATTCAAGGGCTAACAGACCAAAAAACTATTAATCAATATCTATAGACATCGTTTTCAGACATATTGTACTGGAAAGTGCAATACTCGATTCGCGGCTGATGTTCGGTCATGTCACTTTTTGTCGTTTATCATTTTCGATCGCTAATTAGATGATATTATTAGCTAGTAGTTCAGTGGCAAATGATTATTTGGAGTTAATATTAGTGGATTTAGTCTCCCAATTAACAACTTATTAGCTTAAGGAATTTTAGTCATGATTTCTCATATATCTAATGAATTTGAATCATTTTGCATTTGTGGAAACAAGTAAACCTAATTAACTTTAACTAACAACATGCAATTAACAATAATAGCATGTGTAATGAGAGTGTGTGAGGTGAGCGTATGTTATGCACGTGAGAAGTATAGAGTGTCAAGAGAAGAGAGATATATAAAATCATCCCTGTGTCTATATGAACCTATCTTTCTCTTAATCATATTTGATTCAAACCGTTCTCAGTAATCATGTAAACATTCAATAGAATTGAATGTTATCATGGTATCAGTCCTGAGAAATCAATTTCTCAGGGGTATCGATCCTATTTTCCGCTGACTAAATCTTAAATTCTTTACCAATTTCTTCTGCTGCTGTTCTTCATCATCTTCAATTCAGGTGAAGATTTAAGAAATTCGTACAGAGAGTTTCTACTGGTGATTTATTAGTGTGAGGTTTGGATTTGATCCTGATGCTTACTGCAACATTATCAATTAGAATTAAGCATGTATTTTGGATCTAAAATTCAGTTTTAGGGTTTGAGATCTTGGTTATTTCAATCTCCCGTCGGTGTTTGGATTGAAATCTCTTACCTCATCAACTATCATTTGAATCTCTGCTGGTAATCTCCAATTTCATGTTTAGATTACTTTAGATTTGATCTCATGTGTTCAATTTCTATATCACTTTCTCAAAAAAAATTCAATTTCGTCTTCAAATTACGTTTTCATCATAACTTGGGTACGATTTTAACCTAGTTCTTTAATCAAATCCTACTGGTACTGATTCCTGGATCTATTCGGTCTGAGCATGCCTATTTATGCTACAATAGTTAGTTAGGAATAAGCTTAATATTGTTCCATTGGATAGTGGAGAAAGGTTCTTCTTAAATCCAGTAGAATGTTGGGGTACGTGTGTGTGTTGATTGTTTGCTACATCATTCTATGCTTAATTTTTGCTTCAGTTAACTCCTCCTCTCAATGTTACTTTGGTATAGTCCTCATAGTAGTGGTATGTGAGTGAGTTGGTTTGTGTGTGCAATTATGGAACTGAGGATGTTGTTTCGGGATTGAAATTAGTGAGATATAAAAGTACAGATTGAAGTTCTCTTTGATGAGTCTACATTCAATTCAGATGTAGCCTGGTTTAGTTATCTTTACTTTCCTGTTTTTTATTTTGTTTGATTGAATACTAAAGGTCCAGCTAAGATAATGTTGTGAGTACATCAATAAAATTGAACTAATGTTAATGATTTGTAATATCAATACGTGCAACAAACTGCAACTGCGGAGAATTGTGAATTTTTGCTTATTATTGTAGGTAAATGGGGTTGAGAGAGGTGTATTGGGGTGCAATAAACAAATTTTTGGTTGTGTGTTAAATCTGTATGGTGATATATGGAGTATGTGATTCTATAATCTTTTGGAGTGTGGTATCTAAGCTTGAGCCGCAAATGTGAGTGTATACAGGTCCTCATCTACATTTTCAGAGAGTAAGAGCCAATCTCAGTTAGCCTGCAACTGTACCTCCTTATGCTATTTCATGAGTAACATCCCCTCCATCTGCACTTTATATATAGTTTCCTGAGTTGGTCAGATTGGTGTTGGTTTATCTTCAGATTTTCTTTCATGGCTCTAAGTTACAGTGATGGGTGAATGGAAAATCCTACTACTGAATGCAAAGCTTAACTACATTTGATTCTGCATCTACATCATCAGACTAGTGCAGATTTATAACAACTACTTGTCTAGTACAAGCCTATCAAAGCATTCTTATTTTGCGTGCTCATCATATATCACCTGTGAATACTTCTTTTACATCTGCGCCAACTCATGGTGCTGATTACTCATTGCTGGGGTATTCAATTATGGAGATATAATTCCTTCTGTGCTACTACACTGTCTTTTTATAGCGCACCTTACTTTTATGTAGTCAAAGGATGTTAGTAGCTTCGAATTATAACTGCACCTTCAATGTTACTCTGCCTCCACGATGTTTGCTCCTGCAAATCAAATTTCAACCTCCTGCACTACACCATTCAGTCTTGTCCTGCTGTTGTGCCTTTTTCACCCAACTGATGTTGAATTTTGGTAATACTACTTCAAGTTGAATCTACTTTAGCTGTTTTCTTATGCTGTGCAAGTCTGACATCCAATGCTGCATCAACTTGAATTGGTATCATTTCTGCTCAAGTACTACAGCAACTGACCCAACTCCTCCACCTACTATATCAACAACTACTGAGGACCTCAGGTTTAGTATTGCATGTGTAATGAGAGTGTGCGAGTCCAATCTCAAGTAGTCTTGTTACAACCCACTAGAGATTGAGGGAGGGTAATAGCATGTGTAATGAGAGTGTGTGAGGTGAGCGTATGTTATGCACGTGAGAAGTATAGAGTGTCGAGAGAATAGAGATATATAAACTCATCCATGTGTCTATATGAACCTATCTTTCTCTTAATCATATTTGATTCAAATCGTTCTCAGTAATCATGTAGACATTCAATTCTATTGAATGTTATCAAACAAATACTAATAATTCTCTACTGTTTTTGAAATGAGAATAAACTTACCTCAAGTACCTTCTAATCTTTAACTTTTGATTATTTTATTATTTTATGAACTGGAAGTTTTATTTATGATTAGGAAATTATAGGTTTAACAGTATGGGTGTAGGTGACCCCATTTCTATCAGCCAATACAATGTTTGAAACAAAGTTCAGACATATATCATCCCATATTCTTGTTGATGACGTCGTTGGGTGTTGTTGTTGATGGTCCACTGTCTCATTTGCTAACTTGTCAGCTGCCTGGTTTGCCTCCCCATAAGCGTACGTAATTAATTTTTGATCTTCAAAGGCCAGGTTTTCAAAAATTTCCACCATCAAAAAATAAGAAAACAAATTGCATATACCATGTAAATGTATGCTTAATTAGAAACCGTGGTATCATACAAAAAGTGTATAAAACTAGAAGTGGGACGTGAATGTAACACAATTCAACCCATTGTATGCCCTTTTAAGGATATACTAGTATGTAACCCGTGCTACGCACCGGGGCCGGTGGGGATCGTAGATTTGGTGTGGCGGGGCTTCTCCCTGCACCCGTGGCCAATTAGCATTGGGACATTCTTAAATTTTCTCATTCATGGACAAACAATAAAAAAAAATGCTAATTTTATCATGGAACATGATTTTCAAATCACAGTCACACGAAAATCACTTCATATATATGGGCTATCTTGTTAATATTCAACTGAATATGCCATGCACCCGTCACAAAAGGATATCCGATTGCATTGGACAACTGATGAACCAATTACCATTTAATCTAACAGTAACAGATTGACAATTGTAATCTAACTTACATAACTAAATACTGCTATCGACCCATTTTATCCATATTTTTTTATTCTTTTATACTTTTTTTGTGAATAATTTATTAAAAATGTTTGACATTACATTCTTAGAGAAAGAAATCTTCTCGAAAATAATTTTTTTAAAAACAAACACTTCTTTCCGTCTATAATCCATATTTTACGCCACTTTCATTTTGAACCTTCCATGTACGTTTAGCTCTTAGCTGTTACAAATTAACCATTTTTGCATCCTTCCTCCAACATGATACATATTAATTCTATTGATCAAAACAAAAAAAATTGATCCAAAATAAAATAAAATACATATTAATTCTTAGAGCCGACATAAACGCCCATACGGCTAATCTGGAGAAAAATTATCAAGCTGAATAATACAAAACCGATATACAGTTAACTAAACACATCCAATTGAACAATTTTACATGTATATATATACACTACATTAGTTAATACTGAAATAAAAAAGAAACTTTCAAGAAAGAGAGAGAGAGAGAGAGCAGTTTTTCAAAATGCCAACTCATAATGGATGCAAAACTTAATATCCAGATCCTTTGCAGCTTTCAGCTGAATAATGAAGACAAACAGTAGCAGTTTCAGTCGATTCTTGTTTCATTCTTTCAGTGTTAGTACAATATGCCCATCTTAATGCTTTTATGTAGACCACAGTGGAAAATGAGAACAAACACATGACATTACTATGGAACGACATGTTATTTTTTGTCACCCGTTACTTTTTACTGAAGTAGATACCTATTAAAAATAGTAAAAAAATTAATCATTTTCATTTTACCACCCGCATGGAACGACATGTTATTCTTTCCTTACTACGGTACATCCTGCATATACTCGATGACCACTTCTTTTGTAAGAATTATGGTCATCTACTTATCTACATACCAATCTTTACCCTCTGCCATTTATCAACCTTCACCTCCCAGTAGCATTTCTTATCCTAGATTTCGGTAATATGAACCTATCAGTCTAACTAATTTCCTACGCTGAGATATGGCATAGTGAAGCTATACAAAAGTCGTTTAAATGGCATCAAGTTTGAACTCGGACTGAACTAAATTGTCTGACCATTAGACCGGACGAAATCAAGGTATTTTTATTTCTTCTGGTTAGGATTTTAGAACTACTACATCCTTACTATAACTAATGTAGTTGCTCAAATAGACTACATTCTTATTTCAAACTACACCATTATTTCTTGTTCAGATGTATGCATATTTGGTCAATATATTCTCGTACCTTCCTTCCAAGCAATAATAATTGCCTACGCTAAGTACTGTAATTATATAGAACGCTGTGTACATACCTTTTTACTCCCATGTTGTAACATCTCAGTCATATCTAATAGAGACACCATTCTTTCGTGTGGATCTTCTTCTTACTTCAGCTCGACTTTACAGATATCTGTAGTCTTCGAATCAAGCATGGAAAACAAAAATAAATTATGATACGTTGGATGTGACATTGTAAAACATCCAGATCGACGAATACCCAGATGCCCTCGATGCAGCAACACAAAGGCTAATTATACCCATAATGTTAAAGTGAATCAAAATACGTACTACAGTACTAAACCAATTTTTATGAACAAAAGCAACATGAGAAAATATTATTACCCAAAATATCCTTCATATAGGTTCCAGTGACTATCACCACTATAAGCACATTCCTAGAGTTCTTTAACATTCTATCCTTGTTTATATGTACCAATTCAATCATCATCTATTTTGGCTAATGGAGGCACGACGACATTGCTACAAATTTATCCAGCTTCGCCAGTCACCTCATTAGTGTTTTCAACTTCATTGTTTACTTCATTATAATTTTCATCGAGCTTGACATTGTCCACCATGTTTTTCTTAGACGGCGTTTTGAGCTATTCTTTGTCAGGAGCAAATGATAATCTCGTACAGTATCCTATGAATGATTTGAATTGAGTACATTACCACGTTTCAAGAAATTAGTATTTCAGAATAGACATGACATGTATAAAAGCTTTAATTTCTTCTATTAAATCACATGATCATATATGGCGAAAGCCTGGTTACCAACGTGATTAGCTACGTTTCCAGATACTTTTGAAAGCACACACAACAACATATTATTATGTAACTGCTAGAGATGGTTCTCATTTGCGGAAAAGCTCCAAGGCTCATCAAGTTGATCAATTAGTAACTTTGATTAACGTTAGTCCAACTTCTGAAGTACACGGAGATCCAATTTTATACAATTTAAAGATCAAATGGAAGTTTTTTAACATGTAAATTTTAATCTCGAGATTTCAGATGTTTAAACATAAGTTCTCATTCTCAATTGCTTTTGTAGGTCTAAAATTAAAGAAAAATGTAATAGTGAACAAATAACACAATACCCTCGCTTCCTACTTATATTGCATGTACAATACTCTCTGCATCCCTAATATTTGCAACAAAAACATCTTGCAAATAATAAGAATGATAAGTTAAATAAAGGTGAATGCTAACTACTATGAAAATAGTAAAAAGTAATAATCACTGATACTCCTGTTAGTATGCGTACAACGTTTTTCAACAGTAGCACATGTCATATTCGAAGTAATTGGGACAACACTCTGTTGAGGCATATAGAAGAGTAAACTTAATGCAAAAGTGATAACTGATTATTTGATACATACATAATTCATTCAGAGGTCACTTTTCCAGTGGATTCCGCAAATTTAGAAGAAAGGATTGGTAAATTAGATTACCTTAATCTGGAAAAATGTTCAAGGTTATATGCAGCAATACGATCTTGTATAAAAATAAGAGATTTTTAAATTTAGTGAGACCAAGGAAATGAAAAAGCTTGATCCATCATAGCCATTAGAAGGATTTTCTGATTACCTTGTTTTTGACTCTGAAAGGAATCCGTCAAATATTATGCCATTATTAATAAGGTATTATTAATCCTAAAACTTATTGCATCACCAGTGACCCACTTTGTTAATCTTCCCTTGCCTTTCAGGGTGATGCTAAGAAATAAAACTCCAGCTACACTATAACCAAGATGGCAAGGGAACTATGCAGCCTCAAAAATAGCCAAATGAATGTGCATGCTAGAACTGCATTTGTGAGCAATAGCAACTTCTTCCTGCCAAAGAATTTACACTCATTTTAGCATGTATGTAAAAATTAGACAAAACAAATCTCGATAAATTAACGAAATGAAACGGATATCCAAAGAGAAGTATGTGACTGCAGCAAGCTCAAAATTCAATTCATTTGCATTTGGTAAAATGAAGAAGTGGAGAGCCTAAAATTCAATAAGGATCACCTTAAGTAGAAACTAAAACATGCTTGACAGAATGCACTGAGTGGTGCTTACTCGTTCAACCAGTTTTGGTGCATGATGCTAACAATCTAGTTTACAGTTGTTAATGTAGCAAAAAGAACTGTCTAATTTTTTTCTTGAAAGGAATACAATTACAGGTAAACTATTCAGTAATTTCAATACTTCCTAGATAATGTCGTTTCGAAAGCAACGTGACAAATGCTAGCTATAGTGAAATATGATGTTCACTTTGCACAGCCCTAGTTGAAATACCTTGGCTCCTTGCTATTCTGAATTGCTATATATTCAAAAAAAAAAAAAAAGCAATATTGACATGAGAACAAAAAAGTAATAAACACCACATTACGAATTGGTGGTTTGAGCATCAAAAGAAACGCCATGTAGCGAAATCTAAAAATCAACGCAAACAAAACATTATTTGGCCAACAAACACTTGTACAATGCAAAAATCTAAAAATCTAAAAATCTCAATCCACTACCAACAGATTTCAAAGAAGAAACACCTAGGATAAAACAGAAAAAGCAATCGACTACAATTATCAACACCTGGAAAAATAGGACTGCAAGATCTGATGATCTAATATGAGCAAAAGCACAACAACTATACACCACCATTATGTTCAAATAATACAAAACCGTGCAACACACTCTTTTTGCCCATATCATCTAAACCGTTATCATAAACCCACATAAACCTACACATAACTAAAATCATTGTCAACAGGTTATTGGAGACCATAGCTAGACAACATTTTGGAAAACTTGCAATCCAATGAGTAGCTGGAGACACGAACCCAACGCAATTAAACACAGCTGTATACTCAGTTATGTATAGGAAACCTGACCAATAAGATTGCTAATATATCAGCCAAAAATTGTTGTCGACCCTTCTGCCCGTTGCAGCTACATAATAAACATGACCATTACCGTTAGATCCAAAAATTTAACCGAGCAAAACAAAAAGAAAAAAGAAAAATCTAAAAATTATCCAATTTTTTTAAAATCGAAGATTACGCAGCTATTTCTGCATTGATCTCCCAGAGCTTTCTTTGAAACAAATAATTACTCCATGGCAGCTTACACTTGATAGTAATTTATGGTCAAAATTTTCAAATCCAAACCCATGTGATAAATTTCTCTAAGTATGTGAATCTCACTTATGAGGATCTTCGCTGCCTCTCCTTAATCTTCCATTAACGGGTCCTTAAGATGTGAATTATTAGGTCCTTGAATTGTTGGACTTGAATTATCAATTGAAAGTTTATCTGTGCACGGTTTGGCATGAATTTCGGCATCACGTCACATTGTTACCACAAAATCTACATTTTGCTAAAACATATAATTTCATCCGATAGTATTTTGTGGACTTTCAATTGTTAAGTCTTTAAAGTTTTCATGTATGGGGATAAATCATAAATGTCGTGGCACGTTAAAAATGAGAGCAGATTTGTCAGCCAGATTTTTGGTGTTTGCATTTTTTATCTTGCTAGAGGCAATGGAACCTGAAACCTGTTTTGTCCATGAATGATACTAAATGTGTGCTTGACAACAAACCAAAACAACTTAATTAGGAGTTAATTTAGAAAATATCACACCACATCTGAATTGTTATGAAATATTAATTGGGTCCTATCTCATCTAGTTGAAGGAACAAAATTTGTGCCTAAACAGTACACATGACTTGTAGTTGAAACAATATCTGATCATCTGACCACATATCGTTGGAACCTATAATAATACACAATAATTAGAACGGAAACACAGTGGCTCGTAATTTCATGCTAAAATAATCAGAGTTGAGTTAGTCTTGAGCTCGACGAAGTACTGAAATATATGCGCAAATCCTGTACTAAGATACTACTTCGATCTAGATTCATGATAAGGTAGGCACATCTTTACATGCTATTCTGGCATGGAATTTATGGTAGTCTTGGAATACCAAAGAACACTACAAAGATCTTGTTGGATATCTTCTCCTTATATGCAACAGTTGCTGATGACGTTGATCCGAGATGCCAAAACCAAAGAATAAGAAAAGGAAAACAGAGAGATTAGAAGACTAAGAACTTATGCATAGATCGAGTCGAGTATTAGATACTCTGTCCTTAAGACGAAATTCGCCCCACTCCGGTGCTAATGGGTTTTAGTTACGAAATGTCTCCCAGGATACAACGATATTTCTTCCTCGAGTAGAAGCACTCCAAACTCAAGGAAACGGCGAACCGAATTTAGTGTTTATCTCTCAATACTATGACAACAATGAATGCAAGTGAAATCCGATTTTTGTGTGTGTTTTTCTTATGTTTAGAATGAAACATGAGTGGGGTTTATATACTTGATTGGTGTCTCTTAGTAAAGGACAAAGTGTCTCTTCGCGAAGAGTCACATCTCTTGTAAGAGTCCTTTCATGGAGAGCCACACCATTTGGATAGAATCCATTCATGGAGGGTCATATCTCTTGGAGACAACCCTTCAATCATAACTAACATAATTTCTATTCAAAATTTCTAACAATCCCCCACATTTGAATAGAACTTCTAAGAATGCAAATGTTATGCAGACACTAAAGAGAGATAAAGTGAAAAGTCATTGCATGGGGATAGGTAGCTTTTGGATTTGAACCTTCCTTAGTGAATAACTATCGGATTTACTCACTAACCAGTGAACGCGATGTCTTGAACTGTTCAGTTTTTAATGTAAACCAAGACAATAGTTATCACACAATGCCTTTTCTCACTAATTTGGTTCTACGGTTGTGTTCGTTTCGGCCCTGAACAAATCCCGAATTCATGAGTGATCTAGGAAATTAAAGCCTTATAAAATTTCCATAGAATCGACCACAATTCTACACTCACATAGGTGATGTCCCATTAAGAATACCCTATAATATCCCACTTGCAAATACAAGATATAGGCATCATTAAAAGCATAGCTTATCCTAAAGTACATTTCAGGAAATACACTGTCTCATCATAGGAATAGGATGGAGTTTTATCTCTACAATGTTTACTCCGAGTTATACATAACTTAGTTGTCCCTTTTGAACCTAGATCTTGGGATCTCCAGTCAACTAGGTTGGGTTACCATTATCTTCACTCATAATTAGTAGGCTTTAAATTAACCTATTCCCCTCGATGAACCCATTATCTCTAGTCATCAAAAATATTTTCACCCGCGCGGTCTTTTGAGACTATTTACTAGAGATTCATCACTATTTGTAGCACTATCACAAATCTTTGTAATTTCTTTTCTCACTGTGTCTGCTACAAATTATATCCAAAAAATCATGTCTTTACAGATTCACGTTCATGTGTGCATGCACTAGTGATTATGTAACTACTCTTTTTTTTTTTGATATTAGGTTGGCCACCCCTAATCATCTTAGAAACATATCACTATTAACCTATTCAATTGGGTAGCTACTTACACGACATGATTTAGTGGACTTAAAAATCACACCCCCCCACATTTCATGGCTATCCATAACTGTCATGAACTATACATAAAACATAAATGTGTATGTTCACAGTTCTCAGATGCCTTTAACAACGAAACTGGGGCAAGTTAAGTTGTTTCCCAACTCTCCGTGATAAAATGCGGACATATCAATAGTAAGTGATACTTTACAGTTCCCAAACTTATCACAAGAACTTTATAATTACATACCTTTGACTTCAAAATGTCGTTCTAGACTTTCCAAAGATATCATCGTTGTCCTGTACAACCATAGGGTTGCCACGTTTTTGGTACCGTGAAAAGTTGATTACCATTGTAAAACATATTAGCTTGTTCTACCAACTTCGCTTCAACTTTGCACTTTTATACCCACTGAAATGGTGCATATCTCAAGCATGTAAACCATCACAATGTAAATACCCCATCACGGTAGGACCAAAGCAATTGCATCGGGAATCAATACACTATGCATCTGATTCCAATTGCTTCGCCACAAAGTCAAACTTAATTTGAAAAGTTAAAACGAAGCATTATTATCCCAAGCTTAATTCGCATGTCATCCTTGAAAATTTACTGGGATTACAGTGGGGGTTCAAGCATAATTTGAAACTTGATCATTTCATTGTGCTTCATCATTGTTTACCAGCCGACTGTGATGTTTGCCAATGGTCACCAAGGTCAGGTTGTCAAAGATGATTGGAGTCTCATCCTTTTAATTCACATTGCACTGTTTTAAAACAAACTTAAATTACCTAGAGTAATTTAAACGAGACGCTGTAAGCCAATCCAACTGAAGGACTATTGTTATAGTGCCAAGCCAGAGACAAATACAATGATCAGTACAGCCCAGATCCAAAACACCGAAAGCAAATCTCCACTGCCAGATTTAATGTGTTTTTCTCGCTGGGACACATTGGGTACTGATATGGCTATAGTATCAAAACAAAATAATTATCCAAACATAATTAATTTGTTTCCGTATGACCAATGTGTTGCACCATTTTTCTTTTAATCCGGATTTCCGTGGTTTGGCGTAATATGGATTTCTAAGATATCCAAATATGCCCGTTTGCATCCTGAAGATGCACACACTTAAGGCAAGGAGCTTGCTAGTTTCTAGTGGGTTAAGAAACTTTGATGGAAAATTAGCCTCCCCCACAATTATGATATCTTCCATCATCATAATTCCAATTTCCAACCAATGATTAACTATCAAGTGCATCACACTTCGGTGATATGCTTGCACTTACCGAATGAATTCAGACGAATAAGTTGCCAACTGTGCACCCTGGTTAAACCCTGTTAACTCATCCAAGAACTAGCCAATTAATTAATCACTGATCAATTAATTCATTATCAGTTCAAAACACGTCGCACTGTTGTATAAAGATTGCCAGTCTTTATCACTTAACAGTTCATGGAAAAACGCACAGTTGATTCGATATGGAGCAGGGATTCCATACCAATGGGTGTATGCACCATTAATGAATACATCCCAAACTTTAGAACTTCACATGAGGCAAATTCAAAGAGGTTTGAGTAAACCTTTCTAGAAACGATTTATGTCAGTATCCTTGGGAACCAATTTCCGCAGAGACACAATTTCTATCAGTATCCTTCGTTGGATATGATTTTTTTTTTTTTTCCTCCAAAGAAAATTTTAAAGTACTTTCCATCAGCATTTCCTTAGGTTTCCTGATTTCAATCGTCTTCCATGAATCTACTACTGATTCCATAAATTAAACCAACAAAACTGCCTCAATCATCTATGATCCACCGGTTCAAAGTACGTAAAGATTAATACATAGACATGATCTCCCATGGATCTGTAATTCAAGACCATACCACTATGATCATCCGTGAATAACTATCCACCAATTGATTTTTAATTGTGATCTACAAAGTAACAAAGACCTTAACACAAATTCACAAAGTCTCAACCCTTGGTAAGACTATATATAATTTGTAGCCATTGGTAATTCTAACCATCACTGTGATCAACAACACATATTCAACTTTGTGTTTGGAATCAAAAATTCCATTGCCACGTATGGGTCCGGAATCATTAGTCATGAAACAAAGATCACAGACCACGCCTATGCATCAATCTTTGAGGAAAACAAGATTCTGTAGAAAGAACACCCATCTTGCCTTCCTTTCTATTCTGATTTTTGAGATTTACCGTACACCAGTAAGGCACTTTCCGAGTAAGACCTTTTGGAAGTCGCATCTTATTCCCGATGGGAGATTCTCAGAAAGAAATGGTTTTCCTTTTGCTTCAATCTCTACGGCTACTGCAACTCTTCTGCTCATTCACTGTTCCAATTAGTTCTGATGATCCTGCTTGAAACAAACTATACAATTTAGTAATGATTTCAATTAATGGCTACACAAATTCCAAAAGAACCAAAAAAGAAGAAAAAAATGTAAGGCAGAGATACTATATGAAAACGACGTTAATTAAATAACGTGGCTTTCAAACCAAAGCATCAGTTGGTGCTGAACACCAAATTGGATTTTCTTGCTTCCACTTGAAATTAATTAGTTCCAACCGTCGCCTAATACCAACAGAGACACGGTGTGCATAATAAAGGAAGAAAATAAAAGAAGAGTTTCGTCTTAAGATTGTTGGATATCTTCTCCTTATATGCAACAGTTGCTGATGACGTTGATCCGAGATGCCAAAACCAAAGAATAAGAAAAGGAAAACAGAGAGATTAGAAGACTAAGAACTTATGCATAGATCGAGTCGAGTATTAGATACTCTGTCCTTAAGACGAAATTCGCCCTACTCCGGTGCTAATGGGTTTTAGTTACGAAATGTCTCCCAGGATACAACGATCTTTGTTCTTCGAGTAGAAGCACTCCAAACTCAAGGAAACGGCGAACCGAATTTAGTGTTTATCTCTCAATACTATGACAACAATGAATGCAAGTGAAATCCGATTTTTGTGTGTGTTTTTCTTATGTTTAGAATGAAACATGAGTGGGGTTTATATACTTGATTGGTGTCTCTTAGTAAAGGACAAAGTGTCTCTTCGCGAAGAGTCACATCTCTTGTAAGAGTCCTTTCATGGAGAGCCACACCATTTGGATAGAATCCATTCATGGAGGGTCATATCTCTTGGAGACAACCCTTCAATCATAACTAACATAATTTCTATTCAAAATTTCTAACAGATCTAACACTCTGATTAACATAAACTTAAATTTGAACCTTCCGCAAATACTACAACAATTTAAATAATTCGACATGGAACCATTTCACAAAGTACCTAAATCTAGAAACATCTTCGTCCATGTACCTTTGAGCTAATGTCATGTGCTCTGGCTAGACTTGTTCCATATAATCATTGAGCATCGGAAATTTTAGTATCAACTTTCAAAACCACGCAAGATTAGATCCCCCATACACAAAATTTCAGGAAATTGATAACCCAAAAAATAAATACAGACAATACAGAATTACCTTAAATCATCCATAATACTACTGGATAAGTAACACGACATATAACCAATACAATGTTCTGTAATCCAGATATAACATCACCACTGTACCCAAAACCAACTGAGGATTCAACTGTATCCAATCCGACTAAGCTAAGCAAGGGATGGCATAAATTAACTGCATTTTCATGGAACAACATATCTCACACTTGCATAACCATGTGGGACATGATGTTGTAGTATAAATAGTACAACCTCTTTAATTCCTATCCGCCCCTGACACATACGACGTAGGCTTTACGCCAAAAGGAGACTGAACATAACATATAACATCCAACATAATTAGAATGCTAGATTAATAAAACCATAGGACCACTGTCACCGTGAAGTAATAGGAAACAATAATGCTTACACCCTTGCTTTGTCAACTAAAGAAAATTTACTATACCTTCTCTATGAGACGGTATAGTAAATTTACTATACCTTTTTGGGATGGATTTGGCCCAACCCTTGGATAGCTTGCTTATGTGGTGATTTGCTTGCTTCTTAGGTGTCCTGTATCCGACTCCAAAATCAGAAATACGGGAAGAAAAAAAGAACAATAAAAACCATGAAACCATATAAAAAAAAAGAAATAAATAATAAATAATTACCTTCAATATTATGTGTTTATCAAGAGAATAATAAGGGTGTCGTCCATATCCATACATTGATACCTATGCAGCTTAATGCCTACAAATGTTGTTCACGGTTCTTCATCGCTCTCTGACTTTCCTCGATTGTAGCCGACTGTGCAAACCCAATAGCCTTGTAATGTTTATATACACCTCCATACCTTGGTTGCTACGAAATTTTATAGATTTTTTCTCTAAATTTGGCATAATTTGCCATTGAATCATCAACCACTATATTTGGCGTAAGATTTTGTTTAGCCGCGTTTCTGATTTGTTTCTGAAAATACACCAAACTTTCACTATGCTTAACTTAAAAATATCCCTAGTTAAAATCCATATATAGATATGGATCAATGTATTTTCTAGCAATTCCTAGATTTAGCGAAAATATATCCAAGTATATCATTTAGCGAATATATTTCCAACTCTGAATATCAAAATAACTTAAAATACAAATCTATAGTATACTATTTTTAAAATCTTCCTTTTTCTTAATATTTCGGTCCCATAAGTCTATTTTGAGCAAATAACTTTAGATCTGATGGACGCGATTTTATTTTCAATTTGTAATGAACGACCACAAAATGTAAGGGGGCTAACTTGTTTTTCAGCCAATCAGGAGCGAGGGTTTCGTTGACCGGCCAATGTGAGAGGAGGTTAGCACAACTCTCGACGTGAAGTGAGAGATGCGGTTGGGTGTTTAGGTTGTTGATTCAAGGGAGTATCCCATGAAATTGGAATTAAAAGGATTATGCCTTTTAGAAGTGACATATTCAAGTTTGAAAAATATATAGAAATCTCAAAATAGCCGCGTTACTTCAACATATATATTTATTCTTTTTGAGCGAAAAAAACTTTATTATATAAAATCAAATTTGGAAAAGTAAATTCAATAAGAATTATAGGTTATATTAGGATGCCGTAAATTTAAAGTAATAAATTCAACAAATGAAATAGCAATATTTACAATGGTGTTTACAAGATAACAAATGAATGTCTTCCAATTAAAAAGAACGCTAAAAAATCAAACACCCTTAAAAACATCTAAATTAGTGCCGCATAACTTTAAAATAGACTTAGGCTGTGTTTGGCATGGAAGGAGTTTGAATTCTAGGGAGTTCCAACTACCTAGAATTTGAATTCCATCCTTTTAAATTTATGTGGTTGGCATGATTATTGATGAAATTGATAATTACGTCATTCTTCTTTTTCAAATATTTATTTCTTCAAAATATTTATTTATAATATATTATTTGCTGGTAAATTTATTCTTGAATCACTGAATTTCTTCTAAAAATTATGTTTATTATTTTTAAACAATTTTTAATTTAATTGTCATTAATAATGTATATTTTAATAAATAATTACATAAAAGACTAGTGAATTAATAAATGCAATATTAGTAATTAAATAAATATTATAGTATTCATATGAATATAATATTATTTAAATTAATTGTAAATATAATATTAATTAAATATGACATAAATATAATATACTATTAGTTAAATAAATTAGCATATTAATATAATAAAGTATAATATTAATATATTAAAATATTAATTAAATATATTAATAATTGATAATATTAATGTAATATAATATTAATATTAATTAAATATAGTATAATATTAATATTAATTAATTAAATATATAGTAATATTACTATTAAATATTAATTAAATGTATTAATAATTGATAATATTAATGTAATATAATATTAATATTAATTAAATATAGTATAATATTAATATTAATTAATTAAATATAATATAATAAATAAAAACATAATATTAATAATATAATATTATTTTATTTTATATATAATATGAATGTGATTTTTGAAGTGAAAAATTTATATAAATTATTATTTAAGTAAATATAATATTAATAATAGTTAAATAAAACTGTTATTTTTTTGATGAAAAAATAATTTATCAACTATAATAATTATTTTTTATTTTTTGATTAATAATTAAACTTTTTTTAGTTATTTAAATATAATTTTAAATATATTAGTTTTTGAAGATATATTAGTTTTAGGGTGCGTTTGGTACGGAGGTGGTTGAGGGTGGAGTTCAGTCAACGGGAGGAGTCAATGATGGAATTCAAATCCTAGTGTGTTTGGCATGGATGGAATTAGAGGTCAAGGTAGTTGGAACTACTTTATTCAATAGAAACAATAAACTCATCTTTAGTCTTGAGAATTCGGCGATTTTTTATCCCGCTTTTTCCAAATAGAACAACGAATGACGTAAAGTAGAAGTCTCAGGTTCTTACATATCCAATTGTTGATAGCTTATATTAGAATTTTGTGTTTCCCCCAATATTTTCTCAATATTGGGTGTCGCCATTATCTTATACTCTTTTGGTCCTAATTTACTTGTCTAAATTGAGTTTTTTTTAGCAAAATTGTACCAAAAAAATTCTATATTTCCCACTAAAATTTTCTAATTATCAAGAAAGAAACAAAAACTAGGATGTAAAAATTAGTATAGTAAACAAGTAATTTGAGAGATTGATGGCGTATGTGAAAGTAATTTGAATTTCTTTTAAGATTTTGCAAAATACAATTTAGGCAAGTAAACTAGGACGAAGGGAGTAATAAAAGTTCTAATGGAGAGAGAATGTCTGGGTTCCTCTCAGCAAAAACGGCTAGAAGTTCATCTTCTCAACATCACAGGTTAGGGCTTTTGGATTCAAATCAGCAGAGCGGGCAGGGTTTTCAGGGCACAATGAGGGTATCGGAAGGATCTACATCTTGGGCGGACAAGGCGCGTGGTACGACAAAAGCAACGGCATCGACAGAGAATGATTCACACCAATGGACAACAGTTTCAAGGAAGAAGAACAACATGAGTAAGGCTTCTCAGGCGGGGAAAGAGGTCAATATTGATTGCAAGTATAAAACCTTCATTCTCACTTCTAGATCAAGCGGCATCCTTTTCGACGGAAAAACCAGGAATACAAAGCAAGTTCTACAGGTGGAAATCAGCAATGAAGGGGTAATTTGGATGAAGAATATAATGAAAAGAGAGACTAAGAAAAGTTTTTATGGCAAATGGTACTGAACTTTTCATAGAAAAACCGAGCACATACTTTTTTCCCGAGATCAGAATAAGTTCGGTGAGTTCTTCCGCGTCTCATACTCCCGTGAGAAGATTAAGCACTATATGTGTTTTCCAGCCGAAAATGAATCATCTGGTTGGTTACCATTCGTGCATGGTTTCACTAACATTCTGCAGAATGATTCATCTGCACGGATGAATCCTAAGCCTATTCTGCAAGACTTGCCTCCTCCCCAGAGTGAGCTGCGAGCGGTGATTCATACTATTCCAAAACTGGTTCAGCCACACTATAGCGCTTCTAAACCACAGAACAATGGTAACTGGGACCAGGCAATCATCATAGAAACCTCCATTGAAGTCACCTCTTGGAATTCTATAGGAACCGAAATTGCAGAACGCTTTTCAATGGATATTGGCTTTGATATATTTCCATTCGCTTCAAAGAAGGCTTTCTTCTTTGCTTCCTCTGACGATAAGCATATTTTACTTAACAAGGGGCATTGGGATTTTGAAGGTCTGTTTATTAGATTGATGCCTTGGTGGAACGCATCAAACTCTGTTGCCTTACCAACTATTCACTCGGAAGGTACATGGATGGAGGTGCAAGGAGTTCCTTTCGATTTATGGGGAACTAATCTTTTCTATGAACTGGGTTCCTCTTTTGGAGGCCTGCTGGAAGTTCACTCAACCACGACTAATTGGGAGGATGCTTCAGCTATCAGACTTAAGGTCAAGAACTACAATGGGCTTAACACCTCCTTCATTTTTCGTTTTGGGGATTCGACCTTTCCAATTCTTATTACTTCTTTCAAGGTTTTTCATGGAGTATTCGATCTTTCAAAACAAAAAGTTCAGGTTCAGAAGTTGGAGATTATAACGACGTCGCCGCCGGAAGATCCGGCGATTAACTTAGCTTTCAATGCTGACTGGTCGAGAATTCCTAGGAATATTTTAAAACCACTCGATGCGCGCAAAAAAGACATGCTCAGGAAGTTTTCTCACGCGGAAAAAGGGAAGGTAATCATCGTTAATTCTAACTCTAATTTTGAATTAGAATCAAATTTGAATGGAAATAGCACGCGGTCTTTGGTGTCAGTCCCGATCAACGACTCGGATTCGGTCTCGGTTTCGGATAACACTTCGGATTCGGTTTCGGATACCAGTTCGGATTCAGATCCAAATGAAGGTTCGGATACAAATTCGGGTTCGGGTAACAGTTCGGGTAGGGATAACATTAACTCAATTCTAGAACTGAGGGACAACTCTATCGGTCACATATCTCCAAGTGCAGAGGTCTTCACGACAACATCAACGGAAATTCCAAATTCAAATCAGACCTATACAACGCCAACTTTTCAAACAGAAGATGAACTTAATGAATTTCTCAAGACGGCAGTATCGATTCCCCATCTTCAAATGGTCGATACAAATGGTTTTACTCAGGTTACATCCACAACAACTACCACGGTACCACAAAAACACACGACTTCAAAATATTCTTCAAGGAAATTCAAATTCTTCTTAAGCACTGACGAGAAATGGAGTACTCTGAAACTGAAAGTCGACCCCATTCTGAGACAAGATTTTGAAAATGTTATTATGCAAATGGTACATATATGCCCAAAGCTGGGTATTAATTTCGAGGGATCACAGGCCGAGATAGATGATGCTATGATGGATACCCTACGAAGTCACCTCCACAATTTCACCATGGAGAACAAGAAGGTACTTTAGAAGTTGTTTCTATCCTTGGTTTTTGGGTTTTATTCTTTCATGGATTTTAAAACTGTTAATTGGAATATTAGAGGTCTTAATGACCTGAATCGGAGGGATATTGTAAAAAAGAAGATTCTCGATTGGAAACCTACTATCATTATTCTTCAGGAGACCAAAATCCAACAGTGCAATGACTTGCTAGTTTGGCAATGTTGGAGTAATAAGTTCGTCAAATGGTTGGATTCTCCTTCTCAAGGTAGCTCTGGTGGAATTCTTTGTATGTGGGACTCCTCAAAAGTGGAGGTTGTTGATTCCTTAATAGGCCCATATTCAATTACAATCCATTGCAAAACAATCGCCAACTCTTTTGAGTGGATGCTTACAGGGGTGTATGCACCATGTGCTTCTAAGATGGATGAAGTAAAACTTTTTTGGAGAGAAATCGAAGAGGTTCGGTGTTTGTGGAGTTTTCCATGGGTAATTGGAGGGGACTTCAACGAGATTAGATTCTGTCATGAAAGAACTTCTGGTGGAGAATCTACTTTCGGTATGAGAAAGTTTAACAACTTCATCTCAAGGCATCACCTGATTGATCTTCCTCTTCTGGGAGCAAACTACACTTGGACCAACAACCAAGTGCAGGGTATAAGAATCCGCATTGATAGATTTGTAATTTCTGCCGCTTGGGAAAGTTTTTACCCGCAAGTTACTCAACAAGCGCTGCCTAGACCCTGCTCTGACCATAATCCAATTGCCTTAATTTGTGATGGTGTAAAGCATGGACCCTCTCCGTTTCGCTGTGAGTACTTCTGGTTTTCTCACCCAAATTTTCTTTCATTTGTAAAAGATATGTGGCTTTCTCTTTCTGTCATAGGTAGTGCAGGCTTTGTTTTATGCAAAAAGCTTCAGTTGCTAAAACCGCACTTGAAAAAATGGGGTAAAGACAACTTTGGGGATCTCGAACTAAGACTTGAAGAGCTGGAGGATACCTTTACTGAGATGGATATTCTGGAGAACTCAACTAATGGCCTAACAGAAGCTCAGTGGGAAGAGAGAACTACCGCAAGGCAAGAATATTGCAAGTTAACAATTCTTAGAGCGGAAAAACTTAGAAGCAGGGAAAGAGTCCATCATATAAAATATTTTGAGAACAACACGAAGTATTTTCACAAGATAGTAAATGATAGGAGAAGAAGAAGCTATATCGGGTCGTTAAAGGTAAATGGCATTCTTACCTCTGATGATCTAGAAATCAAGAATGGCATTGTGGACTTCTTCCAAAATATTTTTCAGTCTCATTCTCAGAGGACAGTTAACATGGAAGGAATGTCTTTTCCTACCATTTCTGAAGACTTGGGAGTTTGGCTGGAAAAAGACATTGATGAGGAAGAGTGCTTGGCGGCAATTAAAAACCTGGGGCAAAATAAAGCCCCAGGACCGGATGGGTTCCCTATAAGTTTTTACCTTCTCTGTTGGGACTTCATCAAAACTGATTTTCTCAATGTGGTGAAAGAGCTGCAGGTTAAATCCTTTCTTGATTGGAGATTGAAGAACACCTTCATTGCCTTAATCCCAAAAAAAGATTCTATTGAAGATATCAAGGACCTGAGACCAATTAGCCTCATCCATGGAGCTTACAAAATTCTTTCTAAAATTCTTGCAGAGAGGCTCAAGACAACTCTACCGGCTATTATTTCGCAACACCAAACTGCCTTTGTGAAGAAAAGGCAAATCCTTGATGGAGTGCTAATTGCTAATGAGCTAATAGACTCAAGAATTAGAAGCGGGAAACCAGGTATATTATGTAAAATAGACTTTGAAAAAGCTTTCGATTATGTTAATTGGGACTTTTTGGATGAAATCTTTAAGCTCATGGGTTTTGGTGTCAAATGGAGGCAATGGATTAGATGTTGTGTAGAATTCACCAGATTTTCTATCCTGGTTAATGGAAGTGCAACAGGTTACTTCAAAAGCAATAAAGGAATTCGGCAAGGTGACCCTATTTCCCCCTTCTTGTTCCTCCTTGTGGGGGAAGCCCTCACTTTTATGATCAAAAGGGCTCAGCAACAAGGTTTATTATCGGGGTTCAAAGTCAAGGAAGATGGGTTACTTGTGAGTCATTTGCAATTTGCAGATGACACATTGATCTTCTTGGATGCTGACATTGACCAGGTGAAAAATTTAAGAATCATCCTCCTCTCCTTCGAAATGCTTACAGGTTTAAAGATCAACTTTTCCAAAAGCCAAATCTTTGGCGTGGGTTATGAGGGTGATCTGCATGTTTTTTCTTCTCTTCTTGGCTGTCATCAGGGCAATCTTCCTACAACTTATCTGGGTCTGCCTCTGGGGGATAAGTGCGGTGGTGTGGTGAAATGGAACAAGGTGGTGGACAAATGCATCGAGAGGTTGCCGGGATGGAAGAAACCTCTTCTCTCTAGAGCTGGTAAGATCACTCTTATCAATAGTGTTCTAGCAAGCCTTCCCGTGTATTATATGTCTCTCTTTTCTATGCCAATCTCAGTTAAAAACAGGCTAGAAAAAATCATGAGAGATTTTCTTTGGAGTGACAACAAAGGTAGGAAAAAAATACATCCAGTTAAATGGACTACTTTATGCAGAAAAAAGAAACTTGGGGGGCTGGGTATCAAAAATCTACAGCTTCTTAATCAATCTTTACTCTGTAAGTGGTCTTGGAGATATGCCACGGAAGAGGATGTTCTTTGGAAGAAAATTGTAGATGAAAAGTATGGCGTGGGGAATGCAGCTTGGTGTCCAAAAATTCCAAAATGCTCCTTTGGTAGGTCTGTGTGGAGGGCAATCATGAAGACTAACTCCATCTTTCGGAAATTTGTCAGATTTAAAGCAAACAATGGTCATACTGTGAAGTTCTGGCATGACAACTGGTTGTATGACAACCCAATTAAGGACTGCTATCCTAACCTCTTTAACTGTACAAGAGCGAAAAACTTCACAGTGGCAGAGATGGCTATTAACTCTAGCAATGTGGTAAATTGGAACCTCTTCATTCCTAGAAGAATTAATCCTTCAGCTCGGATAGAACTCAATCTTCTTCTGCTCGATCTTCAAAATGTTCAGCTCGACTTAAGCCAAGAAGACTTGTTATACTGGCCTATTACTTCTGACAAGAAGTTCTCTGTAAGATCAGTTTACAACAAGATTTCAATGGAGGAGCTTCCCGACATCCCGACCGTCTTCTCGTTTATCTGGGGACTTAAATGCCCTCCAAAAATTGGGTTTTTCTTATGGATAATTGCGCACGGGAGACTTGCAACCAGAGATTTGCTGTTGAGAAGAGGTATGGACGTGCCTGGAAGCTGCATTTTTTGCTCTGAGCTAGAAAATGCAAACCATTTGTTTCTTCACTGCGCTTTTGCAAAGACAGTTTGGGACACTATTGGTGCTAAGTTAAAATGGCTCTATGCAATGCCTTTAGATGTTCTCCCTGCCATTCAAGCTTGGCGACTAAATCTAACTCGCAAGGCAAAGTATGAAATCTGGAGATTAATACCGGTGGCTGTAATTTGGTGCTTATGGAAGGAGCGAAACAATAAAATCTTTAAAGATGAGCCCAATACGGCTTTAGCCGTTGCTTCTAAAGCGGTGTACGTCTTGTTTACTTGGTCTTTAGCTTTCAAGGATTTCGAGGACGTTGATTCGAAAGAGGTCATGAGGAATTGGTGTAAAATTTATTTCAACATCACTTAGTGCTCTTAGCTTGTTTTGAGCACTTGTCTTTCCTTTTCTTTCTTTGTACCTTTGGCAAGGGTGGTATAGCTCTTTTATACCCTCTTTTTTTGATCAATACATTTTCTTTACCGATCAAAAAATTAAAAAAAAAAAAAAAGTTCTAATGGAGCTTTTTTTTCCCTACAAGACCGTGAGTTTTTCCCTTAGGAAACTGGTGAAATTTTACCCAAAAATACTCAAATAAATGTACAAATTAAACCCCCATGTAAACTAAACTAAACTACCAAGAATGTTGTATTCAACTACAATATACACTACCAATCAGTCGAAAGGATTGATGATTTCGAACTTTCAAGGCCGGGAAATCACTCAACTTCCTAAATAAAAGATTCTTTCCCCACCACTCAGTTACTGCCATTGTATGTGATTCAACAGCCGAAAGGTATTCCAGACCGGCAGAATATTCTTACCCGTTCGATCAATTTCATTATTACTTTTCTAAGAATATCAAATACTCCCTTCGTCCCACATATATAGGCGGAGAGAGACAATTCTCTTAGATTAAGAAAAGTGCATTGGATTCATAATTTTTTTTTATGTTTTTTCATGTTTTACCCCTTGTCCTATTAGTAACACAATTATCTATACACCATTAATAAGGGCATTCGTGAAAATATTCATCTTGGAAATAGTAATCCGCCTATCTAATGGGACAAGCAAAATTCAAAATTCCGCCTATATAAAAGGGACGGAGGGAGTACAAATAAAGCATTGGTCGTCTCATCATTTTCGCTTACTAAGGGCATATACGTCATGTACAAATTAATTTTTTTTTTTTTTTTTTTTATGGAAAGAGGGGTTTTGGAAAACCCATAGAAATATTTATTAGATTACCTCATTCAAATTGAGGTTTGGATTGTTACATGACAGAAGTGATGGATAAACACACCCTTTTGTTTCATCATTGTACATTGTATTGATACAACCAATCTACAATGTAAATACTTTGATCTACATGAAACCAAGAAAAATGGAAAAGACTAATCTGAGTAATGGTGTTTTGATTAATTTTCAACCATTTAAAGGCTTCTTCGGTAAGATAAAATCCGTTGTAGAAGTAGTTTCCGCTAATAATCACGATCCATTCCGATAGCCATTGATCTTCTTTATATAGAGCATGATCATCGTCACGTCGGGATTGATCGTCTTCAAAGATATGCTGGAATCTCTCTTTGGATTTCAAAATAAGAGCCCAAAGGCTATAATAAAACGCACTAATGGCAATCATAATTGAAAGTAGTACAAGACATGAAGTAGCCATTGTATACAGAAGAACATAAACATAAAAGTAAATTCTAAAGCCTAAACACTAAATCACAAAGTGATTTTTATTGAAAGCAGGAAAAGTTAATTACAATTACAAACCCAAATTTACTAGGAAAATCTGATAAATCAGATTCAATCCAAGTAAATCTAGGTTTGAAGAAGAAGATTGAAAGAAAAAAAATCTAGGTTTAAATAGTTTTTTGGAAAAACGGTTATGCAGAGGATTTAGGAGAGAGGATTGTCTCTCAAATTAATTTCTTCTTATGTAGGTGGAAACTATCCAACAAAACAGTGGCAGTTACCGAATTCTATACGACTTAAACGGGGTTGTTTTGGTCACTGGAAAATTGCGGGACTAGGGAGTTTATAACTGTTTTCCTTTCATCATTGACATTTCCTATAAATAAAGCTTCAGAAGCTCCTCACTACTTGGTTTCGTTCAAACAACTTGACAAATCAAAATCCCAGTGTTTGATTTCTGAGATTTGCGGGAATTAAATTTTTTTGTTTTCAACTTCAGGCAAGAACAAACAATATCGCTCTCAAGTTTCAAAGTTGTGGGTTTTTGTTTATATGGTTGAATCTTGTAACGAAAATCGTACGTAGAGCTACTGTGTAGTGAGTAATCTCAACACTCTTTATATAATAACCTACTATAGCAATAATTTTCTTCTTTATTTCATTTTTGTAGGTGTTTGATTTTTTCATATTTACGTGTTGTTTGTACTTTGAATGTTTGCAGTGTAGCCAATTGAGAGTACTAGTTTGATTGGAACAAAGAAGGTGAAAGAGTTGGATAAGCTTGTTATTTTCGGTTTGAGTTTTTGACAAAATGGATAGAGACATAGAAATCTTTGAGCACCTAAAAGGCTAGAAACCAGATGAAAACTGCAGCCTTCTTTGAAACCGTAATGATGAGGAAAAGGTTATGGATTTTAATTTCATGCGTAGAAGAAAGTAGTTTGGAATATCTAATGCTAAAAAAGACCGGGGTTTTGTTATGATATTTGCACGGTAAATTGAAAATTTTCATTTTGGTCGGGATTACACAGTTCATGGCAGCGGAAAACTTAAAAACCAGTAGTTTAGGAAATATGCGGTATCAAGAGCTTGGACATCCAGTTTTCGAGGTCGAGGTGGATGCTACATATGTTCAGCAGTCCGGTTTTGATTCAGATGCTTATACGGCAACTTCAAGAGTTTTTTCCGGTGCACAATCTCTCAAGTTTGAGATAGAAGAAGAAAGTTATAAGAAATACAAACAACTGAGATTATCTCATCAAGTACAACAGGTGAGTACACATGTCATATAATTTAGTGTAATATTATCAGCCCTGGGAAAACAAGTACTGGTGTGTCACTTCGCCGCACTATGGGGCGATATCATCCATTTGTTTGCCCAGTGCTGGTGCAAAGGTGATATGAATAACACTGTTGAAGATATTCACAATATTAATTAGGAATCAGAAACTGTAGTAAGATACAGAAATGAGCACATAATGTAGAACGACCAAATGAATAACTCAAAAAGCAGTTTCTTTACCTGTTATTCTTTTCTCCTTCTTCTTTTTTCTTTTTCTTTTCAGGCTTGTAAACGTTCCACGCCTTATTTTTGGGTGTTCATGCTAGCTATCTTTGGATTCTATTGACCATTTTTATTCTTACGCAGTCTCTTTATCTCAGCGTACCAGAGAATTCAAGTCCATTGGGACTGACTTTGAGGAAAACCCCATCATTTCTAGATCTAGTGGAAACCAAACTATCTCATGATTATTCATGTTCAGCAACTAGAAAAAGAAAGAGCGTAGATGATGATGCTAGTACCCATCTGATTAATGGAAAGATGAAAGCTTCTAATTTCTCTGCATCAAGCTTGAATATTGGCTCATGGGAGGTACAAATTAAGATTCTCCGTCGTTCTAATAGCGACTAAATTGTTTTTGGAGCAAAAGATTCGAGTCTTTGAGGTCTTCTTGTATATGCGTTAAACAATGAAGTGTTTGCTCAAAATTGTAGCTTGAGGTCTTCTTAGAAAGACTTGCTAATTTAGGTTGCATAACAAAAATAAACTTTGATAAAAACAAAGATGTGAAATCTGTATTGAATCTAAATATGCAAGAAAACCATTTAATAAAAGTGTTGAAACGTAGAACAGTTCCTTTGGAATTAATACACTTATTTAGAGACTTGAAATCAACACCAACAAGAGGTGGTAGAAAATGGTACATCACTTTTATAGATGATTACTCACGATATTTTAAGTTTTATAAACTTGAAGTAGAAAACCAAAAAGGAGTTAAGATTAAAACTCTTAGGTCTGACCGTATGTGAGTTCCCATAGAGATTTTTGTAAAAATAATGGAATCATTCATGAAACCACCGCACCATATTCACCTGAATCGAATGGTGTAGCGAAAGAAAATAGAACACTCATAGATATGGTAAATGCTATTCGTATATGCGTTAAACAATGAAGTGGATTTCAAGATCAAGGTTCAATGAGACAACTAATTTATGGTGATATTGAGAAAGCACTATCTTTGTCCCTCCCTATGGTTAATCGTTAGTGCTTTGCATCGATCTTAATGGGTACCATGGCTTTGATTAAAGGGGTGTGGCAGGACACTTTTATGGACCCACCTTTGTGGATGTTGGAAGTGTGGCCGCTTTACTTTTCTAGAGACATTCATTAAGTCCGGATTTTAGCCCACGGCCAAAATGGGCACAACCGCAAGAGCTTTTGAGGCATCAAGTGTGGCTGTTATTTCTGAATTGCATTCTTTGTTGGCGGTTCAAGACATTGGCTTCACCGTATCAACAAGCAGTTCAGTAACCTCTCACTAAGTTAAGGTTCAAACACCTTAGCCTATTTTGTTGCCTTATGTTTTATCGTGTTTTATCGACATGTTTTATTATTCATGTGGGGGATTGTTAGGAAAAACAATGTTTTGTTTTAATCAAAAAATGCATGGACCATGTTTTGATCCCAAAACCTATTGCTCCCTAGATGTTTTTTCATGTGAATGAATAAAACATTAGTCCCATATAGACTAAAACACTAAGAGTTTTAGACTTAAATAGCATTGGTTTAGCCTTATGGTATGGCGTTTGTTTGCAAAATTGTAGCTTTGACTCCCTAACCTCAAAATGCTATTAGATTATAACATCATAGAACTTCTTTCTCATATCTTTCTGCGTTTTTTTTTCTCGGTGCACAGCTATACAAGACCCAAAAACATTTATACGCCTAAGCGCCAGTTTTTTTTTCCTAAAAAAATGCACCTGTTTATGTTTCCCTTTCTTTTAATGGGTTCGTGAATGCATTCGTTCTTCTTCATTCATGCAAATGGTGTAGGATCAACATTTGCTGAATAGAAAACATTCAGGCAGTGTACTTTCATAGTTTGATGATCTCTTTGTGTCGATATTCCCTTAAGTTGGCTCATTAGTGCAAGTAGAAGTGCCAGTTTCTTCCTTCACTAACACTTGAGTTTGCTTTACTTGCAGAGAATTTCAAAACATGATGGAGATCTGGTAGCAAAGTGTTACTTTGCGAAGAGGAAATTCTTATGGGAGTTTCTCGATGGTGGATTGAAGAACAAAATAGAAGTTATGTGGTCTGATATAGCTTCCATCAGAGCAACTTGTAAGGATAATGGTCCCCAAACACTAGAAATTGAGGTAATCTTATTAGTTCCACTATGTTCTCCTTGTATGTCACTGAAATCGATTATGCCTTGACAATTTGTTTGTTATGTGAAGTATCGATTTTGACTTTTGCCTGAATATAAATCCAGTTATTGAGGCGGCCTCTTTTCTATCGAGAAACGAACCCCCAACCTAGAAAGCATACTCTATGGAAAGCTACTGCGGATTTTACTGCTGGTCAGGCTTCCATTTTCAGAAGACACAAGTTGCAATTTCCTCAAGGAACTTTGCAAAAGCACTATGATAGACTTTTGAAGCTAGACAATGGACTATCTTTGCTCAGCAAAAATCCCTTCCCCTCATTGGAGTCTCCATTTTTTGGTCCAAATGATCTAGAAAGTCAAAATCCAAATGACTTCATGTTGTTTGGGCTAGAAGGTCAAGGTTCAAGTCTTCTGAAGAGGATGTTCGAATGGGGAACGAATGCTGACCAGTTAGAGAAGCTACCTTGTTTTACCCTCACTGGAACTTCTGTTCCTTTGCCGTACTCAAGTTCAGACCGTGCTTTTGCTTCTCCTGAAGCAAGTTCCTCGAGTTCAGGTACATACTGATACTTGTATACCATCTCCAGAGTCCATATGCATGCATGCTGCAAGATTCTAAAAATAATACAAATTGGAATATTTGAAGGTTGCCATATTTTGCAGGAGCAAGCAGGAGTTGTATGGGGCAAGGAACTCCAACTTCGAACTCGAACCTAGTTCCTGGTGTATTCCCCTCATTGAAGGCATCCTTACCTAACTACACAACACTAAGCTCTGATGGAAGGATATCAAGAAAAGCAACGACTCAAGTACTAAGAAAACATCTTGGTTTGGCAGTGAGTAGTAACTCCAACTGGCATCATACTTCAGATTGCTGGATTTCAGACACTCAAACAGATAAAAATCTAACTAGTTCATTTGAAAGTGCCAGCATTATGCATAAGAGTGATCTAGATCAGGTCTATGACGAGTTCTCTTATTTCGAAGAAATGAAGGGTGATCTTCATCCTGAGAACATGCCTAGCAGTTGCGCAGAACTCTTTGCAAATATATGCACCTTTCCAGTTGTCATTCTAGAGGATGAAGCAGCAATAAACATTCTAGAGGATAAAGCAGCAATAAATGAAGCAAAAGAGGGCATGAAATGGATGCCATGGGCGTAAGACATCAGCAGTGATACACATCCCGCGAGTTGTCCCGCAAGAGAGAGATAGAGTGGGAACCTTGTGACCCGGCGGTTTAGCAGAAGGTGGGTTTAGTGTGGGTCCCCCTTATATCACATGGTACAACCCGTGGAATTGGACCCGCAGGATGTAAATCATTTTCGGTAAGACATAAACAAGTAGTACGATATTTACATTGTATATACTACGTCAATCAATTGTCCTTTCTTTGTGTCTGTGGGGTTGTTCACCTAATGAAACTAAGTCTACATTTCCAAATACACTTTTTTTTTATACGAAGATTTTTTTTTTATCAATCTCAATGAGGTTCAGGCATATTGTGCCTTGAAAGTACACACTTAGCCAAGGAGAGCAATCTTTATAATCCTCTAAATGAAGTTTATATCAACCCTTACTTTCCTAGAGATGATATCTGCAACATGATTACCATCTCTTTTAACATGAGATAACTTATATGAACTAAAAACAGAAAGAACATATATAATCTCTTGTAGAGTTTTATTATTCTCCCATCTGATTTTCACCTTATCAGTGGTTATCGAATTAACTATTACTTCAGCATCCAATACCATGTGGAAATCCTCTATCTGCATACTTTGCATCCATTTCAGAGCTTCTAGTATAGCCAGGAATTTCCCCGCTTCTGCATTCATTACTCCAGTTGCATAGGTGCCCCTGATTCCTTCACATTCTCCTGTGTCAGAGAAAAGCACCATGGCAGTGCCATTTTCATTAGTTAGATGATTGAAAGACGCATCTACATATAAACTAAACTTGTGCTTCTCTTACTGCAACACAGTTAAAGAGTTAGAATCAACTTCAACAGGGTGAGTAGCTACATAGAAATTGTGCATGTGGTGTTGAATTCTAGATACAGTAGAAGTAGGGTTGCCTGACTGTTGTACCAATTCTGTGGACATTTCCATATAAACAGCTTTACCCTGTGAAGCAGGTTCATCTTCCATAATTTCTTCCAAGTTTTTTAGGCACTGTGTTCAAGGCTGCCTGATTGTTAACTATATGTTCAACTAGCTTGTTCTATGTCTCTGTTATACGTGGAATTGGACCCGCGATCCGCGGTCCGTGGATGACAAAAAATATAACAATAAGGTTCTATGTCTCTGTTGTACTGATCTAGTCTGAGTTTAGTTGGTACTATTCCTCTTTAACATTTCCATATAAACAGCTTTACCCTGTGAGGCAGGTTCATCTTCCATAATTCCTTCCAAGTATTTTTAGGCATTGTGTTCAAGGATGCCTGACTGTTAACTCTATATTCAACTAGCTTGTTATAAGCACTCTTTACTATGAAGATCTCATCCTTGGTAGGTTTCCATCTGACCATATCCTTTGCATTAGGTGAAATAACCATTAACTTGATTATATCAACAACTTCTGAAGGAAATAAGGTGTTGAGTAATGGAACATTCCAAGTAGTTGAATCAGGTAAAATTAGTTCACTTACCAGATTATATGATAAATGGGAAGGATCTCTAGGTGTTGGTTTAGAGTCCATACCAATAATCCAGTAATCCAACCAGATTCTAGTTCTTTCCCCATTATTAACTTCCATACAATAGTGTTCTTGAAGTATATGAAGACCAACTTTAATTCCCCTCCAAATCCAAGAAGTATCGTGTTTCTTAGAGTTGATGTAGAAATTCTTCAATCTTGAAGCATTTATCTTTGAGTACCTGAGTAACTAAATGACATTCTTGAGTACAAATTCTCCAGGCCAGTTTTGTCAAGAGAGCATGATTCAACATCTCAAGGTCTCTAAAAGCCAATCCACCTAAATCCTTAGGGATACAAAGGTTTTGCCAAGAAATAAATTTAGTACCTCTATTACCTTTATGTCCCCACCAGAACTTTATCTGTTGAGAATCAAGCTTTTTGATCAGCTTCTTTGGGATTTTGAAGGCGCTCATTTGATACAATGGAACTGATTTTAGTACAACTTTGACCATGGTTGTTCTTCCAGCCTGTCCAAGATTGATGCCATTCCAACTAGATAATATTCTTTCAAAAGCAGTGTTGACTTCTTCAAAAGAATTTACTTTAGATATTCCAATAAGAAGTGGAGATCCCAAGTACTTTTCTTTCTTATCCATATAATTTACCCCAAAAATGTTTTTGAGAGTATTACAAACATCAAGATCCATATTGTTGCTAAAAAAAATGGAGGATTTGTCAAATTTAATCACTTGACCAGATTGTGAACTAAAATCATGAAGAAGTTGCTTGAGATTATTCACACTGGTTAAATTTTTTGGGTAAATATAAGGAAATCATCTGTAAATAAAAAATAATTAATATGAGGAGCTCTTCTAGCAGCCTTAATTCCTTTGATTTGTTTTGAAATATGAGCAGCAGATAAAGATCTTGAAAACCATTCCATAACAAGAATAAATAAGTAAGGGGATAAAGGATCTCCCTGCCTTATCCCCCTAGTTGGTTTAAAGTCTTCACAAGGAGAACCATTGAGAAGCACAGATAGTGAAGTAGTGTTGATACACTGATGTATTAAATGAATCCAATCTTGAGAAAAACCAAAACCTTCAAGAACTTTAAGAATGAAATTTCATTCCAGTCTGTCAAATGCTTTACTCATATCAACTTTGAGAGCCAACCAACCACTTTCTCCTTCTTTTTTCCTCATGGAGTGAATTAATTCATGAGCAATAATAGTGTTATAATTAATAAGGCTTCAAGAGACATAAGCAACTTGATATGGAGATACTATTTTGGATATAAGAGGCTTCATTCTTGTAACCATGATTGGAGATAATCTTATAAGAAATATTACATAGACCAATGGGTCTAAACTCAGAAGGAGTAGTTGGTTTTTTAGTTTTGGGAATAAAAGATGTATGTCTTGTTCAAAGATTGAAGAAGAAACCCTGAAGTGAAAATTTTCCTTATCATTTCACAAACCTCTGTACCAACTATATTCCATTGAGTTTTAAAGAAACATGCATGCAATCCTTCTGGTCCAGGAGCTGACCAGTTTTCCATGCTTTTTAAAGTTTTCAAAATCTCATCATCTGTAGGGGGATTAACAAGAGTCTATTCTCTTCATCTATTATGATAGTTGGCAGCAAATTATAATATTTTTCTTGAATGGCAGGTGAAGTAGTAGTACTTATCTCCTTAAAATGCTTTGTTAAGAGATTAGACAAATCTTATTTGGGATGAAGCCAATTGTCATTTGAATCTTTTAAAGAATTGATGTTGTTTCTTGCTCTTTTCCTCTTTGTTAAAGTGTGGAAGTACTTGGTGTTATTATCCATCTCTTTCAAGAAATTATCCCTTGATTTATGCTTGTGGAAGTCATGTTGTATCTGATGCCATTTTTTTAGTTCCTCATTAACTTCAAAAGCCTTAGATGTGTTAGCTACAGAATGAGGTAGTTGTTGTATTTCATTCAGTGGATGTTCAAGCATATCAACCTTTTGATTAATATCACCAAAATGAGATTTATTCCATTTAGATAGAGCAATTCTTGTAAATTGCAGTTTCTTGAGAAGTTTGAAACCAGAAGACCCTTGTATTTCTTTTTCCCATGCTTTGACAATCTCTAAAGAACAAGACTTGTCATGTAGCCAGGTAAGGAAGAACTTAAATGGTTTCCATAGTTTAGGAAGATTATAATCTGACACCAACATAATAGGGCAATGATCACTGCCAGATTGCACAAGATGTAATAACTTAGAATCTAGGAAACTAGTATTCCAATCTGCATTACCCAATGCCATATCAATTATTGATCTTTTTTTGCCTGTCCCCAAGTTGTTGCTTGTCCAAGTATATTCCTTCCCAATAAAGCCAATGTCTTCTAAACCAACTGATTGAAGTACTGAATTAACCCAACCATCACTTGAAGAAGAAAAATTATTAGAGTTAATGAGATGTATATTCAGGTCTCCTAAAAGAACATGAGGTTGTCTGATATTATTACCAACTTCCTCAATGAATTCCCACTATTTTTTCTTTTCCTCTGGACTGCAGTAACCATACATACAAGATAGAAGCCATTCTTGGAGACTAGGATCATCTTGAATAATGGCATGAATCATATTGTCTTCACAACTTAGAAATTTCACAGCTAAAATCATCTTTCCACATTAGTGCTAAACTACCAGAGAGACCCACAGGTTCAAATAATTTGATATTTGGAAAGTTAAAAGTGGAAAATAAAGGTTCAAGTTTGGTCTCATCTAATTTTGTTTCACATAAAAAAATCATATTAGGATTTTGTGTCTTAATGAGATCTCTTAGGTGGTCTCTAGTGTTGACATTTTTGAAACCTTGTACATTCCATGAGATAATTTTCATGATGGAGAGATTGCTAAGGAATAACAAAGAGAAAACAAAGTAGAGTCTTGAAATATATGTCCCCTTTAATTCTCGAGTGTGCTAAAATAACATTATTCTCATTTGGGTATGCAATCTAGGTTGTTATGCCCTCCACACTTGATGGTTCCCTCTTCTTTTCATAAAAGAAATATAAGGATTGTTAATAACAGAAATAATCCTATAAGGGAGTAAAAATAAAAGTTTTGTAAAAATATATACCAAAAAAGAATGCTAGAATAATAATCTATAAACCTAAATAAAAAAATTAAATTTTCTAAAAAAAAACTTGTAATTTAAAGGGATATAAGTTATATCTATTGAAAAACTGGGTAATATTTAAATAATGAATAAGCCTCACCCAAACCGACGCATTCTCAAAGTTTGGGTAAAAATTCTTATTTGTTGTTGCACCTTCCATGAATCTCCATGCCAAACTAGTTCATAGGAACAAGTTTGCATCTCCATTACCAAAACCCCATTGTTCTTCCAAAGTTTTTTGTACGTCACTTATTTTCAGCCCTTTAAAGTTCAGTCTACCAATGATGACCATATGAGTATTCTTCAAGAAAATAGGAAGTTTGCATTGTTATCCATTGAAATGCCAATCTAGGTTGTTATGCAGATAAAAGAAATATAACAGAAATAATCCTATAAGGGAGTAAAAATAAAAGTTTTGAGGAGTAGACTTAGTGATGGTGTGGTTGAGACTTTCATCTTCAGAACTTCTAAGTCTCTTTCCTAGTCTATATCATCCGCTTCTTCATTGTTTCTCTTCTTTAAAAGAAACTCCATGTTAATTACCTCTCCATATTTGGGTAGGATAAAAACAACAGTCTTAACATACTTGTCCTGCTTCTTTTTAGAAGCAGGAGCCATACCAGTTTTGATTTTTGAGACATTCTTTCTGAGATTATTAGGATTACCAAAAAAATAAGGCTTCTCATGAGATTTATCCAGATAATTAGCAGCTTCCTTACAGGCTCCTTTACAGTGTTTAATCACATAACACTCAGAACATATGCTACCTGGTTGTCTTTCATAGGAAAATTTATGCCACTTTGAGATTTGCATTAGTGATGCACTTAACCCCCCTTCTTAAAGGCATACAGAGATCCACATTAACACACACTTTGACAAGATCAGTACCAATTGGCATAGCATCCTTAGGTTCAATTCCAGTAATTTCACCCATAACTTCACCGATTTTAGTAACAAAAGATACATTCATATGCTCAGGAAGAAGATATTTCAGCTGGATCCAAAATTGTTGAAAGCCCCAATGCTTTTCTTTGTAAACCATGTCTGAAATATAGTCATGAACCACTAGCAGATGTTTATTAACACTCCATGGTTTGTGCTCAATTACATTATTCAAGAAATGCCAGTTCCTAAAATGACTATGAGTTGAACTAACCTAGCCACTAAACAACCTCAGATCATTACGTGGAGTGCCATCTTCCATCTTCATACACGTCCTTGCTTTGTACTCGATCTGACTCCGGACACTAACCCAATGCAAAACCATCTCGGCAATCACATCCCGTAGCTGCTCAACTATCGACACAAACCAACCAATAAACTCCATCTTCACTGCTAACCAAACTCCGTCCCAGTCGAGAACTACTTCATTTCAGATGACGAAACCCATTCAACTGTTTGCAGCCAATTATTTCTCAATCAGCTGAACCTTCAATTTCCCTTAATTGTCCCAACTGAAGCTTGATCCATTCGTCCTTCTGCTGCTGCTGCTTCTCTTTGAAATCTGTTGTTGTTGTGATAAAATGCTAGAGAGTAATCACCGTTGTAATTTTCATAGACTGAGCTCTTAAGTGGAATGATATCTCCATCCGCTACTTTGTGTATCCCTCTGCAAAGTCTCGATCTCCCATTTCCATACATACAAAAATAGTTGAGAGAAACCAAAACGAATTGGCCTGCACCTTCTTAAGATTATTGGTCATTGTCGACAACGAATACAGATGTTTGTCACTACCAAGATATATGGCTTATGAGTGGCCACGTCTAGCATCCTTTAATGGAATTCAGGTACTAGTAATGATTATAAAGCAATCAGTTTCTTTTCTTTTGCAGCTGGACCATACACAATATGATGTTGACTAGGAAACCTATCTCGGTTGGTGCGATGAGCCACAAACGCCATTTAAGCTGTAATTTAGGCGTTTATTTCCCGGATAATCGAATTCACTTGTACTTTCTACAAAAACACTAAAATAATATCATTAGCCAAAAACCGAGTCCTAGCTAATATAAATATGGGTATAAAATGTAGCACTTACGTGCTTACCAATAGCATCCACTGCCGCTTTGATTTCCAGCATGTCCGGCATTGCAGTGAGAGCCGCATTGTCATCCAGGGAAACCTTACTTTGAATATTCCTTTGAATGAAATCTGTGGAAGGGTTCGCATTATCATATAAATTCTGAAAATAAGAAAGCACATGATTTGAAATTTCCTCATGAGTTGTCAGCAGCTCATTATTTTCCTTAAGATGAGTTATTTTGTTGGTAGCGGCTCTGATCTTCACGTATTTGTGAAAAAACTTCGTGCAAGCATCTCCATCCTTTACCCAATTAAGCCTCGACTTGTCTCTTCAGAAATCTTTCTGAATCTTTAGAGCATCAACAAGGGTGTTTGAAGCAGCAACCTCCGTGAAGTGAAGCTCATCCGAGTAGCCCTCCTCCCCAATACGCTTTTGGATCTTTTCGAGGTCCTCCGTAGCCTTGCTAACATTTAGCTGAATATCACCAAAGATTTCTTTGTTCCAACGCTTAAGCACCAACTTCAGATACTTTAGCTTTTGAATAAGCACATAGATTGGGCAACCAAAGAATTGTTGTTGCCAAGTTTGACCAACTAGATCTCTCAGCCCAGGATGATTCAACCACGCACTTTGAAATTTAAATGAAGAAGCGAAAGTTTTGTCTCCCTTATATGCCTCAAATAGTAAAGGATAATGATCAGATTTTACCCTCACCAAAGTGATGCATACTGCATAATTCCACGACACCAGCCAGATTTCATTGCAGATTGCTCGATCCAGACGAAGCTACGTGTTGTGTCTTCCCCTGCGACCATTAGTCCAGGTGAACTGAGCACCCCTAGTATCCAGATTATGCAGGTCATTAGACTCCGAGAAAGCTAAGAATTCGTCACAGGAAATACGGTTCGGAGGAGGCCCACTTGACTTCTAATGAGCACCCAAGACTGCATTGAAATCTCCAATTATACACCACGGATGCAGCTGATTGGTCATCAAACCGGTCATCCAAAACCATAGATCCCTACGCGTAATATAAGAGCTTGAAGCATAAACCCCGGCAATGAAGTACTTCATGTTACCCATAGTAGCACTGCAAGCGATCATCTGCACCGAGTAAGAAACAACATCAACCTTCATATGAGTAGCACAAAGACACCATAAATTCGACCTTTGTGCCCCTCTATCATTAAAATCCACTAACTTCAAATCAAGATTGGACCAGTAATTCAACGGAATAGAGGAAAAAGAAATCCAGGGTTCTGCAATAAAAACCGAATCCGGGCAAAATTTACGATAATAATTGTAAAACACCAGCTGTGTATCTGCGTTGCCAAAGCCATGCACATTCCAATAAAGTGTTCTCATTGAGAAGGATTTATACCATTCCTATGACGCATAGTCCGAGGTTTAGACTGAGATTCTGCCAGCTCATTTTTATTTTTTTTCCTGTCCCTTTTTTTCTGAGATTTAGACATAACCACTTCAAAAGCAGTCTCATTAGCGTCGGCATCATCTAAGGTTTCAACACTAACAACGTCATCCTCTTGCATTTGATTAACCACCGTAACATCTTTAACATCTTCTGTATTTGCCTCTGTGGTAGCGTCTTTAGTAGCCTCAGCAATATCCTCTGTAGTAGCCTCTGTGGTAGCGTCTTTAGTAGCCTCAGCATTAGCCTCTGTAGTAGCCTCGTTAGTACATGGTGCATCCTTACCATCAGTAGACAAGGTGTTGTCATTGTCTTTTGAACCTGTTTCCATGGTAATGTCGACTGCGAGGCCATTGTCAACAGGTTGTTCAGTTTCCAAAACACTTCCCTTTTTTGCATCTTCTTTTTTGTTTTTTTCAGTTTTCTTCGGAGCATAGTGCTATTTTTTTTGAGTTTCAACTTCCTTGTTCAACTCAGTAGCATTAACTGTTTTTGTTGTTTCTTCTTGCATAATCCTTCGTCATGACCTATCGTGTTACAGAAAGAGCAATAGGAGGGCTTTTTTTCATAAGTAACTTTTGCAGTGAAAAAGAAATCATTTCTCTCAACTCGTATCTCATTTATTGGGGTATTTGATATATCGATCTCAACCAAAACTCTGGCATATAACCCAAAACTTTTTGTTACAGTTGACTTATCAACATACAAGGGATCACCTATAGCACTTGAGATCTCAAACAGAGTTTTTGGTCTCCAGTATTCATAGCTTAAACCATAAATTCTTATCCAAACCTGTGCAAGAGATTGGTGTTGCTTATAGGGATTAAAAACGGTCCTGCCGAACGAACATAAGTAACATCTTCTTCACAAGAGAATTTGAAACAGAAAAATCCTTTACCTAGTTTTCGACTCACTGGAATAATTGTTTGAAGTTCGCTAATTCAATTCAGCTGGTTTGTACTCATATTTTTCGGGAAGGTAACTCTATAGCAGACATGCTGGAAAAGCATGGGGCGACGGTGGAATCTCGTTGGTGGATAAGTTCTCCAGATTTTATAAAACGGAAAATTGAAATAGATAACTCAGTTTTACCGCTTTCTTAATATGTAAGCTTGGGCTATTTTGGGTCCTTTTGGTTTGTTTTTGTTTTTTTCCATTTCTTCTTTTGTCTCTTAGAGGTAAGGCCTAGTCCCCCTCTTTCTTTTTCTTTCTTTCAACAAATTGGGTACAGTGTTAAAAAAAAATGGTTGTGAGATACTATATTAGTTTTTTTTTCAGGTGCACCCATATCCGATAGTCCGAGGTTTTACCGCAATAGGATATTAGTTGCGTACTATGTATGATTCATCTTCCCCCTTATAGCTTCTCCAATGGCATGTGTGTGGAGATAAATGTCAAAATCCACCTAGGATGTACATCCAATTTCTCTAAAATTATTATCCAACCCGGATGTCATAAATCAATGTATGCATGACTTTAGGTATAAAATGTCTAAGGGAATGTCTAGTTTCCCACGTTCCCCTTGACATTGTCTACTATCCTAGTCAGCTTTTTTTAATCAAAAATATATTTTATTTACTAAAATACAATACATAATCGTATTTAGATCTAATAAAATCTTAAAATTACTAAATATAAAATTTACATTTAATAAGAAAATGATCACAAACAACATCATTGGAGATGAATAACTTTTTTAACCTAAATTTAAGGAAAATTTGGAATAAGAATGTCTTGTTTGTGTTGCCACATAGGAAATGCATACAACAACCATTGGAGAAGCTCTTAAAGGCCTTGACAAACTAAGCTCTCACATTGAACGGTGTTGAAACCCTCGATTTCTATTGGCCGATATAGGCCTTTTCTAATGCAGAAACTATGGTGAGGACACTTGGCATAACTCTATTGGTTGTAATAATTCAAATTTGGTTACACTTTGGTTACATCAAATACTTAACCGTTCGTTAGTAACGGTGTAGAAAAAAAGTAGGTGGACAATACTTATGTCAAAATTTGAACATAAATTAATTTTGTTACATCAGATTTACACCAAAACTTAACTGTACATTACTAACACCATCAAAGGTGAACTACACTTGCATCAAAATCGTTAAAAAAAACGTGAAACTCTTAATTAAGGAAATCGTTTTTACAAAGTAATTAAGGAAATCGTATTGCAAACGAAGTTAGGAAACTGTGTTATGGTGTTCGTATGGAAATCGTCTTAGAAAGGAAGTCGTGTGATTCAGATTTTGTTTATATGTTCTCTTTACTGTATTCTTATTCCAACGATCAAATATTTTCCTTTCTTTCGTTGTGATCTAATTAACTTTTTTTTTTTGATTTGTTGCAGAGATTAATTACGTTTCTTGATTGATTTTATAAGGTATTGTTGTTTAACTAATTCTCTTTTCAATAAGTTAACCCGTAAAGTAGCTTAATGAATACTTACCTGCTTATCACTACTTCTGAATGGGTTGAGGCAGCAAACTTTGCCATGTAATTTATAATGGTAAATTCTCCAACGAATTTCTTGATTATTTTTTCTTCTTCTCAATGATCTTACCGCATCCACAAGTTTTTTGACTATATATGTAGGTTAGGTTTGTTATAACCCTAATTTCTTTGTTTTGGGGTTGTTTCAGAGTAAGTGTTTGTCCATAAAGACCCCCTTTGACCTAAACACGTGGAGGTGGACGTTTCAGGAAAACAGTAAACACGTCTAAGTTTGTGTTGAGACTGAAAAGATGGGCATAGCACTGTCAACGAACCAGACACAATTCTTTAATACAATTCCTTAATATTTTGTTGTTATTGAAAAGGGTATTTTTATTCTTATTTGGGAAACATGAATCTTTTCTTGATGCATGGATGAAGAGGTTTTGAATGAAGAAATGAGTAGCACTGAAAGTGTAAAACACAAAAGAAGGTGCATGCTTTGATGTACTGTTAAAAAGTTACAAGTATCTACTGCGGACTTTTCTGTATATTTTCAATTAAACTGTCTCATAATGTTTGCAGAATTGTTGTGTTTTATCAGTCACTCCGTGTGGTTTGAGCAGTAGGTTAGCTATATTAGAAGCTACAAACTTGGTGATGGTATCTTTAGGGCGGGAACACATGGCTCTGTCATTTCCGGCCGGGTCATAACTCAGTCGTGTGGTTCAAGCCTACCGTTGGATCCCAAGTCGAGCTGGAGTCATACAAAATAATATAACAGAATTGAAGAATAACTTACAGGTAATCCTGAACCACCGTTTAGTTCTGAAGACTTCATGAAATGTACATTTATTTTTATTTTTATGTTCTTCCGCTGATCTAATATTTTCAGATCGGTCTGTAATTCTGTTTGCAGTGTTTATATTTATGATTTGGATTTTTTATGTTGTGATGCGATATGCTTTACTCGCATTTCTAGACAGGACTTGAGACTCACATTATCTAGATACAAGGAATAAGGTTACAAAGTAATTTTTGGAAGCGATGGTGGTTAAACATGAATAGATAAATAGAGAATAAACTCCATCCGCGAAACTTGAGGTGTAGTAGTAATGATTTATTCTTTATATTTTGTTTATTTTGAGCTTCAGATTCACATGAAGTTTTACAGTATCCATTGGTGAAAACTCCTCATTTTTTACCGAAATATTTAACAATAAATTATCAAGATACAGTATAGGAAAACAGAAAGTTGTTGCCGTTTAAACCCAAAACATCTATATTCTTATTTTTCACCGGGCATATCCATTGACAAATGCATACATGGGTTATAATCTCGGCTCTTTTGACGTTCCGTTGGAAGGATGATCCTCGGTTAGATCACTACCACTCCAAACTAGGAAGCAAGTTTGTTAGTTGATAATGAACAAATAGAAATATAGGTCTGATCTGCAGTGGTGGGTGGTGGTGGTGAGTGGATCAGGTGCAACAAGATGAACAAATGCAATTTTACATGATATCACTATTCAGTTGTTCATTGTGTACTTTTCTTTTCCTCTCATTTACGTTAGTTGAACAATATTTATGTTAAGCGCTCCTGATACGGCTTTGTATTGGATGGATAATGGTTACAGAACAACAAATACTGCTATTTGGAATCAAATTTCTCTTATTAGTAAACTTAGATGAGCATATTACAACTAAAATATTAGATCGAAATGTAGAAACGAACTCATGAATGACAACCACAATATAAACCAGAAATGTATCATTGTTAAAGATAGACAATGATGCTTCCAACTTTTTCCTAGCTCAATTTCCTTACCACTTTTTCAGCACACAACCAGCACGTTTTTGTGGTCTTTCTCCCACACAAGAAATTTGAAGCTTTATCTTGTCTGTGCCATGAGTCCAAATTTGTGCACCCCTCTAAAACCGGGGTGCACATTCCGGCCCTTTTTATTGGATGAAATTGTTGGCACAAAACCGCTTTGACTATTCTCTAACAAACTTTCCATTTAATAAAACATAAATTTCAATGCAACACGAAATTTGTTCTCTCTCTTCCTTTATTCTCTGTCTTGTTTTTGATGATCAGATTTTTTTCTTCGCTGTTCTTGGAAAAAATAATCATATTTGATTGATTTCATCTTCGTGTTTTTCTTTAACCAGCCTATATTTCTCTTTAAAAAAAATACACCACCGGGCGAGGTGAAACCACATCATGCCAATCAAAAATATGGTTAAAAGAAAAAGATGTACGATGTGTAGCAAGGGCATAATAAAAAATCTTAAATGACAGGGCGAGGCGAAGCCGAACCACACCAAATATCCTAAACGGGTATCGTGACGAGGCGAGGCAAAGTGATTTTCGGATCCTCCCGGTGCGAAGCACGGGCACAAAATCTAGTATTTATTATTTGTATTGAGTTTCTGTCTGTCTAGAATGATATTCGTTGCATGCTAAAATTTACAGTTAACAGGTTACCACACAATCTTTTATGTAAGTTCTTTCAAGTTTTAACTGGCTTTTCATCTTTATGACATTTTTCTACAACCTTTTCTATTAGTAAGTGATTACATTACATTTCTGAATGTAAATGAGTAGTTGCTAAAAATAAATAATCCAAATGGCATGTTATCACAGGTGTACCAAGTGACCTACTAGTTCAAGTTAGATATATTGATTTTCATCTGGACAAGGTATAATATTTTCTTTAAATTCCCATTCACTTCTAAACAGTAGTACTTACAGTCTATTTTTGCAATTTATTAAGATTTGAATCCAGATGCTTATACGTGGGTGAATTGAACTCGGTACTCATGTTTATATATTTAAGATTTGAATTTTAGTACACCTGTTTATATTTTTATATTAGACGAACTTGTGGTGCAATGATAGCACATATGACTTCACGTTTGAAGATGCGTGTTCGATTCACATCGGGTTTACTAATTTTAGTATATCAATTTTGGGGATCAACTTTGGTTGTTGACATCATATATAATCTGAATATTTTATGAATTTTTATTTTGGGGATCAACTTCGTTTGTTGACACCAAATTTTTGGATCAACTTTGGTTGTTGACACCATATGTAATCTTTAAATTTTCTGAAAATTTAATTTTTGGGATCAACTTCGGTTGTTGACACCATATTATGATACTTCGGTTGTTACAACATTTTTTTTTGATCAACTTCGATTGTTGACACCATATTATTATTTTCTTCTTATTTTATGATTTTTGTTTCTTGGATCAACATCGGTTGTTGACACCATATTATTTTTTCTTCTTATTTTCTTATTTTTGTTTTTTGGATCAACTTCAGTTGTTGACACAATATTATTTTTTTATTTTTGTTTTGAGGATCAACTTCGGTTGTTGATATCACTAGCGGCAGTGGTGATGGCGGTGGTGGCGGCGACTATGGTGGTTGTGGTGGACTGGTGGCGGTGGCGGTGATGGTGGTTGTGGTGGGGGAGGCAATAGAGTTGGTGGTGGCGGTGGTAGAATGGTGGTGGTGGTTATGGTGAGTGGTGGTGGAGTGAGGGTGGTGGAATGAGAGATTCTTTCTTTTTTAAATGAAGAAAGATCTTTATGTGATAAAATAGGAAAAACATTATGTATGATCTAGAATTAGGATTATCGACCACTGGTTCCCTTGTATATGCCAGTTGTGTGGATATTAGTCAGACCAGTATCTCAGTCCATTAGGATAGGTTCATTTTGGTAGTGGCCTTCAGACAGATATGAGAAACACCGTTCACATAGTCAACATCAAAATCATCTATGTTTTTCTCTATATCCATCTCTTAATCTATCCATGTGATTTGTTGACTCCGGATATTGATGTCCATAGTGCGACTATCTGAGTAGAGATTTGCCACTTATATATGAATTTTAGTATGCTTGAGTGCAAACTGGTGTACAACAATTGGAATTTCGTATCAGGGTACTTCCTCCTGTAGTCAATAAGTATGCCAACCAAGGAGATTCTTTAGTGCCTTCCAAGGTTCTGCGTAGATAGTTAGGGTATGGAGTAAAGGTTTTGTGGGTATATCTCTAGTAAGCCCTCCCGAGACTATAACTTGGACACTAGGGCCACCTAGGGGTTTAAAGGCTTATTGCATACGCTAAATGCAACCGACGATGCATGCGACAGTGAGTTAAGATTTTATTTTCTAGATTTGATTCGCTCGAGGACTAGCAAATAATAGGTTTGGAGGTATTTGATAGACGCATTTATGTGTCTATTTTGTTCTCAATTATATATATTATTAGTACCCATTTTTGTACTTATTTTGGTATTTTGTGTCTTTGTAGGTATTTTTGGAGAAATAATCATGCGCGAAGAAATTGGCTCGAAAAGTGGTATTTGCACCCGGAAGGAATTACTGAAGGGACCCCAAAAGTATGTTGGAGATACCCCAGGACATTTGTTATTTACACTCTTCAAATGGATAAGGGGTATTCAGTTGATAAGGGCCCTATCAGGGCAACTACTATTCACACCCCTGGTCCGGTTAAGGGGCACTTCCTTCTTCCTTTGAATTTTCACTTTGGTGGGAAAATGTGTGCAGCGACTGGCAGAGTTTGGATTCGAATTTAGGACGTCACTGAATGAGATTCAAGCCCAAATCTTCGTGGGGATGGACTTGAATGGAGTAACATACATGGTATGTTTTATTAAATCCAAAAACTTGGGCTGGATAATCTGTTGTTAGGTGAAATAGAAAGAGAATATTATCGGGTTTTCTGCATGATTTGCTGGGAAAATTTGCGACCAGATTTTTGTGACTCTCTGTTGGATATGGATTGGTAATAGTCCGGTACATCATAACAGGGTTGATAACAATCTTTTCAACGTAAAAAAATGAAATATTTTGGAGTTTAATTAAAACAGAGAGGTACAGTTATTACCGGGATTTCGTTTGTGTTATACTTGGAAGAATCGTAAGCTCTGGGAGAAGATATCCCTTGTAGGATTTGTATTACCAAGTTTGGAGTGTCTAGAACTAATCAGAGACGCATAAGAAGATTTGAATGAGATATTATACGAGACTTGGTAGCAAAGAAAAATAAAAGATTTTCTCGGATTCAATCGGTGTTGTGGTATATATATAGTCTGCTGGAACCTAAAGAGGAGGTATCGAGACTTTGGGGGAAGTTTAGAGCAGTTCAGGAGCAGAGAGGACAATCCAGGGAAGAACCCTAGTTGCAGACGAGGAAGAAGAAGCTGAAGAACAGAAGACGCACAGAATCTGTCGCTGACTCAAAAGACAGTCATTAATTCTGTTGCCTATACTTTCAAACTCAATACCTTTGTAACCATTTTTCCAACAATTAATGAGTTCATGGTCGCATGTTCAAATCCCAACGAAGGTGTATTTTTCCTCCTAATTTGCTCTGGCGATTTTCCTCGGGTTTTATTAGGTTTTTAAGTTTTTTCACGTTTTTTCCATTTTTTGATCATCTTTGGATGATCGAAAATGGGAGAACAACATGATCCTGGTTCGAGTGAGTCTCTTAGGGTTTCTACATCCTTTGCAGACATGGTGAAATTACACAATCCCGAAATATTACCTCGATATTACTTCTTTACCAAACCCTAGTTTTTTGGATAATAAACCAGCTATGGAAATACCGTTAGAATTTTACCAAGAGGGGTGTGCGGCTTGGAATTACAGTCTTATTGGAAGATTAGTGTTTAGGAATTTAGTTTTTTCTGAAGTTAAAAAATCATTAGAAGATCAGTGGAAGCTAGGTCAAGGAAGAGTCACGTTCACGCCTTTAACAAAAGGGTTTTTCATTATCAAATTTTCAACAGAGGAGGATATAATCAAAGTCCGTGATGGAGAAACATGGAAAATAGGTCAACAAGAGCTTAGGCTTCAAGACTGGTTCCCATGGTTTGATCCCGACAAGCATTGCTCTTCTCATGCATCCGTGTGGGTTAATTTCCCTGGACTGTACGTGGAGCTATGGACAGAGAAGATTTTACTGTCATTAGGTAAAAACCCAGGCAACCCTATAGTGAGTGGTGGATAAAAGGACTTTGAACCATGAATATGGTTCTTTTGCAGCGGTTTTGGTTGATATAGATTTTGCAAACAAAGTTCCAGAAAGTATTCATATAACTGTGGGAGGTAGGTCTTTTGATCAGTTTGTAGAACTTCAGAAATATCCAAAATTTTGTGCTCATTGCAAAATTGTTGGCCATGAAGATGTTGATTGTAGGAGGAAGGCCAAGAAGAATTCGGTAGTTAATCAACATAAACATGTTAAAAAAAACCATTGAGAAGTGGCAACCAAAAGACAAAGACGTAGTAAATATTGTTAACTCTGTAGCTATTTAGAGTTCAGATAGAGTAACTGCCGGTACAGAGGTTTTGGAAGCTGTGACCAAGACTAATTCCGTGTCCAAGCTAAATACTGTGCAAAATCTGGAAGTTCAGTCCGTGCAAAATCAGGAAATTCAGTCCGTGCAAACCGTGAAGTCCGTGACCAAGACAAATTCTGAATTTCAGTTGGAAGCCAACGTTGCTGGTACTTCTAAAGAGGTTTGGACGCCAGTTAAGAGTAAGAATGTTTCTTCTAAAAGCAAATTCACTTTTACACCCATTACGGATGCTGTTTTCTGCTCATCTGAATTCGTTTGTGCAAATAAATATAATTCCTTAAGTTCAGAACTCGGCTTTAGAGAGGTGGATGAGGAAGTTCAGCCATGTACCAATGATACTTTGATAGAGAGTGAACCTGAATTGGATGCGGCTGCTATGGCAGCTGAAGTCAAGAATTCAAAGGAATGGGGTATGTTTTCTGATGCTACAAAGAGTCAAGATTTACATGGTAATGTTATTACAAAGAGTGCAGGTTCACAAGGTCAGGCCAATGATACGGGTGTTGCTGTGGTAAGTGATGAGGTTCATGCTGCTTTGGAGAAATCCAAGCAGCTAGATGAGGAGGTAGCAAATTCTCAAGCTGCTCTTCGGAAGGCAACGGATGATTTAGAAAGAGCTAGGCGGGCTCTTAATGCGGCTAAGGGTTCTTCTCCAACTGCTTTAAGGCAGGACATTGACCGGGAAGATCACAAGCATAAGCTGGAATGTGAACATCACAAAAAAAAGCACGAGCTCAATAACAACTCTATTCATTTAACTACAGAGGAGCATGAAGTTCTTTGCACAATAACAAAATTTGATATTCAACAAAAGTTCTTGAAGGACTTATCTTTTCGAAAGGAGTATTGCAAGGAAATAGAAGATCTATCAAAAAGAATGATGACTCCAAAGAAGAAAATTAAGAACAAAGGAAGAGGTGGCGACACTTGAAATCACTATTATTATTCTTTTTGTTAGTTTTTTGTTTTTAAGAGCTTAATTTTGTTTATTTTTTTTCATGTTATATTTTCTCCCCTTTGGTTTATGGGGGTGGGGTGGCCTTGAGCCTCCCATTTTGTAATTCTTGTAATTACGTTTTTTTGCTTAATAAACCATTTTGACCTAGCAAAATAAAAAATAAAAAAATCCAACAATTATTTTGAGTTCACAACACTTCTGTTAGGGTTCTTTGTAACAGTAAGTTCTGTAAAAATTATAACTGTTAGAAATTCGCTGCTTAAGACATTTTCTCCTTTGTAAAACACCTTTTTGAGCCATGAATCAATATTTTGAGATCTTGTTTACCATGATGAGCTAATTCCCTCGTGCCAAGGCAATAGATGAAGCTACTTACGCATGATTGATGGGTAACTATTTAATTTTCTCTAGTTTTATTTTATAATTCACTTATAATCACTGCTTTTGCAGAGTTTCAAATTGTTTGCATGATTTTCCTAATTATTTGTCATTCAATTTGATAGATTATTCTTTGTTAAATCTATTGATAATATATGCTTAAGGTTTACAAGTAATATTTGAGAATCTGTCTGATTTTAGTGAGTTAGGATAAAGAGGACTTAAAAGTTAACTAGAGTTTTAAAATCCTTATTATTCAATCATGAGTAGTAGTGGAATTCAGAGTCTTGGTTATTTCTAAATCCTGATATCACTTTCAGTTAAGTTTTATTTATTTTAAATTATTCTGAAACCAAAAATCTCTAAAAGTCTGAGAATCAAACATCTTATTTACCACTATCACAATCACATCAAAAATCGTCGACTGTAAGACTCATTTACATTCTTCTAACATTTCTAGTACCTACTAATTCATTATGGCAATACATGTAGCACCAATTCCATATTCCTTTAGACTAAAGAAGAAAACCAAACCTAGTTGGGCCAGAGTTAACGTTACCCCCAATAAATCCAGTAGTAGACACGAATATGAATCCTAAATCCAATCATGCAAGTTGGAATAAAAAGAAAAAACACTCAAATAGACAATGAATAACTCCCCTAGTTTCATGCACGTGGAGTCGCAATGTATCATTTGTGCCAATGGATCCCAACAATGATGTTGGCTTTTCCTGCAAACTCACTGCATAAGCGAATAAGGTTTTGGCTGTGGTCAAAGGACATTCTTAAATCTGCATAGAGACGTGAAAATACCTTTCAACCAATTTAATAATTTAATAGAGAATAAAAGGATTTGAAAACAAAGGAAAGTTGTAATGACCCGTCCATCCACCGATACTGTCCCCACTTAGCCACTGCGGTCATCTGGAAGTGTGGGATTTTCAACGGGCATCGCTGCGGTAATCTAGCACAAACTTCCCGGATGGTCACCCATCCCTGGATTACTCCCGCTCGAGCACGTTTAACTGCATAGTTTTCTGCCAACTCTGGAGCAATTGTGCTGAAAAGGCCTCGGTGATAGGAAAGGACAAACCATTACTTATATCCCATTCCATCGGATAACCACTGCCGAAATCGGGGTATTTTAATACCACCACCTTAAATTGGAGCCGTCCTCGGCTCATGAATATATGTATAAGCCCAGATCTCCGATGTTCCTTCCCCCTCATGAGAAACACCTGGACCAACCCCGTCCAGCGTACCTTCCCACCCTCGGCAGGTGAAACGTCGTCGGCTCTGATACCATTTGTAATGACCCCGTCCCTCCACCGATACTGTCCCCACTTAGCCACTGCGGTCATCCGGCAATGTGGGTTTTCAACGGGCATCGCTGCGGTAATCCAGTAGAAACTTCCCGGATGATCACCCATCACTGGATTACTCCCGCCCGAGCACGCTTAACTATAGAGTTTTATGCCAACTCTGGAGCCAATTGTGCTGAAAAGGCCTCGGTGATAGGATAGGACAAACCATTAATTATATTTCATTCTATCGTCTAACCACTGCCGAAATCAGGGTATTACAAAAGCAGCTTGCTCCAACAATACTTTAAACTGGGGTATCATTGTAGTTTCAAAGTGCTACGGTGCTGGCTGTTATTTTTCTAATCAATTGAATAAGAGTACTCTTATTGAGCAAAACCAAGAAAATATCTTCATTTTAAGAGGCCACGAAAATAAAAAAACACCCCACCAAAAGCCCAAACGGAAGTTGGAACCTCAATATCTGAAGTGAGCACCTGAAAAGTATCAACAGATTCAATACCCACATCCTTGCTTAAGTCCTAGTAACCATTGTCTTTAGTACATATGTAAGCATGTCTTGGAATTTCTGCAGTATTCTTATTCAATTTGAATTTCATACATGCTCAGGTGAAGGGATCAGTGTTGTCAGGCATCATTTACCTCCCTATCAGAGTTCATCCATATTCCAACTTATTGCTACAATATTGTATTAATCTGATGGTTGACTGGAAGCCAAAACTTGTTAAGTTCTTATAAGTATAAAATGTAATTCCATTCAAACATGTAACATTGAAGTCAACAGATTCAGGTATCTTCATTAGGAACTTAATAAAGGCAATTCCCAAATCATTTTCTGGGGCAAAGGAAATTTCAAACCTTGGACTAAAAGTAGGAACTTAAGAAGGGTCAATCATAAACTCCCGATACGATGAATCGCGACGGAGAAATAAAGAAACTAAAAAAAAAATTTAAAAAAAATCAAGATTACCTCAACAAAAGTATGACCCTATAGGTTTTGCTGTAACCTTCAAAATCAGTATTCGGCACATGTATTTTTCAGCGTCTCTAGGAATGGGTGTGTTGAAACGAAACCCATATATCAAATAAAATTAATGAGTTCACTTGAGCTAACTGAATAAATCTCTAGTCAAGATTGTTTGGTTGGCACCATGCAATATTTGTAATTCCTCCAAAATGATTGCACTGCTTGCATTCATAATTAGTATTTAAATTTATCATTTAATCGAAGCATCATTTCCATTTTAGAAATCTCTTTACTCCTGAATCATCTCAAGGAAAATTCTCGAGTAAACCCAAACCCTCATAAAATCATTATCCATTGGTTCAAAACCAGAAAAAATAAAACCATGAAAGAGACATCTCATATCTTTCAAAAAGTACTGAAGAGGGAAATACATAAAGGAAAAGAAAGAGCAAGATGACCAAAGGAAATCATCAAGCATCCAGTACATTCTTCTAAGAGTAAGCGTCCCTCGTGCAGCCTGCTTCAACGACGAAGTGGCCTCTCAGTCACCACCTCATTGTGCCTAGACCCCAGAAAGAAGTTTTGCCATTTGCAATTTTTCAGATTTTGAAAAATCCCTTCATGGAATCAAGAAGCAGCGAGCTAGCGCATGTGGTACTCCCAGATTGCAACTACTTTTTCAGGCATGTCCAATCACGTCACGCGCGCTATTAATTGGAAGTAGAGCCTCCACACCTAACAAATATGGCCCTTGGATTTCTTATTTACGGAAGCACAACACAAGTGATACACAAGGGTGATATCAAATGGAAGTTACAGGTTCGTGGCCGAATCCTCAATCTTCATCATTGCGTCCCCTACTTCAAGCTGTTGTTATTAGGGTTACATATGACAAATATCATCATGGAAGCGGTATCCGGTCACATGAAAGGAAAACACATCACCACTTATGTGTGTCGCCTTCCCATCTACCACATCACCTACTCCGAACTCAGCGCTGCCTACCCAAGGCTTGCATGAAGCTGCGCGTCAACAACCACATCGTCCACAAAGTTAGATTCGATGTTTCCAGATTTCCAATTTCCTATGGAAGGGGTGCATGGGCTTCCAAGAGTTTGGATAAAATACAGATCTATTAAGTGCGACTACCACCCATTGATCAACAAGTGACGAATCCAAAAGATTTCCGCCTTCGTTAATTCATCAACCACCGTACTAGCAAATGAAATGGAAGTACATCTTTCAGGAGAAAATAGGCTCAGGGTAATTACACCTGGGGACTGCCAGCATGGAATGCCTTCATGCTCCTCAACCAGGTTATTTCTGATGTTAGCATAATCACTGTCAAAGCTTTACGAGCCGCAGGAATTTCTGAACATGAAGCCGTGAACGTGCATCAAAGACTCAAAATATAAATCTAGTGATCAAACAGAATCACAACTGGGGAATGCCCAATCGCATCCCATCTCATACAAGCATTCCAAGCATATTGTCATCGCAATCAGAAGAGAAAGAATGAGCCTATGAGATAAAGAGTCAGAATGAACGCAATTTCATTCCAGTTAATGCTCGGTGTTTAAAGAAAATTTTAGTCGCGACTCAACAGTCCAAACACCAAGCAATTTAAAGTCAAGGCCTCTTGCAATTGAGCGCAATGGAGTTTGGCAAATTTTGAAATCCACTAGAGAGGATGGATACTCATTTCTATGGAGACACGACCTTATTACACATTCTGGAGAGGATAGATGGAGTTCTCTCAGGATTTGATGAAATTTCAAAATCGTGAAAGTTATACGTACAACTAAAGTTCGTACTTGCAAAAAGAAGAAGAAAGAACAAGATATACTTACCTTGTCGCTGCCGATTGGCACACTCGTGATGGAGCTGATGACAGCGACGAAGAGGATCCAGCTACTGCAGATGAAAGAACGAATCCAGATGAGCAACAAAAAACTGAAGAGGATCGATACCCCTTTTTATACGAATGGAGTTCGAACAGAATAAGGATACCTTCTTTCTCCATGGACGTGAATGGATGGTTGCACCCACAACACTCATACCCATAGCCGAGCTAGCAACACGCTACTATGAAGGCCATTGGCCGTGCGGTCCTATTGCTGAAGTACGGTTGGAATTTTCCAGGTAATATTTACCTGCTTTGTCTTTTCAATTTTAGTTTCATCTGTCACCATCTAGTGCTTACCCCGAAACAATGTCACTGTTACGTGCTAAGCATGGGACTTAATGTTGATGGTGGTTTTTAGTATAGGGCAAAAACTATAAAAGTCTATCTACCTGACCCGACATCAGAAGTAGTAGACCTTGATATGTCTATATTCCGCAAGGAATTTGAATAATATATCAAAATTTGATGAGTGTGCCTATGCCTCTCTTCATATTATTTTGAAACTCAAGCTCCTAGATGAATTGTTCACTAGTATAGAGCCTAATGAGTATATAAGCTCCTAGATGCATTACTCACTAATGTAGGAGCCTGCCGAGTATTTATTCTATGATATGTTCCCCGAATGAACTCTTAATATTGGTATGACATGACAATTAGTGTTCACTCGCAGCTGAGTAGCATGAATTTCCCGAAGTATCAAGATTAAGGTTTGCATGAAAGTACTCAACCAGAAGATGTGCTAACTGCTCTCTGAGGATAAAATTAAAGAATTTTGTGTTAACACACAGAATTTATCAAATTTTTTCAATTTTGTGATAGCTCACAGGATTCAAATTTTGGCCTAAGTAATTTGCTAAAATTAGTTTTTTGCGCCATGCATAATATCTCGAACCCTATTGGTCGAAACCAAACCTAGGTAAGCTAGGAAATTAATCTGCCATGGAGCTAGTAGGAGCAAAGTCCTACCAGAAATCATAAAACAAGAAATAAAAAGGAGTTGTGGCAAATAGGAGTAGCAGCGAGCGGAGGCATGGCCGCGCCACTTTGCCGACCAATTTGTCTAAGCAGGCGCTACCTGTGGCCGGCTGGCCACACTCCATATTGCTGCTTACCGGACCCTTTCCTATCGACCAATCAGTTCGCTTTAAACCCGCCACACGCACTTTTAAATAAAGTTGGAAGTCGGGTGGTCGATGCGCCTAATTCCTTAAGGAATCTAATCTATACTTCCCATGTCAGTCTTAAAAAACGATCACGGCCGCACGTTTTGGCCAGTCGATTTATCAAACCTAATCGCCTCCTAACATGGTCGGACAAGCGCCATCATGTACACCGGCGGGCCTACCAATGCCTGGGCCAATCGACATCTCTCCAACTCACAAGCGGAGCCACTAAACATTTACCAAAGCAGTTGGCCACACAAGTTACAAAACCCTAACTTCTATTAAGCGACATTACATTACTTCCGCAAAACGATCTTGGCCGCTCAACTTTGCCAGCTGGATTGACTGGCCTGTATTCGATCTTAATCAACGTGCAAGGAGCGAATACGTTCACCAGCGGCCCAGCTATTGTTCTAGCCGATTGAACAACTCCCAGCGCACGCCAACACAAAAAACGTTGTCCCTAAAATAGGTTGGCCACACGGCTTTTATAAAACCTAAATTAAATCAACAACGGCCCTTAACTGCCACAAATCATCTCGGCCGCCTAACTTCTCCAAATGAATTGGCCAACCTAACCTCTATTTTTGGTAGCCAACAAGATGTGTCCATGATCAACGACAACTCCCCTTCCATAAGACGCGATCGGCCAAGCCACGTCCTCCCCATATGGCTCCCAAAAGATCGTTCAAAAGGGGATGGTCGATCCGCTTACATGAATTTTAAGGCATCCATTAACTGCCGCAAATCATCTAGGCCGTCCAACTTCGCCAGCCGAATTGACCGGCCAAGATTAAATCTTAGGCGGCCAATAAGATGTCACCATAGTCGCCATCCATCACTCTCCTATAGAGACTGACCGTCCTGCCTTTGGCGCACGTGAATACCTCCTGGAAGTTTCTTGAAAATGGCTAGTCATGCTCCTTTTAAGACATTAAGCTCCGCGACTAATTTAAACGAGCTTTATACAACGATGCTTTACATGCATCGATTATTTTGAGCTGCTTGCTTAAAAGCGATGCTTTACATGCATCGAATAGATACGATATTTTACGAATATCGGCTTCACAAATAACTCAGTTATTTAACCTAATAGTGTCACATGCAATTCTTTGCGGCAAGTCTCATGACTTGGCTCGTTGGTCTTGCACACAAGACCCACTTAGCAACCTGCTACTTATTTTTCCATAAAAATACTCGAGACATCAAACATGTCACAAACTAGGGGATGTTCATCAGGGTATTAGTCTGGCGGTTTACAGCATGCGGCGTGCAACACGCCCATTATAGGAAAGTGTCAGGAAAAGCGGACAATCAGTGGTAGCAGAGAAGTAGTGGGTGTAAACTAACCGTCTTCTCTCATAACATGACGTGGTTTTCAACATTTTTACACGATCCCCACTTCTCCATCACTCAGCTACTCCCGTTTCCTATGAGATCAGGGTGCGTGCAACTATGACTATGTAAATAGGTTTTCAACCAATAAGAAGAGTTTTGGCTATCAACACAAGTATCCAGAAAAATACCAAGAAATGATAGCTTATGTTCCGCAAGCGAGTTCCACATTCTGATACAAGTCATAAAACAACCACGCCTTCAGAGTTAACCATTACGATCTCAACACCTTCTTCGCTTCCCTCCATAAGATCAACCTTTCTCCTTCATTTTGTGATCGAAGGAAGACTGGAATGGCCATTTCTTGGTTTAGGCCAGGATTGTACATATTGATCTTCCAAATCTAAAGTACTCCCGTGTAGTGCATTTGTTTGGGGCTTGGATCTTTTCTCGACGGCACACCCAAATTTACCAAAACCAGCAGAATCAGTTTTTACCCTAAAACACCAATATTTATGAAATCTCTCAATAGAGAATCTCCAATTAGTAAATGCATAATACTAATTTTTTATTCTCTAAAGCTATGCATTAATTGCTGGTATTTAAAGCATATAAAGTCAAAAACCTTAATTAAAAGATTCTTAATTTATTTTGGCACATGATCACCTTGAGTACCAAGGAATATCTTTGAAAAATAAATGATAAGAGTTATTGTTCGAGTTCAATGTATGTTGACATCATCTTTTCACTGCAAATCCTTATTTCATATTTACATGGATTTGCATTCTTGGAATCGATCATACCACTCTTCCAAACAAGTTTATAATTGGTTTCCCTGTATTCCAAGATTACTATGTGATTGATCATATTAAATCACATACATGGGTTCAATCGGTTCTACCAATCACTAGGATCGGTTATACCTAATTATGGAATTACTTGTGATCGGTCACACCGGTATCTTTATAGTCACACATGAATCATAACCTTAGTTAAATCGAATTAGTGCTTTTACATGTTCGATTGATTTGATTAGTCTTATTCCATATAACTTAGTGCTTTTAGAGAGTTAAACTTAATTGTGCTTTTACACTTTAGGTTGCTTTCTAGGAAGAATTCACATATACATCTTTTAGTGTGGTTGTGATAAAATCATGGAATTAGCGGGATATACTTGCGATCAAGATATCCTAGGACTTTTAGTAAATGAGAGATTAGATTACCAATTCTAGTCATTGATAAAAATACATGTTTGTGAATGATACTATCACGTGACCAATATGTTCTCCTTATTGATTATTCCAATTAAATATTTCCTTTCTATTTATTTTTATTGCATTGATAAACAAAATCCCCCCTTGGTTACTTAAGAATCTGAAAATTACATAACAACAATTGCCTATCTATGGAAACGAACTTTTTCTTATCTTATACTCCATTTATATTTTATAGAGTGAGAAAGTGAATTATTTTTTACGCATACGACAGCGATCAAATTTTGGCGCCGCTGCCGGGGAGGCATACGGCTTTGATAGGTGTAGAATACACCTAATTTACTATCTAAGAGTTTATGCTTTCTTTGCTATTTTTCTTGTAAATTATGTATTTTACGTGTGTTTTTGAGCTATTAGGTACTCTGGAGTCGCACGGAGAAAAGAAGAAGAAATCGTCCAATTTGAGCTAAAGGGGCAAAATTGTCATTTCACAGGCAAACACTATTGGGAGACGAGCCACGGTTAAAGGGCAACTCTCTCAGAGGAGGATTATAAACAGCCAGCTGATTGTTAAGGGATGGCCACATGTTAAGGGACATCTCTGTTTTGGAGAAATATTAAAGACAAACCAGCAATGGTTAAGGGGCTGCAAATTTGGTTACCCCTTATCAGAAGCCACCAGCTGTCAATAACCATCCCACCTTAAAACCAAATTAGGTCGAGAAAAAAAAGACATCAATTCCCATTTCTGTTCTTCCCCTTTTCAGCCGTGAAGCAGTAGCCGCAGTGAGTTTCTGCAACAGATCGAGAATATGATAGAATCAAAGAAATTGAGAGCATCTGCTGAAAATTAGAAGAGATGGTGAGTTCCATGGGTTGGTGGATAAGTTGAAGGTCCAGATCGAGGAATGAATAGGGTTTGATATGAATCGAAGAGAAGGAGAGATTGATGATGTTAATGGTTTGGTAAATGGGTATGAAACAGATGAGATGTTGTTGGATGTGAATCTGAGATGAATGGAGTAAAGGGTTACAACGAGATAGTGAAAATGGGTTCTGAGAGGTGGTATTGAAATTGAAGATGACTAATCGTTTAAATGTGTCGATTGTGATGCTGCTGTTAAATCAGAATGAAGAGGTATTTGGGTGTCGGGTTCGTCAGAATCAAACAAGAGATGGGTTTGTTCGATAATTGAAGATGGTCTTTGTGATTATGAGAAATAAGAGGAAGATGCAGTAGCCGTGGCAGGATTATACATGGAAGATGGAGGAGTTGTTGATGGGATTTGCTATTGAAACTGCAGTGAGGTGTTGATGCTGTAATGGAATTGAAGGAGGAAGTAGTATACTGCTGCCATGGATTAGCTGCTGCTATGAAGAAGGCACTGTGGTTGGAATTGTGTGAATGATTCAGAGGGGTTGATAGTAGCTGTTTGATTTGAATGGAGCCAAGATGGGTATAGAGAAGATCAAAAGCAACAGTGTATGAATGAAGCTGTTTATTGCACTTAGATGTATGTTAGGCTTTTCACAGGGAGATTCAAGATGGCAGTGGTAATGAAACTGCATGTGGTTTGTGCAAAAGGAATTGCTTCTGTGCGCTTTGGTGGTATCCCATGAGAAGGTGAAGCAGCTGTATTACAGAGTATGTGCTTGAGCTCACAAAGGAGAATGGAAGCTGTGAATTCATGTGGTGGTGTTTGATGGCAGTGTCACAGCTGGTGAATGCTTTGCAGGGGAGTTTGTGGAACTGGTGATTATGGAAGGAATGAAATTGGTGAGATAGAGGTGTAACTAGTGCTTAAGTTGAAGTTGCATGTCATGAGCTTGAGCAAATGGCCAGGCAAGGGTGCTGAATTGGTTGTGAGGATACTGTTGAGGCGAATGCTAAGATGAATAAAGAGAAGTTGCAGATAGGGCCAGCCATCATGGCTGGGATTAAAATTGGCAGTTGTGCATGACTGGTGAATTGCAGCTAAGTTAGCAGAAGAGGTGGTGTTGTTGTGTGCAAGTTACAGATGACAGCCATCATGGCTGGGTAGCAGGACTGGCATGGCCATCTTGGCCGTGAACAATAAGGTTCAGTGCAAGTGGCTTGGTCAGAACTAGTCAGCCGAGTTAGCCAGCTGACTCGGTTCTGACTCGTTCTAACTCAGCCCCTTGACCCTTGACCCTTGACTTTTGACTAACGTTTGACTTACGATTTTGACCTGTTTGACCGTTAGTCCTAACGGTGGACTGACGGAATATACCTTGACCGGAGGAGAATTTTCAGGTAGCCGGTGGCGACGGATTCCGGCCTATTTCCGGCCAAAAACATTGTTTTCCGGCGAGCAAAAGTTGCAGAATTTTGTGTGGATTTCTCTCATGGGATGTGAAGAGTTGGACTTGGAATTGAATGAAGAATTCGGCTTGGATTTGGAAAGAGGAGATGAAAGATTTGAGAAAGGCTTGGATTTGGAAATTGAGCTACAAAAGGAAAGGGATTCTATTCCTTAGAAGATATGGAGAACATTGAAGCCTATAAATAGAGAAGAACTTCTACACTTCCATACATATAGATGCACTTAGATACACACATCTTTTACAATACTTTTGCACACTTTTACACACACAATACTTTTCTCTTTGTGTGAACTCTTTAATATGAGTAACTAATTTGATTGAGGATGAATTCCTAGTTCTTAACATGTTTTGAGTTTGTTTTAAATCTACTTTGAAGTTTTCACATGATTATCGTTTGTTTTTACTAATAGGAGTGATCTTAAAGACATTCATGATTGATTGATAGATTATCTAGGTGTACAACTAGATTGATTTGTTAGTCTAATCTAAAGCTAGTGTAAGTTAGGGGATAAGTAATCGTTTCTTCACTTTTCACATAAGTAGCAAACACGAGACCTTGCGGAGGGATTCCGTGGAGCAATTGTGTGTAAAAACAACGTTAGCAAGTGGACCTTGATCTAAGAGTTTAACTACTAATATCAACCTAATAAATTCATAAATCTTAATGCGTTTAACTAAATTACATCTTGAGTGATCTACTACTAGGTGGTTTGGTGAATAGAATCCGGTAGTCGAGAACTTCAGTATCCGGTGATATAAGGGATTTTGGGGTTAGCACTGATCTAGATGCTATACCTACGGTTGGTGATAATTTGTGACTAATAAGAAGTGGAAAAGAACATAACTTTAATCATTGTTTTGCAGCGAAGAAGGATTCCTTGATCTAATCTCTCTTATTGATTTCCTTTTAATTGCTTTGTTTATTTTATTTACTTTCTCAAATTCTTAATCAATACCCCCCTTTGTGTGACAAATTTACAACTAGAATCTCGTGCTCCTCGTGGGATCGACCTTGACTACCCTATATTACTTGTTAATTAGGTAGTAAAGTATTAATTAATTTGTTGTGGTTACGACACGCATACAAATTTTGGCGCCGTTGCCGGGGAGCATCGGATGATTTTAGTTGTTTTTACTTTTTGCTTTATTCTTGCTTTGTTGGATTCTTTATCGTATCTAACTTAGTTTTTGAGAATTGTTTTTCAGGTACCGGTTTTCCATGTATGGTGGACAAGAGCAAGCATATTTCAACAATCAATACGATTTTCAAACTCAACATCATGGCAATTTCCAACCATCCTTAGGATACAATCAAAATCAATCTTTTGGCTATGATCAAAATCCTTCGGAACCTTATAGATATTCTCATGCATATCAACAACCTTATGACGGGTATGTAAGTGGACAATTACAAGGATGGACGGATAATTATGCTTCTAATACATTGTTTTCTAGTAATGTGCAGACGGAGAGTTGGGAATATACTCCTCTTCATCGTGTTTTTCCTTCACTTTTTAAGGATATACAATCTAGAAACTCTATACACGGTGGTAAGCGTGTTAATATCCGTAAACTTGCACAAAAGTTATACAAATTGGAAGATGATGGAGACTCGGAAGAGCTTGTCGCAGAAATTAGTAAGACCATTCATATGGAACTTAAACGACGTCGGGATAAAGGTTATGAAACCGATGAAGATTCTTATTATGGTGATTCCGATAATGAAGATGATTATGTTGAAAAGGACCAACCTTTGGAGACTTTGGATGACGCTAATGTAGATTACTCGAGCCTTGATCTTAATAATGATCAATCACCTATTCAAAAGGTAGAGCTTGAGGAAGATGCATTTAGTGCTTGGAAAAAATTCCTAAGGGAAAATTATGAGTCCGCGGAAGTGTATGAAAGTTGCAACAATAAGGAAGTTATTTCAACTCCGGATCATACTAAGGATCCTTCACCTATTCAAAAGGAGGAGATTGGATGTGATTTTCCTATTGTTGTAAACGGTGTAACACCCTCACAAGAAGATCTTACAATTTTTACCGACGAAAATCATTTTAGTGAATGGCCCGATTCCGATGATGAAGATGTTGAAGAGATGATGCTCGATAAAGAAACCGAATTGATTGAATTTGTGGAAGACCCAATTGAACTTGCTAATGATTATGATGATGCCGAGACTTTGGTTAAGGTAGAAAATGATGAAGAATGGTTGCAAGGTTTGATAGAGGACCATGATATGCAAGAGGTAAGTAATTCACTTGAATTTTTTAAGAACGAAGAAGATACCGTAATACAAGAAATTGTGCAAGGTTTGTCTAACCCTTTGCATGTTAATTCTTCTCCTTTACCTCTTATTGGTTTGAATGTATGTGCTTCGAAAGTATTTTTGAATGACTTTGTTTCTCGATATCCACCATTGGAAACACTTGATGCTAATACTATGCAGGTTTGCCAAGAGGAAACCATGGAAGTTCCCAAATTCTATGTTCTTTATACACTTCCGAGTGTGGACAAGAATAAGTGTGGGGGAAATTTCTATCGAGCTATAACTTTACTATTATTTTCTTGTGCTAATATTTGTATGGAGTTATTGTTTGCAAAACAGGTACTATGGGAGGATCCCCAAATTTTCCGATTGTTAGTATATGGGGAATGAATCTTACAAGAGCCATGTCGGGCCGTCGACTTTAAAACAAGCGCTAAGTGGGAGGCAACCCACCGGTTTTGTATCTCTTATCCTTTTATTTTTATTTGCTTTTTGTTTTGTGTGTTTATTCTTCTTGTTTCATATCATATTAGGATTTCCCACCTTGACTTTGCTTGGACGATTCAATTACATTGAGGACAATGTAAGGTTTAAGTGTGGGGGAGTAGCTAAGCATATATTTTTTGCATAAAAAAAAAAAAATTTGCATAAAAATTTCAACTTTTAGAGATTTTAGAGTCACTAGCATACTTCTAGGTATGATTACATAGAGAATTCTGACCGACATAATTGAACTTGGAAATGTTAGGGAACTACGTTCGATTTCTTGCTTGTTAGAGTGTTAAATAATGGATTTAATCATGCCGGTGATGCAAATTTGGTGCAGGGAGAAGTGCGTTATTAGAGTTGCTGATCAATCATTAGTGGAGACTACCCATTTTCATATCATGAGAGGCACCGACCAAAAATTCTTCCTTTACTAAAGAGCTTCTTTTGAGTGTGTGTCACCGTACGTTAATTTCGGGTAGAATGGTGAGCTACCCAATTTCACACCAATTTCAGCACTATTTTGATCTCTTGAGTGCTAATCTTTGTCAATCATGAGGGTGACGTTTATAGATGAAAGCTACCTTCTTGTAGTTCGATTTGCAGTTAGCACCATTCTCTCGCTCGACAACAACGGGTCCATAGAAACACCATAATCATCAACAACAAGGAGCGACATCAAAATCTACAAGGAAAGTTGAAAAGGTTCAAGGTTTGCAAGCAACAATGGGACAAGAAAAAGAGCAAATTTTTATATCCAAGTAAAGCAACATACAATGAGCAGATTTTACATACATGTTGAAGACTTAAAATGCAATGAGGTAATTCTATATCCAAATATTAAGACTTATTTACAAAAGCGAAGAAAAGCGAAAGGTGAGAATTATTGAAGTTTATGATTTCAAGACGATAAAAGTTGTGAAGAATCAAGCGGTAAAGTACTTTTCCACGACCATGGTTTATTTTATTTTTCACTTTGTTTTGTATTTTGTTTCTCTTGTCTAAAAAAAAAAAAAAAAAAAAAAAAAAAAAAAATAAAAAAAAAAAATAAATATATATATATGAGACAAGAGAAATATCTATTATTGTTTTGTTATTGAATAAGCCGTGGGGAAGGAAAATTTATAAGGAAGTTTCAAGCGACAAGGAGTTAAGGAAAAAGGTTACAAATTGTCAAGGATTTATGAAGTTCTAGTATTTATCACTAATAGTTGAAGCCGAAGACCAAGAAGATAAAGACAAGGAGCGGAAGACATTTCTTTTGGATTCCGTGAGAGTGGTGTTATCATAATTGGCAATCGGATGTGAAGGTAAGTAAGTAATCTCATCCTCAATATAAGTGGTTGATTTCCTTTCTTAGAGATCGTTAGAAAAATGGTTTTTCAAAATGTTAAAAGATGTGGGTTTTTCAAAATTTCGGAAGTTATCCTTCCCACCATTCAACGTGTTGCAGGAATTCTCTCTTCATTCCTACCTGCACACATGTGAGACCCATAAAAAAGCCGTATTTTTGAGTGCAATTATCATAAAACCCTTTTTGGTGAGGTAGAAGTCGAGGCGAAATGCTTATTGATCGTTTCTCAAACACGTGTTCTCTCGTTATGGTGTGGTTATTTCTCACTCAACATTTAAGGATGAGAATATGTTCTTTAGTATTTCTAACTTCTTATTACTAGCATGCAGAAACTCTATGTCCTCATAGCTCTTTGGATGCTTGGGATGCTGGAACGCTTTGAAGTTGTAAGTTTTAGTTTGATTTGCTCGAGGACTAGCAAAGTCTAAGTGTGGGGGAATTTGATAGGTGTAGAATACACCTAATTTACTATCTAAGAGTTTATGCTTTCTTTGCTATTTTTCTTGTAAATTATGTATTTTACGTGTGTTTTTGAGCTATTAGGTACTCTGGAGTCGCACGGAGAAAAGAAGAAGAAATCGCTCAATTTGAGCAGAAAGGGAAAAATTGTCATTTCACAGGCAAACACTATTGGGAGACGAGCCACGGTTAAAGGGAAACTCTCTCAGAGGAGGATTATAAACAACCAGCTGATTGTTAAGGGATGGCCACATGTTAAGGGACATCTCTGTTTTGGAGAAATATTAAAGACAAACCAGCAATGGTTAAGGGGCTCAAAAATTTGGTTACCCCTTATCGAAGCCACCAGCTGTCAATAACCATCCCACCTTAAAACCAAATTAGGTCGAGAAAAAAAGACATCAATTCCCATTTCTGTTCTTCCCCTTTTCAGCCATGAAGCGAGAAGAGCATGAGTGAGTTTCTGCAACAGATCGAGAATATGATAGAATCAAAGAAATTGAGAGCATCTGCTGAAAATTAGAAGAGATGGTGAGTTCCATGGGTTGGTGGATAAGTTGAAGGTCCAGATCGAGGAATGAATAGGGTTTGATATGAATCGAAGAGAAGGAGAGATTGATGCTGTTAATGGTTTGGTAAATGGGTATGAAACAGATGAGATGTTGTTGGATGTGAATCTGAGATGAATGGAGTAAAGGGTTACAACGAGATAGTGAAAATGGGTTCTGAGAGGTGGTATTGAAATTGAAGATGACTAATCGTTTAAATGTGTCGATTGTGATGCTGCTGTTAAATCAGAATGAAGAGGTATTTGGGTGTCGGGTTCGTCAGAATCAAACAAGAGATGGGTTTGTTCGATAATTGAAGATGGTGTTGTGATTATGAGAAATAAGAGGAAGATGCAGTAGCCGTGGCAGGATTATACATGGAAGATGAAGGAGTTGTTGATGGGATTTGCTATTGAAACTAGGTGAGGTGTTGATCTTTGTAATGGAATTGAAGGAGGAAGTAGTATACTGCTGCCATGGATTATTAGCTGCTGCTATGAAGAAGGCACTTTGTGGTTGGAATTGTGTGAATGATTCAGAGGGGTTGATAGTAGTCTGTTTGATTTGAATGGAGCCAAGATGGGTACGAGAGAAGATCAAAAGCAACAGTGTATGAATGAAGTCACATTTATTGCACTTAGATGTATGTTAGGCTTTTCACGGGGAGATTCAAGATGGCGAGTGGTAATGAAACTGCAGTGGTTTGTGCAAAAGGAATTGCTTCAATGCGCTTTGGTGGTATCCCATGAGAAGGTGAAGCAGCTGTTCATAGTATGTGCTTGAGCTCACAAAGGAGAATGGAAGTCTGTGAATTCATGTGGTGGTGTTTGATGGCGTGTCACAGTGGTGAATGCTTTGCAGGGGAGTTTGTGGAACTGGTGATTATGGAAGGAATGAAATTGGTGAGATAGAGGTGTAACTAGTGCTTAAGTTGAAGTTGCAGGTCATGAGCTTGAGCAAATGGCCAGGCAAGGGTGCTGAATTGGTTGTGAGGATACTGTTGAGGCGAATGCTAAGATGAATAAAGAGAAGTTGCAGACAGGGCCAGCCATCATGGATGGGATTAAAATTGGCGATTGTGCATGATCGTGAATTGCGGCTAAGTTAGCGAAGAGGTGGTGTTGCTGTGTGCAAGTTACAAATGACAGCCATCATGGCTGGGTAGTAGGACTAGCATGGCCATCTTGGCCGTGAACAATAAGGTTCAGTGCAAGTGGCTTGGTCAGAACTAGTCAGCCGAGTTAGCCAGCTGACTCGGTTCTGACTCGTTCTAACTCAGCCCCTTGACCCTTGACCCTTGAATTTTGACTAACGTTTGACTTACGGTTTTGACCTGTTTGACCTTTAGTCCTAACGGTGGACTGACGGAATATACCTTGACCGGAGGAGAATTTTCAGGTAGCCGGCGGCGACGGATTCCGGCCTATTTCCGGCCAAAAACACAGTTTTCCGGCGAGCAAAAGTTGCAGAATTTTGTGTGGATTTCTCTCATGGGATGTGAAGAGTTGGACTTGGAATTGAATGAAGAATTCGGCTTGGATTTGGAAAGAGGAGATGAAAGATTTGATAAAGGCTTGGATTTGGAAATTGAGCTACAAAAGGAAAGGGATTCTATTCCTTAGAAGATATGGAGAACATTGAAGCCTATAAATAGAGAAGAACTTCTACACTTCCATACATATAGATGCACTTAGATACACACATCTTTTACAATACTTTTGCACACTTTTACACACACAATACTTTTCTCTTTGTGTGAACTCTTTAATATGAGTAACTAATTTGATTGAGGATGAATTCCTAGTTCTTAACATGTTTTGAGTTTGTTTTAAATCTACTTTGAAGTTTTCACATGATTATCGTTTGTTTTTACTAATAGGAGTGATCTTAAAGACATTCATGATTGATTGATAGATTATCTAGGTGTACAACTAGATTGATTTGTTAGTCTAATCTAAAGCTAGTGTAAGTTAGGGGATAAGTAATCGTTTCTTGACTTTTCACATAAGTAGCAAACACGAGACCTTGCGGAGGGATTCCGTGGAGCAATTGTGTGTAAAAACAACGTTAGCAAGTGGACCTTGATCTAAGAGTTTAACTACTAATATCAACCTAATAAATTCATAAATCTTAATGCGTTTAACTAAATTACATCTTGAGTGATCTACTACTAGGTGGTTTGGTGAATAGAATCCGGTAGTCGAGAACTTCCGTATCCGGTGATATAAGGGATTTTGGGGTTAGCACTGATCTAGCTGCTATACCTACGGTTGGTGATAATTTGTGACTAATAAGAAGTGGAAAAGAACATAACTTTAATCATTGTTTTGCAGCGAAGAAGGATTCCTTGATCTAATCTCTCTTATTGATTTCCTTTTAATTGCTTTGTTTATTTTATTTACTTTCTCAAATTCTTAATCAATACCCCCCTTTGTGTGACAAATTTACAACTAGAATCTCGTGCTCCTCGTGGGATCGACCTTGACTACCCTATATTACTTGTTAATTAGGTAGTAAAGTATTAATTAATTTGTTGTGGTTACGACACGCATACAGGCTTGTCATTAAGTTTTTAGTTTCTTTTTATTATTTTATCTTTGCTTTTTGTTTCTTGTTTCGTTTTTCTACTAATCCTGGCTCCAAAGAATTGGAATTATCCAAGGTGTGGAATCACTACTCATGAAGGAACAATACTTCAAGCAAGAGTTGACGAGACGGAAGAACAAGAGTTGTAAGTGGAAGAAGTGTTACAACTAGAAAAAGAACAAGAGGTTCCAATCGTAGAAGAACCACTAGTTGAAGAAGGAGAAGTAATGATTGATGCTAATCATACACTCGAGAACTTTGCTTTTCACAGGCTTGATACAAAACGATGGTGTATTCAAACAAACTCAACCTTAGAGATCAAGCCGGGGTTGATTAGAGAGTTGTCGAAGTTTCATGGCATGGTGAATGAGGATCCAAACAAGCATCTCATGGATTTCCACAACGTTGTCATGGCTATCCTTCCAACGGATATTAATGCGGATGTGTACACGTGTCGTAACCACAACAAATTAATTAATACTTTACTACCTAATTAAAGAGTAATATAGGGTAGTCAAGGTCGATCCAACGAGGAGCAAGAGATTATTAGTTGTAAAATTGTCACAAAAGGGGGGTATTGGTTGTAAAATTTATAAAGCAAAAGAAATAAACTAATTAAAAGTGTAAGTTGAATTCAATAAGAGAAAATAGATCAAGGAATCCTTCTTCGCTGCAAAACAATGATTAAAGTTATGTTCTTTTCCACTTGTTATTAGTCATAGATTATCACCAACCGTAGGTATAGCAGCTAGATCAGTGCTAACCCCAAAATCCCTTATTTCACCGGATACGGAAGTTCTCGCCTACCGGATTCTATTCACCAAACCACCTAGTAGTAGATCACCCAAGATGTAATTTAGTTAAACGCATTAAGATTCATGAATTTATTAGGTTGATATTAGTAGTTAAACTCTTAGATCAAGGTCCACTTGCTAACGTTGTTTTTACACACAATTGCTCCACGGAATCCCTCCGTAAGGTCTTGTGTTTTCTACTTATGTAAATAGTCAAGAAACGATTACTTATCCCCTAACTTTTACTAGCTTTAGATTAATTAACAAATCAATTTAGTTGGCCACCCAAACGACCTATCAATCAAACATAAACATTAATATTAGTAAAAACAATCGATAATCATATGAAAAACATCAAAGTAGAATTGAAACAAAACTCAAACCATATATTAAGAACTAGGAATTCATCCTCAATCAATAAGAAAATTAGCTACTCATAATTTGGAGTTCACACAATAATAATAATAAAGGAAGAAAGAAAAACTTATTGAAAAGATGATGGTTGCTCCTTCCTCCAATCCTTGTGAACTTTTTAACTCCTTCTCCAAAGTAGATGTGTGTAAAAAGTTGTAGAGAACTCCTCTATTTATAGGCTTCAATACTCTCCATATCTTTGTAGGAAAAGAATCCTCATTCCAAAAGAACACCACTTTCCCAATTTGAGCCATATTCCAATTTCTAGTCCAATTCTCCAAAACTTCCAAGTTTCCATCCAATTCCCAATTCTAAGTCTTCACACACATGAGAGAAGTCCATACAAAATTCTGAATTTTTGGTCACCGGAAAACTGGGTTTTTGGCCGGAAGTTAGGCCGGAATTTGTCGCCGCCGGCAACCTGAAAATTCTGTCCCGGTCAAAGAATATTCCGTCCAAGATTCTGTTACAGCTAGGTCAAACTAACGGTCTTAGTTAGTCAACTGGGTCAAGCTCCAAGTCAGTCACAGAGTTATAACCCAGTCGGCTAGCTAACTCGGCTGACTGGTTTTGGTTGGCTATCTTACTCCTGCCAAGTGCTATGCACGGCCAAGATAGCCGTGCCTTCTCTGACACCCAGCCATTATGGCTATGTCTATAAATTCTCTGCAACACTTGAATCATAGCCTAGATGGCCCTGCTTACCATTGTGCACAACCCAGATGGTTGTATCCTGCTTCATTACCAGTACCCATTTCAACCAATTTGTAGCTGTAGCTTCGCCTTCTCCATTCCTAGCTTTCCAAGAACAACCCCATAGCTTCTTCCCTGTAAGCCTTCCTCCATTTCCTGTACTTCACATACACAACAACTACAAATCAGTACCCAGTCGAGCTCCACTTGCAATATTCCAGCTCCCACAACTTCAGCTATATCTTTGCCTCAAACCGTTAATCCACCATTTGCACCTCAGCTGTTTCTCATTCAAACACAGTACACGCCACGGCTCCAGCTTCACTATCAAATCCACCTTCCCATGCTCCAACATCAGTTCATGTCACACTGTAATTCTTCGCAAACTCCAGTTCTAGCTAAAACCTGCAACACTGAGTTCAAACCATCCCTGTAACCTAACAAGCATACATCTATCATTCATTCCATACTAGCCATGCTATTCATTCAATTTCTGCTTCAATCAATTCATCTTAAACCCCTATTTCCAAATTCATCCATCTCCCTGTTGCAGCCACCAATTACCACCCATTCTTTCACCCGAGTCACGCTCCATCTCCCATTCTTCCATTTCATTACAAACCCTTCTAACTCTCTGCCAAAGTTAACCCACTAAGAATCATCACAGTTCAACTCAGTGACAACCCATATCAGATCCGTCGAATCCCATGAAACTCTCCACTGATAACATCCTCTTCTTCTCTTCATCTTGATTCATTCAACAACAACCATCGTTATTATCAGTACTACCAATTCAAGCAACATCAACTCCAATCTTCGAAACTACAAACCATCGATCAACTCCACCATAAACCCAATTGCAGCGAGTACCAGGTTATCTCTCAGACTGCATCTGTTCTTCAATTGCAGACATGAATCGACACCCTTCACAATTTATCTCCATTTCCTTTCTGAAATCCACCAACACAAATCCGAGATGAACCCATTCTGTTTCTGAATTTTGAAATCCAACTCTCGGTCTCTATTCAGTAATTCAAGCAACGAACACCGCCTACTGTAGAATCATTAACTTCTTATTTTCAATTACAGCAGCAGAATTTCTTGCTCTATTATTCCATATACTCAGACCGAACTCATCTCCAATTCCTTCTTCACTCGAATCTGTTGTTTCAGATGATAATAGCAGCAGCCGCTGCATTTCTTTTCTCAAGTTCAGTTGTAACGAATGATTGAAAGGGTCTCTCGATTTTAGGGTTTTAAAAGTGGGATGGTTATTGACAGCTGGTTGCTTCTGATAAGGGGTAACCAAATTGGCAGTCCCTTAAACATTGCTGGCTTGTCTTTAATATTTCTCCAAAACAAAGATGCCCCTTATCATGTGGCCATCCCTTAACAATCAGCTGGCTGTTTCTAATCCTCCTCTGAGAGAGTTTCCCTTTAACCGTGGCTCGTCTCCCAATAGTGTTTGCCTGTGAAATGACAATTTTGCCTTTTCAGCTCAATTTGAGCGATTTCTTCTTCTTTTCTCCGTGCGACTCCAGAGTACCTAATAAATCAAAAACACACGTAAAATACATAATTCACAAGAAAAATAACAAAGAAAGCATAAACTACTAGATAGTAAATTAGGTGTATTCTACACCTATCAGGATGGAGCGATGTTGAAAGATTTTCCATTCTCTTTGGCGGACAATGGCAAGGAATAGTTGTATTATTTTCCATCCAGAAGTGTCACAACATGGAATGGGTTGAAGAAACTTTTCCTCGGGAGATATTTTCCTGCATCAAAAGCTACTCAAATTCGCAAGGAGACTTGTGGTATGAGCCAAAGTATGGAATAGTCATTGTATGAATGTTGGGGGCGATACAAGAGATTGGTGGCAAGTTTTCCACACCACAAATTTAGTGATGTTATGATAATCTAATAATTCTACGAAGGTCTCCAACCAAGTAATAAAAATCTTCTTGACGCTGTGGGTGGTGGTGCACTAGTGAACAAGACGGTGGCCAAGCTACCGAGTTGATTGAAAGCATGGCTGCGAACTCGCAATAATTTTACACAAGAAGTGAACCAATGGTTAGGCGGGTGCATGAAGTTAGTGATTCATCGTCACACATTGATCAAAGGATGGGTAGCATGGAAAGAATGGTGCAAAAGATAGCTTCGGTTATTGTACCTTCATATGATGAACAATTGGAGCAAGCTAGTGTGGTCTTTCCAAATCAGCAAAGACGGTATGATCCTTATTCAAATATTTACAATCCTGGATGGAGAGATCACCCCAATTTTATCTATGCCAACTAGCAAGGAGCGGTTCAACAACCTACTTTCAACCGTTTGAGTGGATTTCAACAACAACAATTCCAAACGCAACGACAACAATTTCAGCAACCGCAACCACAACAATCAACTCAAAATCAAGGTTCATATCTCTATGAAAAGCTTCAAGCAATGATGCAAGGCTTTAGTACCATGTTCAAAAAAAATCAACAGGAGACCAAGAGTACAATCAAGGACTTGCAAACACAAGTTGGTTCCATGGCTACTGAGTTGAACCAAGTGAAGGAACAAATTGGTGGGAAGATCCCTTCTCAACCTATTTAGCCAAAAGGGAATGTCAATGTTATTACGTTGATAAGTGGTACACAACTTGTGCAACCTGAAATTACTGATTCGGGCAAGGTGGAAACACCAAAGGAACCTATTTTGGAGGAAAATAATGATGATTCTCACCAAACTTCTGAGGTACCTATTCCTAACTCTTAAAACTTCGGTTTCTACATATGTTCCCCCTCTAGCTTTCCCTCACAGATTTGCAAATTCCAAGAAGACGAAACTAGAAAAGGAGATGACATTCTCAAGAAGATCCATGTGAACATACCACTCATTGATGCTATTAAGCAAGTTCCAACGTATGCAAAGGTGTTGAAAGACTTGTGTACCAATAAGCAAAGGCTCAAAGGAAATGAAGTGCTAAGTGTGGGGGAGAACGCTTCAGAAATCTTACAACACAAACTTCCACTTAAGTGCAAAGATCCCGGTAGCTTTGACATTCCCGTCACAATTGGTAACACTACATTTAACAAAGCTATGTTGGATTTAGGTGCATCCGCTAATGTTATGCCTATATCTATGTATAATTCACTTGATTTAGGTCCTCTCAAAAAGTCTGGAATTGTGTTGCAATTAGACGATCGCTCTAATTTATACCCATTGGGTATTATTGAGGATGTTGTTGTGCAGGTTAATCAACTAGTATTTCCAGTTGAATTTTGCATGTTATAGATGAATGAAAGGTCACCTGACTCGTATCTTCCATTGCTACTTAGGCATCCCTTCATGAAAACGGCGAAACCCATTATTGATGTGGACAAGGAACGTTAATTATGGAGTTTGATAGAGAAACAATACGTTTTAACATTTTCAAGACGATGAGATATCCTAGGTATGCCCACTCTTGTTTCCCCATTGATGTGATGGACACATTGGCACAATAAGTGTTTGAATTGAATGGTGATGATGCTTTGGAAACCGTTCTAACTACATCCATTGATAATGGTGTAGAGTGTGGTAATGAAGTCAAGGAAGCCCTTGGTGATCTTAACTCAGTACAAGGATGCACAGAAACTCATAATATATCTTTTATTTCTTTACCGTGCAATGATGAGAAACTTGTACCTTCTATTATTAAATCTCCAAAGTTAGAATTGAAACCTCTTCCCAATCACCTAAAGTACTTGTACGGGTGATCCCTTAGTGAATTAGAAGTAAGTACCAAAGAAATCATATCAAGGGTATAAGCCCTTTTGCATGCAAAAAATCCGTTTGGAAGGCGGAGAATGATAACCTCCCCATGATGGAAGTTGTGAAAAAGGAGATACTTTTCCCCCAACTGACAACAAGTGGGTGATCCCGATACAAGTAGTACCAAAGAAATCAAACCGGTGGTGGAGAATGAGGGTTTTCCCAACTTGTGTGCAAACCGGTTGGAGGGTTTGTATTGATTACAGGAAATTGAATTCCACCACTAGGAAGGATCACTTTCCTTTACCTTTTTATTGATCAAATGCTTGAACGTTTAGCTGGACACTCTTATTATTGTTTTCTTGATGGTTATTCAGGGTACAATCAGATTGTGATAGCGCCGGAGGATCAAGATAAAACCACTTTCACTTGTCCGTTTGATACTTTTGCTTATAGAAGGATTCCTTTTGGCTTGTGCAATGCTCCAGCTACCTTTCAAAGGTGTATGGTAAGTATCTTTTCAGAATAAGTTGAAAACATAATCGAAGTGTTCATGGATGATTTTAGTGTATTTGGTGATTCATTTGATATTTGCTTGAACAACTTGTCATTAATCCTTGAACGATGTGTTGAACAAACCTTGTGCTGAATTGGAAGAAGTGCAATTTTATGGTGACTCATGGCATAGTTTCAGGCCATATAATATCTTCTAAAGGCTTGGAGTTGATAAATCTAAGATAAACTTTATTCGTGCTCTAACCCCTCCCACTACGGTGAGGGATATACGCCATTTTCTTGGTCATGCAGGTTTTTATCGTGGATTTATCAAGGATTTTTCCAAGATAGCATCACCACTTTGCTACTTATTGCATAAAGATGTGGTTTTTAACTTTGATGAAAAGTGTGTGGTGGCATTCAATCGTTCGAAAGAACTTTTTATCTCATCCCCTATCATTAAACCACTAGATTGGAGCAATCCTTTTGAGATCATGTGTGATGCAAGTGACTATGCGGTTGGTGCGGTGCTTGGGCAACGTATGTGGAAGATACCTCATGCCATTCATTATGCTTCTAGGACACTCAATGAGGCCCAACAAAACTACACAACCATTGAAAAAGAGTTGTTAGCTATTGTATTTACTTTGGAAAAATTTCGCTCTTATCTAATTGGTACAAAAGTTGTTGTCTTTTCTGATCATGGAGCACGTAGGTACTTTCTTACAAAGAAATAGGATAAATCGAGGCAAGAGTTTGATATTGAAATCAAGGATAAGAAAGGAATTGAGAACACCGTTGCGGATCACTTGAGCCATCTTGTTGTAGACAAGGAAGTTATCCCATTGAGTGAAAGTTTCTCGTATGAGCAACTATTCTCAATTGCCTTTGGAGAACCATGGTATGCCGATATTGTCAATTACTTGGTGTATAAACAAATCCCAAAGAACTTGTCTTGTGCGGAGAGGGATAAACTTAAGAAGTTAGGAAACCAATACATATGGGATGATCCATACTTATAGAAACATTGCAGTGACCAAGTAATACGAAGGTGCGTTCCCGAATATGAATTTCATCCTGTCTTGTCTTTTTGTCACTCTTAAACTCGCGGAGGACATTTTGGGAGTAAGAGAACCTCTCACAAGGTACTTGAAAGCGGTTTCTATTGGCCAACCTTGTTCAAGGATGCATATAAATTTTGTACAACTTGTGATAGGTGCCAAAGAACAGGCAATCTAGGTGCTTGATTCAAATGCCACAAACTTTTATTCAATTTATTGAAGTTTTTGATGTATGGCGTATTGATTTTATGGGTCCTTTTGTCAACTCTCATGAGAATTTCTATATCTTACTTATTGTTGATTATGTCTCGAAATGGGTGAAAGCTAAGGCCACCTCAACTAATGATTCTAAAGTGGTTTCAGATTTTGTGCAAGCTAATATCTTTGCAAGGTTTTGAATTCCAAGAGCCATAATTAACGATGGGGGTTCACACTTCAAAAACAGGTTCTTACAAAGCTCGTTGAAGAAGTACAATGTGTCGTACAAGATTGCAACACCTTATCATCCCCATACAAATGGGCTAGATGAGGTTTATAGATGCGAGGTGAAGTCCATGCTAGAGAAGACGGTAAATCCAACAAGGAAATATTGGAGAATGTAACTTAATGATGCTCTGTGGGCTTATAGAACCGCATACAAGACACTTATTGGGATGTCTCCCTTTAAAATTGTGTATGGTAAACCTTGTCACCTACCTGTTGAGATTGAGCATAAGGCGTTTTGGGTTATTAGGAAATACAATATGGAGATGGATGGTGCTGGAAAGCAAAGGAAGTTACAACTCCAAGAGCTAGAAGAGCTTCGCAATGATGCATTTGAAAGCTCACACATTTATAAAGAGAAAACGAAGGCCTTTCATGATACTATGATTTCTAGAAAACAATTTTGTGTTAGGAAGAAAGTGCTTTTGTTTAATTTTCACTTGCAATTATTTCTCGGTAAATTAAGGTCACGTTGGATTGGACCTTTTATTGTTACTAATGTGTTTTCTCATGGTGCAGTAGAAATTCGTAGTATTGCTACAGGAAAGGAACTTAAAGTCAATGGGCACCGATTAAAACCATATTATGAGAATTTCACTTCCGAAGTGGTGGAAGGAGTTAACTTTATGGAAGTACTCCCTCTAGAGGAGTCATAGAAAGCAAGGAGGCAGTCTGATAGATGTAGAATACACCGTATTTACTATCTAGTAGTTTATGCTTTCTTTGCTATTTTTCTTGTAAATTATGTATTTTACGTGTGTTTTTGAGCTATTAGGTACTCTGGAGTCGCACGGAAGAAAACAAGGAGAAATCACCCAAATTGGGCAAAAAGGGCAAAATTGTCATTTCATAGGGCGAGCACTATCTGGAGCCCGGTAATGGTTAAGGGGAAACTATTCTTGGAGGTGTACTAAACACAAACCATCTACGGTTAAGGTATTGTCATATAGGGTACCCCTTATCATTATTAGAGGTTGTAATTATCAATGGGTGGTCCTTATCTTGGGCGCAAATAACACCCCAATCAGCCCCAAACCTAAATCGAGAGAAACTCGTCTCTCATTCTTCATTTCAATCATTTGCTCACCTGAAATTGAGAAGAAATATAGACAGCGGCCAAGAGGCAGAAATCGAGAGGTTATTACGAGAGGCTTGAGAAGAAATTAAGAATCGAGACAAAAATAAGCTCGAGATGAAGACGTTGTTCGAATCTGAAGACAGATTGAAGAGGTGATGAAGCTCAAAAAATTTGAGAATTAGGGTTCTGTTGCTGCTGGAATTGGTGAGAAATCGAGAATAAACAAGGAAGAATCGATGGGTTAATGGCAGAACTAGAAACTAGGGTTTATGGTGGATTGGAAATGACAAATTAGAAAATGGGTCTGTGATGATTTAGGGTTGAGATTTGAGAACCCAAAAGAGTAACTGTTGTTCAATTGAAGCCGTGAAGAATTAGTAACTGAAATTGAATCAGTTGGTGGTGTTTTCTGAGTCGAGAAGAACTCAGAGAAAAGGGGTTTGGTAAATGGGTTTTGATGGTGGTTCGGATACAGGAAGAACATTTGTTAATTTAAGGGAAGAAATTAGGGTTTTGTTTGTTGTTGATCTCAGGAATGGGTTCTAATCGACTGAATTGATACTGTTGTATGGCTGAGTTGAGAATTCAGGAGCTGATGGATTGCAGATGAGATTGCCACTGTGCTGCTTGAATTACAACATGGTTAGTGGATTGAGAATCAGAAAGTGATAGTGAGGCATTGTTCTGTTGTAGGTGAATTTGAGCTGTGGTGTTGCTGGGTGTTTATGAGGGAGCTTCTGAATTGAGGTTTTGAGCTTGATGGCAGAGAAGGGAAATGGAGAAGATGGGTTTGAGACATAGAAGAGAATTAGAAGCTGTTGGTGGTAGTATTTGAGGAGCAACTGCAATTGATTCAGATGGGAAATGGTGACTGGAGAGAAATTGGTTTGCTTCCATGGGTGATGCTAGTGGTGATATCCAGTTGGACAGATGTGCTAGTAGAGATCAGATGCTAGCTGAGTTTAGAATGAAGCTGTTTGAGGTGATGATAAGATTGCAGCTGGCCTGGGATGAATTCAGAAATTGAGGTTGGTGTGCAAGAGCTGCAGTGCAGTGATATGGGTGGTGATTTACAAGCTGGTGATCATGTAATGGAATTTGGAGCTGAAGTGCAACTGCAATTTGTTGCTGTGGTTGTTAGTTCCATTGGAGTGAAGGGGTTTAGGTTGAGCTATGAAGTGGAGGTACTAGCTGCTGCTCTAGTGAAAAAATTGAAGTTCCTGGGAGAATGGAGGAATGGAGTTGCAACTGTAGAACTTGGTGTTGCAGTGAATAAGACAATGGCAGCAAAGGGGACTCAAGGAAAGATATGGTGATGATTGTTATTAAAAAGTGCAGGAATTGAACCAAGGAGCAGCTGCATTTACAAACATCTACAGTAGCTGGAGAAATTACAGGGTGTACAGCCATCATGACTGGGTGTGCAGAGTGAAGCATGGCCATCTTGGCCGTGAACAATAAGGTTCAGTGCAAGTGGCTTGGTCAGAACTAGTTAGCCGAGTTAGCAAGCTGATTCGGTTCTGACTCGTTCTAATTCAGCCCATTGACCCTTGACTAACCTTTGACCGTTAAGTTTGACTACTTTGACTATTAGTCATGACGGTTGACCAACGGAATATTCCCTTACCGGGAGGAATTTTCAGGTTGCCGGCGGTAGCAAATTCCGGCCAAAAACACAGTTTTCCGGCGAGCAAAATTACAGAATTTTGTATGGACTTCTCTCATGTGTGTGAAGACTTAGAAGTGGGAATTGGATGGAAACTTGGAAGTTTTTGAGAATTGAACTAGAAATTGGAATATGGCTCAAATTGGGAAAGTGGTGTTCTTATGGAATGAGGAATCTTTTCCTACAAAGATATGGAGAGTATTGAAGCCTATAAATAGAGGAGTTCTCTACAACTTTTTACACACATCTACTTTGGAGAAGGAGTTAAAGTGCACAAGGATTGGAGGAAGGAGCAACCATCATCTTTTCAATAAGTTTTTCTTTCTTCCTTTATTATTATTATTATTGTGTGAACTCCAAATTATGAGTAGCTAATTTTCTTATTGATTGAGGATGAATTCCTAGTTCTTAACATATGGTTTAAGTTTTGTTTCAATTCTACTTTGAAGTTTTTCATATGATTATCGATTGTTTTTACTAATATTAATGTTTATGATTGATTGATAGGTTGTTTGGAGTGCACGCTAAATTGACTTGTTAATTTAATCTAAAGCTAGTGAAAGTTAGGGAATACGTAATAGTTTCTTGACTCTTTACATAAGTAGAAAACACAAGACCTTGCGGAGGGATTCCGTGGAGCAATTGTATGTGAAAACAATGCTAGAAAGTGGACCAAGCGAACCGAGTCTAACTACTAGTACTAAACCTAAGTTCATAAATCTTAATGCGTTCGGGGAATTACATCTTGTAAGCGTACCTCAAGGTGATTCTTTTGAATAGAATCTGATAACTAAGCGGACTTGTTACTCGGTGAAATAAGGAATTTTGGGGTTAGCTAAGCGAACCTGCTATCCTACGGTTGGTGATAATCTATGACTAATAACAAGTGGAAAATAACATAACTTTAATCATTGTTTTGCAGCGAAGAAGGATTCCTTGATCTATTCTCTCTTATTGAATTCAACTTACACTTTTAATTACTTTGTTTATTTCTTTTGCTTTTAAAATCTTGAACCAATACCCCCCTTTTTGTGACATTATAAGACAACTATAATCTCTTGCTCCTCGTGGGATCGACCTTGACTACCCTATAATACTCTTTAATTAGGTAGTAAAGTATTAATTAATTTGTTGTGGTTACGACACGCATACAAATTTTGGCGCCGTTGTCGGGGAGCAACGGGGGATTTTAGTTATTTTCTTTTTACTTTTTGCATTATTCTTGCTTTGTTAGATTCTATATTGTATCTAACTTAGTTTTGTGAACCTTGTTGTAGGTACTATATCTTTGGTGAATGCTTCAAGGGGGAAGACCGAGTCCAATTAGAATACGTCTTCGATCCGGCACTCAACTAAAGGACTTTATTCGAGCGGTTAACACTCCGCTTCCTCGTTCTACATCAAGTGAATTCGCAGATTCGGACATAGAAGAAGAGGCAATGGGTGATCGTACACTCAAGGACCTAGATTCTCACAAGCTCGATACACAACAATGGTGTTTCCAAACTAACTCAACTTTCGAGATCAAGCCGGGGTTGATTAGAGAATTACCAAAGTTCCATGGCATGGTGAATGAAGACCCAAACAAACATCTTATGGACTTCAATACCATAGTCACGGCCATGCTTCCACCGAATACTAATGCGGATGGAGCAATGTTGAAAGCTTTTCCGTTCTCTTTGGCGGGCAATGCTAAGGAATGGTTATACTATTTGCCTTCCGGAAGTATCACAACATGGAATGGGATGAAGAAAATTTTCCTCGAGAGATATTTTCCCGCATCAAAGGCTACTCAAATTCGCAAAGAAATTTGTGGGATAAAGCAACATGTGGGAGAGTCATTATATGAATGTTGGGATCGATACAAGAGATTGGTGGCAAGTTGTCCACACCATCAATTTAGTGACGCCATGATAATCCAATACTTCTATGAAGGTCTCCAAACAAGTGATAGATATCTTCTTGACGCCGCCGGTGGTGGTGCACTAGTGAACAAGACAGTGGCGGAAGCTACCGAGTTGATTGAAAGTATGGCGGCAAACTCGCAACAATTCTATGCAAGAGGTGATTCAATGGTTAAGTTGGTGCATGAGGTTAGTGACTCGTCTTCACAATCCGATCAACGGTTAAACAACATAGAGAGGGTAGTGCAACGATTGGCCGCGATAATTATTCCGGATGATGAAACCGAACAAGTAAATGCTTTATATCCAATTCAAAGGCCAAGGTATGATCCATACTCAAATACTTACAATCCCGGTTGGAAGGATCATCCCAACTTTAGCTATGCAAACAAGCAAGCGGCGGCCCCTAATCCATATGCGCAACAAGGTGGATTCCAACAATCACGTTTCCAACCTCAACAACAACAATTCCAACCACAACAAGTCAAGGAGCAAGATTCTTCGAATAATGACAAGTTGAATGTGATAATGCAAAGCATGCAAGGTCTCACTTCTATGTTACAACAAACCCAACAAAAGACCGATTCGGAAATCAAGGATTTACAAACTCAAATGGGACAATTGGCGACCGATATGAACTTAATGAAAGCTCAAGCATCCACAAAGCTTCTGATAGATGTCTAAAACACCTATATATTTATCTATTGTTTAGGCTTTCTTTGCTTAGTTTTCTTGTAAAATATGTATCTTATGTTTGCTTTTGAATATTTAGGTACTCTGGAGTCACTTGGAACTATAGAAGAAGAAACAGGGGAAAAGCCTTATCTCATGCGCAAATGCTTTAGGAGGCGGATGCTGTTGGTAAAATAATTCGAAAGGAGGACAAATCATACAATTTGGAGCAAGAGGGCAGAATCGTCATTTCGCAGGCAAGCGCTATCGGGAGCACATTGAAGGATAAGGTACTGTCATGTGGTGGCCTGTAGCTGGGGTGTCTAAATCCATATTCTTTTCCTACATAAACCTAAAAGCTAGAGAAAATCAATTCTCTAATCATTTGCTTTAATTCTCTAAATCCATATTCTTTACTCCTTCCCTATGAGAATAAACGGCTGGAGAAGTTATCACCAAGAGAAATTCAGAAATTGAAGGGGAGATTTGAGATTCAAATTAAGGAAATGAGAAGGTGGAATCAGAGATGGGTTAGCTGGTGTTTTGGGCAAGTTCCGGAATCAAGAAGAAGGAAGGATTGGGGCTGTGATTAGGTGTTGAAGTTGTAGAGAAATTGAGATCTGAAATGGGTTTTGTTGGCTGGAATTGATAGAGGCTTGATAATGGGGAATGATTTAGAAATGGGTTTTGCTCACTTTCATGTTCTGATGCCAGGAAAGTTGCACAGATGATGTTGAGTTTTAGCTGGGGAGATGTAAAAAGAATCTGAGTTTGATTCTGGGATTTGGATGCTGCTGGACAGAAATGAGACAGGTGACAGTTTTGGTGACTATGGAAGGTGCAACAGTGGGAGATGGATATGTTATTGTGCTGAGCTGCAGGGAGTGGTTGATGATTCAACTAGTTACAGGGATGAATGGCTTGAGCCAGAACTGAGATTGCAGTGGCTAAGTTCTGGGGATTTCAGAGCATGAGAGCAACAGCGAGTAATGGAGTTGGATAGCTGCCAAGGATTGACTACAAGAAGGATCTGGATGTGAGGTTAATGTGAGCTACAGCTGAAGGAATGGTAGTTGTTGGTTACATTGATGTTGCAGGTGCAAGTTTGGTGTTGAGAGGAGGCACTGATGGCATTGGAACTGTGAGAGAGCAGTTCAGCTGGAGTAGGTTGTGTAGCTTTGCAGGTGGTGATGATACAAGGAAGAAGATGTTGAAGCAGCTAGAATTGGTATTTAGCAGTTAGAGGTGGCCTGGATTGGTGATGAATTGTGGCTGGATTTGGAGGCGAACTGAGGTTACAACAAAGACATAACTGGTTCATGGTTCAGTGGATTAGTGCTGTAGGTGAGGTGGTTATGCAATGAATAAAAAGTGGCAGGGAATAGGAGATAGATGGCATGGCAGGTGGTGCTTGTGGAAGTTGATGTAGCTATGACATCAATGGTGGTTGTTAGGGGCTAAATAGATGTGTGCCTAGATTTGAATACAAGGTAATGGAGATGTTGCAGAATGAATTGTTGCAGGTTGGAATTACAGGGGAGAGCACATTGGAAGAAGCTGAGTTACATCAGGAGCAGGGAGCTGCAGAGGTTGTTTACAGGCAGTACGAGATGGTGCTGTAGCTGTTTTTGATGCTCAAGGCTAGGAGTTGTGGCTGTTGACTGATGAGTATCACAGTTGCAGGTGGTAATTGGCTACTGATCAACATAGGGTTGAACTGTGAGAATAGCTACAGAAGTTAGAGGGCTGTGTTGCTGGGCAGCTGGAGTTGGCGAGTCGGTATTGCAAGGGAAGCTAGGAAACTGAGCAGCTACAGCTGAGACTGTGTATGGGAGCTGGAGATCAACAGCGGTGACGTCTGTGGAAGGTAATGAGCATATAATGGAACTGAGCTAGGGGTGCTGTTTTGGTTGCAGTGGTTCAAAGTCGTTGTGGTGATAAATTGAGGTGGAGCTGTGCTGTATTGAGGTGAAGTGCAGCTGTGAACACTGCGAAAATGCAGTGAGAATGGCGAGCCAGTGAGCATACTTCCGGTTGCCGGATTTTGGAACCAAAAGGGGGTATCATAATTTTTCATTGAATCATGAAGGGGGTATGAGTCGAATGGAAGAGTTGGTGGCCGGATATGGGAGCTACGAGTCACGCTTTTGGGTACGTTTTCTCAAGAACAAGGAATTGGTTTAGATGGTATTTTGTGAATGTTTGAATTGCAGAGAAATGGAGTTGAATTGCTGGGAGTGTCACTTGCCTGGTGACGTCTTCCAATGGTTCAACCGATCGGAGAAATTTTCCGGCAACCGGCGGCCGGATCCGGTGATGACGTCAGCAATTCCGGTGGGCATTTTTGGACCCAAAATTTCAGAGACATATTTCTCTTGTGTGGGCTTGGTGAACACATTGGATGTGGGCTTTTGAGTTATGACCTAGTTTAAGGAGAAAAAGGCTACAAAAAGAAAAACTTCTACACTTTGTTTATCACGTATTTTCTATTCTACTTGGAGTTTTGCAGAGAGCTGGAACTAGGGTTTTCTATTCTTTTATTTTCATCTTCATTATTTCATTTAATATATTTGATGATGAGCTCCAATATTATGAGTAGCTAAAACTCTCTTTGGTTAAGGGCGATTTCGAAGCCCGAAATATGAATCTATATTTGATATGAAATAACTTGTTCACTTGCATTCATTTATGTTATTGATTGATTTTCTATTATTCTAATATTGTATATGGATTATTTGTTAAGGGTTTAAGTTCGAAATTGAATCATTAATTCTTAATCTATTTGCTAGTTTAGATTTTCTTCGACCCGTAATTGTCTAGAGAAGATAAACACAAGTAGCAATATGTGGGTACTGATGATGGGACTTTGTTAAGTGTCCATATGTAGAAATCAACACTAGTAGGTGATTCATGCTTTTGAGTTCATCACTAGGAGCAACCTTATCTCACAGAACTTAGAGCACTTGTTTAAGTCACACCTAGTAAGCGTACCTCTAGGAAACTTGGCAAGTAGGAACCGGTATTCGAGCGCTTCCGTATCCGGTGAGCTAGGAGATAATAACGGAATAGTTGAGCGTACTAATTATTCTAGGGTTGTTAGTAACATGATAATGCAACGAACTTGGCTATATATCAATTTGGTTTGAATTTCGTGGTCTAGAATGAACCTTTAATCAATTACATCTCATTTTTGGTTACATTTTACAATTTTCAGATTTTCTACAACACAATTATCTTTGCTAAGAGTATTTGCATAACAAATTAGACTTCATTCCTCCCTTGGGACGATCCTGCTTACATTATACTACTTGCTAGTGTAAAAGTAGAGAAATATTATTTTTGCGAGATTCGACACCTCGTTAAAATTGGCGCCGTTGCCGGGGAGGCACTGGCGAGTTTAGTTGTTATTGTTTATTCTTAGTTTTTATTTTTTCTTTTGGTTATAATTTCAGTTTACTTATTCAATCTTAAGAATCTGATTTTCAGGTGCGATTTCTTTGGTGAATGCGCGGAGAAGCCAGAATAAGTCCTATTGGTATACGTCTTCGTTCAGGCACTTTACTAAAAGATTTCATTCGAGCAATCAACACTGCACTTCCACCTAGTTCTACACCAAGTGAATTCTCGGACTCGGACCAAGAGGAAGACAACACAATGGGAGCTCGACCGCCTTCTCCAAGAACACTCAAGGAGCTCACTTCTCCAAACCTTGATCAGCAGCCTTTATGTATTCAGCTGAATGGAAACATTGAGTTGAAGCCGCAATTGATTAACTTACTGCCCAAATTCAGAGGTTTATCAGGAGAAGATCCTAATCGTCACTTACAACAATTTCATCATGTTGTAACTAGTATGAAGCAAGCAACTGCAGATGCGGATATGGCTATAATGACAGCATTTCCTTTTTCCCTTTTAGATTCTGCAGGAGAGTGGTTCTTTTGCTTACCCGCTGGAAGCATAACCACATGGAATGGGATGAAGAAATTTTTCCTCGAGAAGTATTTTCCAGCATCAAAAGCATTCGCAAAGAGATTTGTGGTATTAGGAAAATAGCGGGAGAGACTCTTCATGAGTATTGGGAGCGATACAAGAGGCTTTTAGATAGCTGCCCACACCACCAAATCAGCGATCAACTTGTGATTCAATATTTCTATGAGGGGTTGCTTTCTACTGAGAGACATTTGATTGATGCCGCGAGTGGTGGTGCACTTACCAACAAGACCATTGCGGAAGCTACAAGTTTGTTGGAGAATATGGCTGCGAACACTCAACAATTCTTCACTAGAGATGAATCAGCGGTAAGGAAGGTGAATGAAGTTGGCAATTCTTCAAACTTGGAACAAAGGATGGGAAACATGGAGAGGATGATGCATCAAATCTCAGCGGCTGTCATACCATCATTTTCATATACCGAAGATGTTGAGCAAGCAAATGTCATGTATCAAAATCAGCAAATGCCGAGATATGATCCATACTCTAGCACATACAATCCGGGTTGGCGAGATCATCCCAATTTCAGCTACGCCAACAAGCAAGCTGCAGCTCCCAATCCTACTTTTAATCAACAAGGTGGATACCATTTCTTGCAAAATCCATGTCAAGAGACTCAAGGCACGAGTATAGATGACAAGTTGAATCTCATCCTCAACACAATAGTGCAAGATAAGCAAAAGTCAGAGATGGACATGAAAGACATCCGAACTCAAATGGGTCAATTAGCTACTGCAGTGACTCAAATGGGTCAATTAGCTACTGCCAATGCTATTGAGCTACGCAGCGGGAAGCAAGTAGAGAAACCGGAAACATCACCGATGTCCAATGAACCTGAGTTGGAGAGAGAAGAGGGTGAAACAGCCCCTAAAAAAGCTGATCCGGTAACAAATTCTAAATCTAAAACTCGTGTTTCTACTCATGTTACTACTCCTCCTTTTCCTAGCAGGTTTGCAAATTCGAACAAGGAGACGTTGTACCAAGAGCTTTTGGAAATCTTTAAGAAGATTGAAGTGAACATTCCACTCATCGAGGCGATAAGGCAAGTTAAAATGACACTGGGAGAAGTTCTTGAAGGAATTGTGCACTAACAAGCACAAATTGACCGGTAATGAAGTGATGAGTGTGGGGGAAAATGCTTCGGCATATCTTCAAAAGAAACTCCCACCTAAGTTGAAAGATCCCGGTAGTTTCACTATACCATGTACTATTGGTAAAGTCAGGTTTGAGCGTGCTATGCTAGATTTAGGAGCATCCATTAATGTTATGCCTGCCTCCGTTTATGAATCATTGAAACTTGGACCTCTTAAAGATACCGGTATTGTTATACAACTTTCTGATTGGTCTAATTCTTACCCGAAAGGGGTTATTGAAGATGTTTTGGTGCAGGTTAATCAACTCATATTTCCGGCTGATTTCTATGTTCTTGACATGATGGATGAGGATTCGCCATCGACTACCCCCTTGCTGTTAGGTAGACCATTCATGAGAACCACAAGAACCAAGATAGATGTTTTCAAAGGAGCTTTGACTATGGAATTTGATGATGAGATCATAAGTTTCAATATCTTTGAGGCTATGAGATATCCTAGTGACGTGAATTCATGTTTTTCTATTGATATTATTGATACTCTAGCTCAAAAGATGTTTGAATTGAATAGTGATGATGCTTTAGAAAACACCATAGTCGAAGGTTTAGGTTATGGGAAATACAAAGACATTGAAATTGAATTGTCTATTTGTGATGAGCTTAAATAGGCTGTTTTATCTCTTAACTCATTACAAGAAGCTCCACCAAAGTATAATGCATCTTATGTTTCTTTGCCGATTACTAATGAGAAACTTTTACCCTCGATTGTGCAGGCACCTATTCTTGAGTTGAAACCCCTTCCGGATCACCTTAAATACGTTTATTTAGGTGATAATGAAGAGTTACCGGTGATCGTTGCCAACAACCTCACCGAGGTGCAAGAGGAGAAGCTTATTCGAGTGCTAAGAGAGCACAAGTCTGCCATTGGATGGACCATTGCCGATATCAAAGGAATCAGTCCTTCCACATGTATGCACCGAATACTTCTTGAGGAGGGGGAAAAACCAACAAGAGAAGCTCAACGTCGCTTGAACCCTCCAATGTTGGAAGTAGTCAAGAAAGAAATCCTGAGGTTGTTGGATGCCGGGATTATCTATCCCATATCCGATAGCAAATGGGTGAGCCCGATTCAAGTCGTTCCAAAGAAGTCCGGAATCACGGTGGTGAAAAATGAAGATAATGACTTGGTTCCAACTAGAATCCAGACCGGTTGGAGAGTTTGCATTGACTACCGAAAGCTTAACTCTACACAGCAACTCAGTAACCTCATAGTCTCCTAGCATCGAGCAACACTTCCATCTCAACAACCACAGCTACTGCAATCCATCCCTGCAATCTCAAATACACCCCTTGCACTTGAACTACAATCACCACTCTTTACAGCCTCTGCAGCTCCATACTTGCTTGCAGTTTCAGTCACTCTGTATAGCTATAACTGCTTCCAAATAACTCAAGTTGTTCTCCGCCAAAACCAGCCACTTCAGTTCCTTATCTCAGCAAAGCCACAGCCTGGGTAATTTCAACCCTCAGTTGGTTCCCACCATTTGCACATCACAGCACCAGCTTCCCTATAACATCAACAGCTGCTTCATTTATAGCTTCCTCCATAACCACACAACCATGTACTTCCTAAAACCATTCACTACAAGCCTGCAATGCTCCACAGCTCACAGCCACCATCTCAGCACAACAACACCTTCTTTCAATCATCACTGCAGCATCAGTTGGCACCTGCTACTTCTACCAAGTTACCAAACTTCTGGCACCAACAGCACACCCTCATCATAACATACAACTCATTCTACCACAACAGCAAACCACCCCATTGCATTTTCTACAGCTCCACCTGCCATAACCTCATTCATTCTCCATCTTAGCAGCTGCTAACTCAAACACCATTGCAGCTGATTAGCTCCAATTTTCAGCATACCACCTGCTATGCTTGCACCTTCTACACAGATTCACAGATGTTTCCACCTACAATACCACCAACAAACCAAAACAGTTTCCACCATTCCAGCTCAAACCAATAGTGCCCATTCATCAAACCAGTGTCTTGTTCTTCGAACTCAGGTGCAATTACACTGAAAACCCATTTCAGCTGATTGGTTCTCCTCAGATTTACATCATCCATCTCAGTTCACATACCACCAACATCTCCATCACCTGAGCTCCACTCCAGCTACTCATTCATATGGCACTAACACCACCATCACAAAGCACCAACACCCTGAAGCTACAATTCCCAGTTCCTCGACTTACTGCTCGTAGCCACCAAGTTACATCTCAATCACCCATTTAATCACCCTGTAATAACCCATCTTCACTGATTTCTCCCAACGCAACTCTACTACTGTCGCAATCTCCTCAAATCACTCTCTAGCCTTGTTAGAGATCCAACCCCCATCAATCTTCTCAGTTAAGTGACAGCCACGTCTTCCCTAGATCAATGGAAGCTACTCCTCCACTACAGATGCACAACAAACCCACACAGCTTAATAACCATTAACACCTACTTAGTCTCCGATTCAAGCCTCCATTTCTAAATTTCTCAATTTCTCTCGGTTTTTGGTAGCAGCAGCTGCTGATTATATTCTCAATTTCATGAACAATGATTGAGAACAAAATGACTACTCAATTTTAGGGTAATGGAATGATTGGGTGGATAAGTACACCCCAATAAAAGAAACCACCCCAGAATGGAGTTCTCATAATGGGTTATCAATTCTTGATAAGAGCTAACCAAATTTCTAGCCCTTTATCCTTAGTTGTGCTCCAAATAATGTTTGCCTGTGAAATGAATTTTATGCCCTTTTGCGCTCCAAATGAATGCTTTCTTTCCTTCCTCCGAGTGCTTCCACCAACAACATCCGTCTTTTACTCTTCATATTCACTTCTTCTCTTCTATGAGAGTCATCACTAAAGTTGTCGTGCTTTTCAGACAGAAAGTTGCATCACTAAAGCCGACATACTTTTCAGACATAGATGAAGAAATAAAAGTAAATTGTGAGAAATAATCTTCCTCCAAAAGCATTTGCACATGAGATGAGATTTTTGCGATGTTTCTTCTTCTTTTATTCCAATGACTCCAAAGTACCTAAATAATCAAAAGAAAATCATAAGATACATATTTTACAAGAAAACTGAGCAAAGAAAGCATAAACAATAGATAAATATATAGGTGTTTTAGACACCTATCAAATTCCCCCACACTTAGACTTTGCTATTCCTCGAGCAAATCAAACAAAATAGTTCTAAAAGATACATACAACTCCGTCTCGTCGAGGCTACGGTTACTCTAAGCATTAATAACAGGCCTTTGAACCCCTAGGTGTCCCTAGTGGACGAGTTTTAGTCTCGTGAAGGTTTACAAGAGGTCTGCCTACAAAACCTATATTTCCAACTTCGTCTATTTGTGACAAATCAATGAACGAATCCAAAATGACTACAGGAGGAGATACCTTGCACAAATTCAGTTCATATAATAGTGCATAAAGTTTTTCTTAGAAAGTCGAACAAACCACAATACTCGGAATCTGACTAACCACAATCACAATGAAAAGATAAAGAAGATGGAAATAGATGTAGATGTTGGCGAATGTTCAAAAGTGATCGATGTATCCCATATCTGTCTGAAGGTCACCGCCAAGATGAACCTATCCTATTGGATTGAGCTACTGGTCAATTCCAGTGTTAACACACTGGAATATACAAGGGAACAAGTGGTCAACAAACTTATTTCTACATCAACTCACTGGCATATACAAGGGAACCAGGAGTGACTTTATTCAACACCATAATAATATTTTTCTTTTCTTTTCTTTTCTTTTTCACTTTTTTTTTTTTTTTTTTTTTTAGACGGCATGATTAGAACTTTTGGATCCAAGCGCATGCTTCTTGTCAGCAAGTACGTGATAGTTGCCTTGGATCCTTCATTCCACGCTTGTTTAGGCGACGGAGACAGGGACTACGTTTCACACATACTACTATTCCCAAGTGTCATTTTTATTCCGTTTGGTCTAATTGGTCGGTCTCTTTTTCTTTTCTTTTTTTCTCTTTTTTTTTTTTTTTTTTTTAGCAACTCAATCACTCTATTTCATCCTAGCAGTAATAACAACTCGATTTTTAGTGACCCACCAAAGCACTTAGAGAACAATAGATAAATATGGAAAAATAAAAATAGAATGTGATATGGTGATATTCCGAGATATGGTAACAACTAACATATAATTTATAATTTCTGAGCCATGTTCGTCTTTGTTAATTAATGGGTTACTCAACACCTGCAATCACAATGGTTCCATCCACTAATAGTGTCATCCTAAAGGCATAAATTTCTAGATTTCGGAGTTCAAAAAGCACAATTTTTTCTTTGTTTTTCTATTTTTCTGTTTTTTTTTATTCTAAAGGCATAAAACAAACTATACAATCATATAAATGCTCCCCCACACTTAAACTTTACATTGTCCTCAATGTAAAATTGAATCATCCAAAGAAAGTTCAAGGTGGGAAATTCCGCAAATGATATGCAAAAACAAAGAAAAATAAAAGATAAAATGCTGAAAAATAAAAAGATAAAGGTAAAGATACAAAACCGGTGGGTTTCCTCCCACTTAGTGCTTGGTTTAACGTCGTCAACCCGACGTTCAGCTCCAATTACTCCTCTAGAGGGAGTGGATCACTCAATGTGATCATATCCTGATTCTCCGCCACAAACTGCTCATAGTATGGTTTCAAGCGATGGCCGTTAACCTTGGCAACCAGCCTCAACTACAGGATTCTATTTGCCAAGTTTCCTAGAGATACGCTTACTAGGTGTGACTCAATCAAATGCAATAAGCTCCATGAGATAGGCTATTCCTAGTGACAAACACATAAGCTCGATTCATCTACTAGTGTCATTCAATACATATAATAATTAAACAAAATCCCATCGTCAATAACCATATAGTGCTACTTGTGTTCGGAACATCTAGACAATTACGGGTCGAAGAGTTCTCGAATTAGCAATCGAATCATCCGTAAACCAATTTAATTTGCAACTTAAACGATTCAAGAATAATTCATAAACACTTTTGGCACGGTAGAGAATAAACAATAACGAAATAAATTGCAAGAAACATGCTTTTTAAATATCAATTCGAATTCATGTTCGGACGTTGAAGTTTTCCCTAACCAAATGCAATTAGCTACTAGAGTTCATGGTAACAGAGATGAAATTCAGAAATACAAAACCAAGTCAGCAAACAAAAGCAATCCAGCTTGTGAAGCAATGTTGGTGGAGTGGTGATGGATGGAACAGCAGCCGGTGGTTTGAACTATGGTCTGGCGGTAGACTGCTGCTGTCAAGATTGATATGGACTGAACTGGTATTGTTGTTCTGCTGCTGTAGCTGTAAACTGGTCTCAATGCAAAGGATTGATGCTGTTCTGTGGACTGCAGGTATGCAAGTGCAGGTGAACTGTTCTTGGAGTGATTATGTTGGTATGGAGGTGTGCAGATGCAGGGGTGTGGTGGACTGGATGTATGTGCTGATGGTGTTGTATATATGCAGTTGGAGTGATGGAGATGCAGAACTGGTGGATGGAATGGAATGGAATGGATATCGTATGCAAAATAGTGGTGTATGTATGCTGATGGAGGTGCAGGTAGATGGAATGGTGAAGGGGATGGATGCAGGTGGAAATGTAAGAGATGAACTGGATGCAATGGAGATGCTTATGCAGATGGAGGAGGTGATTATGGTGGATAGATGCAGTGGAGATGCTTATGCAGATGGATGAGGTGATGATGGTGGTTAGATGCAGTGGAGATGCAGGAGATGAATATGATGAGGGAGATGGATGTATGCTGGTGTAGGGTTCTGGAGAGGAGAAAAAGCTCCTCTCTGTTGTAGAGGCGGCAGCTGTGAAGGAGGGTTATGAGATTATTTCCTTTGCTGTAGGTTTAGGTCTTATTTTTATATCACCACTTTCTTATTCCAGATCCTGCAAAAGCGTATTTGGTAAGGACCCAGTCTCCTACTTCTTCTCAGCTTCTAAAGCACTTCAGTTCACAGACGTTCAATCAAACGGCAGCAAGTTCCATTTTCTGCTGACTTTCAGGCTTAAAAATTTGTCCTGAACCTCCCCCAACTGAACTGCAGGCTTTGTATTCATCTGGTCTTCGAAAACCCATCTGAATCCTTGGTAATTACACTTGGTACGGACCCATCAGTCCCATGGCTAGCAGCTGTAAACCCTTGTTACGGGGTCAAGAACCTATGGTATACGAGCCCACCTTTCTTCCCTGTTTTGTCGGTATTGAATTGCATATTTCTTGTACTCAAAACAAACTCAAATCCTCTCACAGATTCTGCAGTAGTCCTGTGCTGTTATCAACCATAAAATCTCTCTTGGACCATCGACAAAACTCACCAGAATCATTGCTTGCCGACTGAATGACTTGGCAAAAGAATTAGTCGCTGCTGACTTTGAGTTGTAAGTCAGGCATTTCTTCAAAAAGATTGTACGCATCTTGCAGACTGATGATGGATAAAGCTCTGGCTGTATTTTGAAGATCACAAATCATCTCCTTCCCTGCAAATGAGACAAACCCATCTATTACAATCATTCACAGACCCTCAATAGCCTTAATTCCTCTTCGTTCATCACTAAATATCAATGGCAACGACTCATAACCTTCCCTGACTTGTTGTCAATAAAACTTCATTCAAAACCCTTCAATTCTCATCTAAATAGCTGCCAATTCGATTCAGAAACTAACTCATTTATCCAAGCTTCCATAACTCTAAAAAACTCGCTGAATCTCCTCCATTCACTGCTCACAATCAATGGCAGTCACGGCATTTTCTCTCAAATTCCTGTTCAAAACAACTCAAAATAGAATCATGCCCAAGCTTTGTGTGTTTGCCTTCAACTCTGAGACTTTCTAACCCATCAGAATCTGATCTTGATGGCAGCAAAGTTGGACTTGATGCAGTCTTGTTTCAACGCCTAGACTTGGTTTTACCTTGGTTTCAAAGTTCTGCCAGCAAACTCGACTTGCATCTCGTGTTGCCTGCTAACTTGTCTTAGCTATGAGATCTCTCTCAACTGAACATATGACCCACTGGAACGTTGGTTTGCCGGTATTGGCTTCTTGGAAGCAGCCCGCGGCTCTTGGCTGTTAGTTGTTACCTGAGATGAAATGGGTGGAACAACTGAGAGTATCTAACCTAGTTTTGTTGCTGCCGTGTATAAAGGTTAGGCAGATGCCCCTTATCCAGAATCCTGTCTTCACATAACATACAACAAGTGACTGCCCTGAGTATTTGCCACATTGTAGCCTTGTGTCCTGCTGTGATTTGAATCCGCCGATGCCTAAGCTTCCCAAGCAATGAATCCTCTTTTTACCTTCTTTCTTGTCGCATGACTCAAAAATACCTATAAAATGTAAAAGAAGCGTAATATACAAAAATGCAAGAGAAATTTCAAAGAAAAGCATAAGAAATTGATTTTCAAAAGATATAATTTAGGCACTTATCAAATTCCCCCACACTTCATCTTTGCTAGTCCTCGAGCAAACAAAACTAAACTAAAATACAACAACTCCTTCTCGTCGAGATTACGGTTACTTTTAGCATAAATAACAAGCCTTTAAACCCCTAGGTGTCCCTAGTGGACGAGTTATAGTCTCGTGAAGGTTTACTAGAGATATACCTACAAAACCTTTTACTCCAATTTCTAGCTACCTGTGAAAGGTCTATGAACAAATCCAAGATGATTACAGGAGGAGGTACCTTGTGCAAATTCATTTCATATATAATTGCATAAAGTTTTTCTTAGAAAGTCGAACAAACCACAATACTCGGAATCTGACTAATCACAATGAAAAGATTAAGAAGATGGATATAGAGGTAGATGTGGCGATTGTTTACAAGTGATCGGTGTTTCCCATATCTGTTTGAAGGTCACTTCCAAGATGAACCTATGCATCCTATTGGATTGAGCTACTGGTCTGAAATCTAATGTCAATACACTGGCATATACAAGGGAACCGGCGATCAACAATCTTAATTCTACATCAACTCAACTGCCATATACAAGGGAACCAAGAGTCGACTTTATTCAACACAATAATAATATTTTCTTTTCTTTTTCTTTTTCTTTTTCTTTTTATTTTTCTTTTTCTTTTTCTTTTTCACTTTTCTTTTCTTTTTCTTTTTCTTTTTCTTTTTCACTTTTCTTTTTCTTTTTTTCTTTCTTTTTTTCTTGTTTTTTTTTCCCGAGACAACATGATTGAATCTTTTGGATCCAAGTGCATGCTTCCTTGTCAGCAAGTATGTGATAGTTGCCTTGGATCCTGCATTCCACGCTTGTTTAGGCGACGGAGACAGGGACAACGTTTCACACATATTGTTATTCCCAAGTGTCATTTTTATTCCGTTTGGTCTAATTGGTCGGTCTCTTTTTTTTTTTTTTTTTTTTTTTGTAGTAACTCAATCACTCTATTCCATCCTAGCAGTAATAACAAGTCGATTTTTAGTGACCCACCAAAACACTTAGAAAACAATAGATAAATATGGAAAAATAAAAATAGAATGTGATATGGTGATATTCCGAGATATGGTAACAACTATCATATAATTTATAATTTCTAAGCTATGTTCGTCTTTTCAATTAATAGGTTCCTCAACTCCTGAAATCAAGATGGTTTCATCCACTTACTTATATTGGTACTGTCATCCTAAAGGCACAAGTTTCTAGATTTTGAAGTTTATAAAGCAAATTTTTTTTTTAACTAAAATCATCAAACTCTAAAAATTATATACTCAGACAGGGATAACTGTAAATTTCAGATTATGATGCTTTTTTTTAACTAAAAGCATCAAACTCTAAAAATTATGATGAGAGACCTTTTTTATCAAAAGTTTGGAACTTCCTAATGTGGATTATTTCAGATTCAAGTAGTGTGTAATTGAGGGGTTTAGGCCCCATTTTTTTTTGTGTCTTGTTGTACTCTTTCGTTATTCATTAATACATTTTGGATTTAAAAAAAAAACTAAAAATTATATACGAATTACATAACTACAAATGATACTCCAACTCATAGCTCTTTCTGAACAATAGAGGATAAACACTAAACTAGCTATTTAGTTGGAATTTAACCCTGACTCAGCCAATATATATACTTCACCGTCAAGAGAAAATTCCATCTACTTAGAAAGGCTAATGTTTATTCTAAATTGTTCAAAAATCTCTAAAAGTTAGAGTTTTGTATACGTCAATTTTTTTTGTTCATATTATACCCTACCCCCACACTTAAATAAAACATTGTCCTCAATGTTTCAAACCATTGCAAAAAGAATAAGAGGAATACTTGAAAAAGACAAGGAAGTAAGAATTGGAATTGTGCACCTGATTGAAGCATACGAGAAACATTCAAAATAGACTCCCTATATATCAACAATCTGAAAATTAGAGGGTCTTCCCATAAAACAATCTGCAAATATAGCAAAAACTTCACAAGAATATTAGCAAATGGTGGGAAAAGTGAAATTATCATCCCACGAGAGTCACCCCCACACTTAGTTTCTTCTACACTCGGAAGTGTATACAAAACGTAAGTGAAAGGCACTTCTACTCGTTCCTCTTGGAAAACCTGCATGGTGTTAGACTCAAATACATATGGTGGATACTTAGATGCAAGAAATTCGGATAAAACTTTACAAGCACATAATTCCAGCCCCAAATGAGGTATTTTCCTAAAAGATGGATTAACAACTCTTTGAGAAACTACTAGTATTTTGGGAGGATCATCATTAGATAGAGATTCACATAAAGGGTTAGACAAACCTTGCAAAACCTCTTGTATTTCGGGATCCATGGTACTGCTGGACACTTCCATTCTCACGTCACAAGTATCATCATTCTTACTCGAACTCTTGGCAAGACATTCATTGGTTTCTTCTATAAAGGGTTAGACAAACCTTGCAAAACCTCTTGTATTTCGGGATCCATGGTACTGCTGGACACTTCCATTCTCACGTCACAAGTATCATCATTCTTACTCGAACTCTTGGCAAGACATTCATTGGTTTCTTCTATAAAGGGTTAGACAAACCTTGCAAAACCTCTTGTATTTCGGGATCCATGGTACTGCTGGACACTTCCATTCTCACGTCACAAGTATCATCATTCTTACTCGAACTCTTGGCAAGACATTCATTGGTTTCTTCTATAACCAAGTCCTCCTCATCGGAAAAGAAATCAGGATCTTCTAAAAGCAAATTATCGTAATCCTTATGTTCTTCACAAGTTGACTTCTCATTCAAAGTATCGGCGATCTCTGAATTTGGGGTACGGTGCACAAAGAAGTCATAATCATCATCGCTCTCATACACAACATAAGTCTTACCATCAATAATGGTAGTGTTTCTAGACTCAACTTCTTCCTTTTGAATAGGAGAATGATCATTAAAATCATGAGTTGAACTAGTAGCACTATCATTATCAATATTTTCCAAGGGTTCATCATCCTCGGAATCTTCTTCTTGGGGATCTTCTCCATTATCAATACGGCGGTTAACCTTATCATGTACGGCCCTAGTAATTGCTTGAAGAGTTTCTTCCGTTGCTCCCTCTTCTTCCAACTGCTCATATAGTTTAGAGAGTTTCTTTAAGTTAACACGTTTTCCGCTACTATTCACAATAGGTTCTCTAGACCACGCCTCTTCCCTTTGAATGGGTGAAGAATCATAAATACGATCTGGAGCGGGTCTATATACACTATCATATGTTTCACTTGGTACGAAACTCGGCACGTTGGGAGTTGAGTTAATATGGTTCCATGCAGGTCGCAAATCCATGAATTCATTAGGCATCTGCGAGAAACTAGATTACCACGTATGAGAAGTATAACTATCCCCCCATCCTTGTGATTGTGCACTTACATAACTACCAAAAGGTTGTTGCGATGTATGAGAATAATCACAAGGTATTGACGAATAAACATCATAGCCAAAAGATTGGTTTTGATTATATCCGGCATATGGTTGGAAGTTATTGTAAGAGTGAGATTGAAAATAAGAATTATCACCATTGTATGCTTGGTCTCTTGAACCATATATATTGTTCTCAAAAGGATTCATCTTGCACAAAACTAGTTTAGAGACTTACCTCTTGTTCCAATTGTGCACACGCAAAAAATAATAATTTATGGTACCTGAAAATAAAATTCTAAAAAGATAAATTAGAAAATGCAAAGAATGAAAATAAATGCAAAAACGGAAAATCAAATAACAACTCAAACTAGCGACGCTCCCCGGCAACGGCGCCAATTTTGACGAGGCTGTCAACCTATCAATAATAATTCTCTTATGCTACATAAATCTATAAAGAAGTAGTGAGGCAAGTCGAGTTCGTATCCATAGGGAGAGTTGAGTCTAAGTTGTCGATTCAATTTCTGATTAAGAAAAATGCAAATGAGGATGAGAATGATCAAGGACTTCTTCTAAGTGACAAAACATGAATCTTAATGATATAGCTAGTTTCTGCAAAGTACCCATTACTAATAACCCTAGAATAATTAGTACGCTCAACTATTCTGTTATATCTCCTAAGTTCACCGGACACGGGAGCGCTCGACTATCGGATTCTATTTGCCAAGTTTCCTAAAGATACGCTTACTAGGTGTGACTCAATCAAATGCAATAATCTCCATGAGATAGGCTATTCCTAGTGACAAACACATAAGCTCGATTCATCTACTAGTGTCATTCAATACATATGATTATTTAACAAAATCCCATCGTCAATAACCATATAGTGCTACTTGTGTTCGGAACATCTAGAAAATTAAGGGTCGAAGAGTTCTAGAATTAGCAATCGAATCATCCGTAAACCAATTTAATTTGCAACTTAAACGATTCAAGAATAATTCATAAACACTTTTGGCACGGTAAAGAATAAACAATAACGAAATAAATTGCAAGAAACAGGCTTTTTAAATATCAATTCGAATTCATGTTCGGACGTTGAAGTTGTCCCTAACCAAATGAAATTAGCTACTGGAGTTCATGGTAACAAAGATGCAATTCAGAAATACAAAACCAAGACAGCAAACCAAAGCAATCCAGTTTGTGAAGCAATGTTGGTGGAGTGGTGATGGATGGAACAACAGCCGGTGGTGTGAACTGTGGTCTGGCGGTAGAATGCTGCTGTCAAGATTGATATGGACTGAACTAGTATTGTTGTTCTGCTGTTGTAGCTGTAAACTTGTCTCAATGCAAAGGATTAATGCTGTTCTGTGGACTGCAGGTATGCAAGTGCAGGTGAACTGTTCTTGGAGTGATTATGTTAGTATGGAGGTGTGCAGATGCAGGGGTGTGGTGGACTGGATGTATGTGTTGATGATGTTGTATATATGCAGTTGGAGTGATGGAGATGCAGAACTGGTGGATGGAATGGATATCATATGCAAACTGGTGGTGTATGTATGCTAATGGAAGTGCAGGTAGATGTAATGGTGAAGGGGATGGATGCAGGTAGAAATGTAAGAGATGAACTGGATGCAATGAAGATGCTTATGCAGATGGAGGAGGTGATTATGGTGGATATATGCAGTGGAGATGCTTATGCAGATGGAGGAGGTGATGATGGTGGATATATGCAGTGGGGATGCAGGAGATGAATATGATGAGGGAGATGGATGTATGCTGGTGTAGGGTTCTGGAGAGGAGCAAAAGCTCCTCTCTGTTGTAGAGGCGGCAGCTGTGAAGGAGGGTTATGAGATTATTTCCTTTGCTGTAGGTTTAGGTCTTCTTTCTATATCACCACTTTCTTCTTCCAGATCCTGCAAAAGCGTATTGGGTAAGGACCCAGTCTCCTACTTCTTCTCAGCTTCTAAAGCACTTCAGTTCACAGCCTTTCAATCAAACGGCAGCAAGTTCCATTCTCTGCTGACTTTCAGGCGTAAACTTTGTCCTGAACCTCCCCCAACTGAACTGCAGGCTTTGTATTCGTTTGGTCTTCGAAAACCCATCTGAATCCTTGGTAATTACACTTGGTACGGACAAATCAGTCCCATGGCTAGCAGTTGTAAACCCTTGTTACGGGGTCAAGAACCTATGGTATACGAGCCCACCTTTCTTCCCTGTTTTGTCGGTATTGAATTGCATATTTCTTGTACTCGAAACAAACCCAAACCCGCTCACAGATTATGCAGTAGTTCCGTGCTGTTATCAACCATAAAATCTCTCTTGGACCATCGACAAAACTCACCAGAATCATTGCTTGCCGACTGAATGACTTGGCAAAAGAATTAGTCGCTGCTGACTTTGAGTTGTAAGTCAGGAATTTCCTCAAACAGATTGTACGCATCTTGCAGACTGATGATGGATAAAGCTCTGGCTGTATTTTGAAGATCACAAATCATCTCCTTCCCTGCAAATGAGACAAACCCATCTATTACAATCATTCACAGACTCTCAATAGCCTTAATTCCTCTTCGTTCATCACTAAATATCAATGGTAGCGACTCATAACCTTCCCTGACTTGTTGTCAAGAAAACTTCATTCAAAACCCTTCAATGCTCATCTAAATAGCTGCCAATTCGATTCAGAAACTAACTCATTTATCCAAGCTTCCATAACTCTAAAAAACTCGCTGAATCTCTTACATTCACTGCTCACAATCAATGGTAGTCACGGCATTTTCTCTCAAATTCCGGTTCAAAACAACTCAAAATAGAATCATGCCCAAAATTTGTGTGTTTTCCTTCCACTCTGAGACTTTCTAACCCATCAGAATATGATCTTGCCGGCAGCAAAGTTGGACTTAATGCAGTCTTGTTTCAACGCCCAGACTTGGTCTTACCTTGGTTTAAAAGTTCTGCCAGCAAACTCGACTTGCATCTCGTGTTGCCTGCTAACTTGTCTTAGCTATGAGAGCTCTCTCAACAGAACATATGACCCACTGGAACGTTGGTTTGCCGATATTGGCTTCTTGGAAGCAGCCCGCGGCTCTTGGTTGTTAGATGCCCAAGATTCAATTTGACATTCCCAAGTTTAAATTTGACATGTCTAGGATCAAATTTGAGATGACCAAGACCATAGGCTTTTGCTTTCATTCCCATGCCCAAGGTTTAATTTGACATGCCCAAGTTTAAATTTGACATGTCTAGGATCATTTTTGAGAAGCCCAAGACAGTAGGCTTGTGCTTTTATGCCCATGCCCAAGATTCAATTTGACATTCCCAAGTTTAAATTTGACATGTCTAGGATCAAATTTGAGATGACCAAGACCATAGGATTTTGCTTTCATTCCCATGCCCAAGATTCAATTTGACATGCCCAAGTTTAAATTTGACATGTCTAGGATCATTTTTGAGATGCCCAAGACCATAGGCTTGTGCTTTCATGCCCATGCCCAAGATTCAATTTGACATTCCCAAGTTTAAATTTGACATGTCTAGGATCAATTTTGAGATTCCCAAGACCTTAGGCTTTTGCTTTCATGCCCATGCCCAAGATTCAATTTGACATTCCCAAGTTTAAATTTGACATGTCTAGGATCAATTTTGAAGTTCCCAAGACCATAGGCTTGTGCTTTCATGCCCATGCCCAAGATTCAATTTGACATGCCCAAGTTTAAATTTGACATGTCTAGGATCATTTTTGAGATGCCCAAGACCATAGGCTTTTGCTTTCATTCCCATGCCCAAGATTCAATTTGACATGCCCAAGTTTAAATTTGACATGCCTATGATCAATTTTGAAGTGCCCAAGACCGTAGGCTTGTGCTTTCATGCCCATGCCCAAGATTCAATTTGACATGCCCAAGTTTAAATTTGACATGTCTAGGATCAATTTTGAGATGCCCAAGACCATAGGATTTTGCTTTCATTCCAATGCCCAAGATTCAATTTGACATGCCCAAGTTTAAATTTGACATGTCTAGGATCATTTTTGAGATGCCCAAGACCATAGGCTTTTGCTTTCATTCCCATGCCCAAGATTCAATTTGACATGCCCAAGTTTAAATTTGACATGCCTATGATCAATTTTGAAGTTCCCAAGACCGTAGGCTTGTGCTTTCATGCCCATGCCCAAGATTCAATTTGACATGCCCAAGTTTAAATTTGACATGTCTAGGATCAATTTTGAGATGCCCAAGACCATAGGATTTTGCTTTCATTCCAATGCCCAAGATTCAATTTGACATGCCCAAGTTTAAATTTGACATGCCTATGATCAATTTTGAAGTGCCCAAGACCGTAGGCTTGTGCTTTCATGCCCATGCCCAAGATTCAATTTGACATGCCCAAGTTTAAATTTGACATGTCTAGGATCAATTTTGAGATGCCCAAGACCATAGGCTTTTGCTTTCATTCCCATGCCCAAGATTCAATTTGACATGCCCAAGTTTAAATTTGACATGTCTAGGATCATTTTTGAGATGCCCAAGACCGTAGGCTTTTGCTTTCATGCCCATGCCCAAGATTCAATTTGACATGCCCAAGTTTAAATTTGACATGTCTAGGATCTTTTTTTTAGATGCCCAAGACCGTAGGCTTGTGCTTTCATGCCCATGCCCAAGATTCAATTTGACATTCCCAAGTTTAAATTTGACATGTCTAGGATCAAATTTGAGATGCCCAAGACCATAGGATTTTGCTTTCATTCCCATGCCCAAGGTTTAATTTGTCATGCCCAAGTTTAAATTTGACATGTCTAGGATCATTTTGGAGATGCCCAAGACCGTAGGCTTGTGCTTTCATGCCCATGCCCAAGATTCAATTTGACATGCCCAAGTTTAAATTTGACATGTCTAGGATCAATTTTGAGATTCCCAAGACCATAGACTTTTGCTTCCATGCCCATGCCCAAGATTCAATTTGACATTCCCAAGTTTAAATTTGACATGCCTATGATCAATTTTGAAGTGCCCAAGACCATAGGCTTGTGCTTTCATGCCCATGCCCAAGATTCAATTTGACATGCCCAAGTTTAAATTTGACATGTCTAGGATCATTTTTGAGATGCCCAAGACCATAGGCTTTTGCTTTCATTCCCATGCCCAAGATTCAATTTGACATGCCCAAGTTTAAATTTGACATGCCTATGATCAATTTTGAAGTGCCCAAGACATTAGGCTTGTGCTTTCATGCCCATGCCCAAGATTCAATTTGACATGCCCAAGTTTAAATTTGACATGTCTAGGATCATTTTTGAGATGCCCAAGACCATAGGCTTTTGCTTTCATTCCAATGACCAAAATTCAATTTGACATGCCCAAGTTTAAATTTGACATGCCTATGATCAATTTTGAGGTGCCCAAGACCGTAGGCTTGTGCTTTCATGCCCATGCCAAATATTCAATTTGACATGCCCAAGTTTAAATTTGACATGTCTAGGATCAATTTTGAGATGCCCAAGACCATAGGCTTTTGCTTTCATGCCCATGCCCAAGATTCAATTTGACATGCCCAAGTTTAAATTTGACATGTCTAGGATCATTTTTGAGATGCCCAAGACCTCAGGCTTGTGCTTTCATGCCCCTGCCCAAGATTCAATTTGACATGCCCAAGTTTAAATTTGACATGTCTAGGATCAATTTTGAGATGCCCAAGACCATAGGCTTTTGCTTTCATGCCCATGCCCAAGATTCAATTTGACATGCCCAAGTTTAAATTTGACATGTCTAGGATCATTTTGGAGATGCCCAAGACCGTAGGCTTGTGCTTTCATGCCCATGCCCAAGATTCAATTTGACATGCCCAAGTTTAAATTTGACATGTCTAGGATCAATTTTGAGATGCCCAAGACCATAGGCTTGTGCTTTCATGCCCATGCCCAAGATTCAATTTGACATGCCCAAGTTTAAATTTGACATGTCTAGGATCATTTTGAGATGCCCAAGACCATAGGCTTTTGCTTTCATTCCCATGCCCAAGATTCAATTTGACATGCCCAAGTTTAAATTTGACATGTCTATGATCAATTTTGAAGTGCCCAAGACCGTAGGCTTGTGCTTTCATGCCCATGCCCAAGATTCAATTTGACATGCCCAAGTTTAAATTTGACATGTCTAGGATCATTTTTGAGATGCCCAAGACCATAGGATTTTGCTTTCATTCCCATGCCCAAGATTCAATTTGACATGCCCAAGTTTAAATTTGACATGCCTATGATCAATTTTGAAGTGCCCAAGACCGTAGGCTTGTGCTTTCATGCCCATGCCCAAGATTCAATTTGACATTCCCAAGTTTAAATTTGACATGTCTAGGATCATTTTTGAGATGACCAAGACCATAGGATTTTGCTTTCATTCCCATGCCCAAGATTCAATTTGACATGCCCAAGTTTAAATTTGACATGTCTAGGATCATTTTTGAGATGCCCAAGACCATAGGCTTTTGCTTTCATGCCCATGCCCAAGATTCAATTTGACATGCCCAAGTTTAAATTTGACATGTCTAGGATCAATTTTGAGATTCCAAGACCGTAGGCTTGTGCTTTCATGCCCATGCCCAAGATTCAATTTGACATGCCCAAGTTTAAATTTGACATGTCTAGGATCAATTTTGAGATGCCCAAGACCATAGGATTTTGCTTTCATTCCCATGCCCAAGATTCAATTTGACATGCCCAAGTTTAAATTTGACATGTCTAGGATCATTTTGGAGATGCCCAAGACCGTAGGCTTGTGCTTTCATGCCCATGCCCAAGATTCAATTTGACATGCCCAAGTTTAAATTTGACATGTCTAGGATCAATTTTGAGATTCCCAAGACCATAGGCTTTTGCTTTCATGCCCATGCCCAAGATTCAATTTGACATGCCCAAGTTTAAATTTGACATGTCTAGGATCAATTTTTGAGATGCCCAAGACCATAGGCTTTGCTTTCATTCCAATTCCTAAGATTCCCAGATTCAATTTGACATGCCCAAGTTTAAATTTGACATGTCTAGGATCATTTTTGAGATGCCCAAGACCATAGGATTTTGCTTTCATTCCCATGCCCAAGATTCAATTTGACATGCCCAAGTTTAAATTTGACATGTCTAGGATCAATTTTGAGATGCCCAAGACCGTAGGCTTGTGCTTTCATGCCCATGCCCAAGATTCAATTTGACATGCCCAAGTTTAAATTTGACATGTCTAGGATCATTTTTGAGATGCCCAAGACCATAGGATTTTGCTTTCATTCCAATGCCCAAGATTCAATTTGACATGCCCAAGTTTAAATTTGACATGTCTAGGATCAATTTTGAGATGCCCAAGACCGTAGGCTTGTGCTTTCATGCCCATGCCCAAGATTCAATTTGACATGCCCAAGTTTAAATTTGACATGTCTAGGATCAAATTTGAGATGCCCAAGACCATAGGATTTTTTTCATTTAAATTTGACCATGATCAAGATTTTTTTCTTTGACATGCCCAAGTTTAAATTTGACATGTCTAGGATCATTTTTGAGATTCCCAAGACCGTAGGCTTGTGCTTTCATGCCCATGCCCAAGATTCAATTTGACATGTCTTGGATCATTTTTGAGATGCCAAGACCATAGGCTTGTGTTTCCATGCCCATGCCCAAGATTCAATTTGACAACCCCAAGTTTAAATTTGACATGTCTAGGATCATTTTTGAGATGCCCAAGACCGTAGGCTTTTGCTTTCATTCCCATGCCCAAGATTCAATTTGACATGCCCAAGTTTAAATTTGACATGTCTAGGATCATTTTTGAGATGCCCAAGACCATAGGCTTTTTCTTCCATACCCATGCCCAAGATTCAATTTGACATGCCCAAGTTTAAATTTGACATGTCTAGGATCATTTTTGAGATGCCCAAGACCATAGGCTTTTGCTTTCATTCCCATGCCCAAGATTCAATTTGACATGCCCAAGTTTAAATTTGACATGTCTATGATCAATTTTGAGATTCCCAAGACCGTAGGCTTGTGCTTTCATGCCCATGCCCAAGATTCAATTTGACATGCCCAAGTTTAAATTTGACATGTCTAGGATCATTTTTGAGATGACAAAGACCATAGGCTTTTGCTTTCATTCCCATGCCCAAGATTCAATTTGACATGCCCAAGTTTAAATTTGACATGCCTATGATCAATTTTGAAGTGCCCAAGACCGTAGGCTTGTGCTTTCATGCCCATGCCCAAGATTCAATTTGACATGCCCAAGTTTAAATTTGACATGTCTAGGATCATTTTTGAGATGCCCAAGACCATAGGCTTTTGCTTTCATTCCCATGCCCAAGATTCAATTTGACATGCCCAAGTTTAAATTTGACATGTCTAGGATCAATTTTGAGATGCCCAAGACCGTAGGCTTTTGCTTTCATGCCCATGCCCAAGATTCAATTTGACATGCCCAAGTTTAAATTTGACATGTCTAGGATCAATTTTGAGATGCCCAAGACCGTAGGCTTGTGCTTTCATGCCCATGCCCAAGATTCAATTTGACATGCCCAAGTTTAAATTTGACATGTCTAGGATCAATTTTGAGATGCCCAAGACCATAGGCTTTTGCTTTCATTCCCATGCCCAAGATTCAATTTGACATGCCCAAGTTTAAATTTGACATGTCTAGGATCATTTTGAGATGCCCAAGACCGTAGGCTTTTGCTTTCATGCCCATGCCCAAGATTCAATTTGACATGCCCAAGTTTAAATTTGACATGTCTAGGATCATTTTGAGATTCCCAAGACCATAGGCTTTTGCTTTCATTCCCATGCCCAAGATTCAATTTGACATGCCCAAGTTTAAATTTGACATGTCTAGGATCAATTTTGAAGTGCCCAAGACCATAGGCTTGTGCTTTCATGCCCATGCCCAAGATTCAATTTGACATGCCCAAGTTTAAATTTGACATGTCTAGGATCATTTTGAGATGCCCAAGACCATAGGCTTTTGCTTTCATTCCCATGCCCAAGATTCAATTTGACATGCCCAAGTTTAAATTTGACATGTCTAGGATCATTTTTGAGATGCCCAAGACCATAGGCTTTGCTTTCATGCCCATGCCCAAGATTCAATTTGACATGCCCAAGTTTAAATTTGACATGTCTAGGATCATTTTTGAGATGCCCAAGACCATAGGCTTTTGCTTTCATTCCCATGCCCAAGATTCAATTTGACATGCCCAAGTTTAAATTTGACATGTCTATGATCAATTTTGAAGTGCCCAAGACCGTAGGCTTGTGCTTTCATGCCCATGCCCAAGATTCAATTTGACATGCCCAAGTTTAAATTTGACATGTCTAGGATCAATTTTGAGATGCCCAAGACCATAGGATTTTGCTTTCATTCCCATGCCCAAGATTCAATTTGACATGCCCAAGTTTAAATTTGACATGTCTAGGATCATTTTTGAGATGCCCAAGACCATAGGCTTGTTGCTTTCATGCCCATGCCCAAGATTCAATTTGACATGCCCAAGTTTAAATTTGACATGTCTAGGATCAATTTTGAGATGCCCAAGACCATAGGCTTTTGCTTTCATTCCCATGCCCAAGATTCAATTTGACATGCCCAAGTTTAAATTTGACATGTCTAGGATCATTTTTGAGATGCCCAAGACCATAGGCTTGTGCTTTCATGCCCATGCCCAAGATTCAATTTGACATGCCCAAGTTTAAATTTGACATGTCTAGGATCAATTTTGAGATGCCCAAGACCATAGGCTTTTGCTTTCATGCCCATGCCCAAGATTCAATTTGACATGCCCAAGTTTAAATTTGACATGTCTAGGATCAATTTTTGAGATTCCCAAGACCATAGGCTTTTGCTTTCATTCCCATGCCCAAGATTCAATTTGACATGCCCAAGTTTAAATTTGACATGCTTATGATCAATTTTGAAGTGCCCAAGACCGTAGGCTTGTGCTTTCATGCCCATGCCCAAGATTCAATTTGACATGCCCAAGTTTAAATTTGACATGTCTAGGACCATTTTTGAGATGCCCAAGACCATAGGCTTTTGCTTTCATTCCCATGCCCAAGATTCAATTTGACATGCCCAAGTTTAAATTTGACATGTCTAGGATCATTTTTGAGATTCCCAAGACCATAGGCTTTTGCTTTCATGCCCATGCCCAAGATTCAATTTGACATGCCCAAGTTTAAATTTGACATGTCTAGGATCAATTTTGAGATTCCCAAGACCGTAGGCTTGTGCTTTCATGCCCATGCCCAAGATTCAATTTGACATGCCCAAGTTTAAATTTGACATGTCTAGGATCATTTTTGAGATGCCCAAGACCATAGGCTTTTGCTTTCATTCCCATGCCCAAGATTCAATTTGACATGCCCAAGTTTAAATTTGACATGTCTAGGATCAATTTTGAGATGCCCAAGACCGTAGGCTTGTGCTTTCATGCCCATGCCCAAGATTCAATTTGACATGCCCAAGTTTAAATTTGACATGTCTAGGATCAATTTTGAGATGCCCAAGACCATAGGATTTTGCTTTCATTCCCATGCCCAAGATTCAATTTGACATGCCCAAGTTTAAATTTGACATGTCTAGGATCATTTTTGAGATGCCCAAGACCATAGGCTTGTGCTTTCATGCCCATGCCCAAGATTCAATTTGACATGCCCAAGTTTAAATTTGACATGTCTAGGATCAATTTTTGAGATGCCCAAGACCATAGGCTTGTGCTTTCATGCCCATGCCCAAGATTCAATTTGACATGCCCAAGTTTAAATTTGACATGTCTAGGATCATTTTTGAGATGCCCAAGACCATAGGCTTTTGCTTTCATTCCCATGCCCAAGATTCAATTTGACATGCCCAAGTTTAAATTTGACATGTCTAGGATCAATTTTGAGATGCCCAAGACCATAGGCTTTTGCTTTCATGCCCATGCCCAAGATTCAATTTGACATGCCCAAGTTTAAATTTGACATGTCTAGGATCAATTTTGAGATTCCCAAGACCATAGGCTTTTGCTTTCATGCCCATGCCCAAGATTCAATTTGACATGCCCAAGTTTAAATTTGACATGTCTAGGATCAATTTTGAGATGCCCAAGACCATAGGCTTGTGCTTTCATGCCCATGCCCAAGATTCAATTTGACATGCCCAAGTTTAAATTTGACATGTCTAGGATCAATTTTGAGATGCCCAAGACCATAGGCTTTTGCTTTCATGCCCATGCCCAAGATTCAATTTGACATGCCCAAGTTTAAATTTGACATGTCTAGGATCAATTTTGAGATGCCCAAGACCATAGGCTTTTGCTTTCATGCCCATGCCCAAGATTCAATTTGACATGCCCAAGTTTAAATTTGACATGTCTAGGATCAATTTTGAGATGCCCAAGACCATAGGCTTTTGCTTTCATTCCCATGCCCAAGATTCAATTTGACATGCCCAAGTTTAAATTTGACATGTCTAGGATCAATTTTGAGATTCCCAAGACCGTAGGCTTGTGCTTTCATGCCCATGCCCAAGATTCAATTTGACATGCCCAAGTTTAAATTTGACATGTCTAGGATCAATTTTGAGATTCCCAAGACCATAGGCTTTTGCTTTCATGCCCATGCCCAAGATTCAATTTGACATGCCCAAGTTTTAATTTGACATGTCTAGGATCAATTTTGAGATTCCCAAGACCATAGGTTTTTGCTTCCATGCCCATGCCCAAGATTCAATTTGACATGCCCAAGTTTAAATTTGACATGTCTAGGATCAATTTTGAGATGCCCAAGACCATAGGCTTGTGCTTTCATGCCCATGCCCAAGATTCAATTTGACATGCCCAAGTTTAAATTTGACATGTCTAGGATCATTTTTGAGATGCCCAAGACCATAGGCTTTTGCTTTCATGCCCATGCCCAAGATTCAATTTGACATGCCCAAGTTTAAATTTGACATGTCTAGGATCAATTTTGAGATTCCCAAGACCGTAGGCTTGTGCTTTCATGCCCATGCCCAAGATTCAATTTGACATGCCCAAGTTTAAATTTGACATGTCTAGGATCATTTTTGAGATTCCCAAGACCATAGGCTTTTGCTTTCATGCCCATGCCCAAGATTCAATTTGACATGCCCAAGTTTAAATTTGACATGTCTAGGATCAATTTTGAGATTCCCAAGACCATAGGCTTGTGCTTTCATGCCCATTCCCAAGATTAAATTTGACATGTCTAGGATCAATTTTGAGATTCCCAAGACCGTAGGCTTGTGCTTTCATGCCCATGCCCAAGATTCAATTTGACATGCCCAAGTTTAAATTTGACATGTCTAGGATCATTTTTGAGATGCCCAAGACCATAGGCTTTTGCTTTCATGCCCATGCCCAAGATTCAATTTGACATGCCCAAGTTTAAATTTGACATGTCTAGGATCAATTTTGAGATGCCCAAGACCGTAGGCTTGTGCTTTCATGCCCATGCCCAAGATTCAATTTGACATGCCCAAGTTTAAATTTGACATGTCTAGGATCATTTTTGAGATGCCCAAGACCATAGGCTTTTGCTTTCATTCCCATGCCCAAGATTCAATTTGACATGCCCAAGTTTAAATTTGACATGTCTAGGATCAATTTTGAGATTCCCAAGACCGTAGGCTTGTGCTTTCATGCCCATGCCCAAGATTCAATTTGACATGCCCAAGTTTAAATTTGACATGTCTAGGATCATTTTGAGATGCCCAAGACCATAGGCTTTTGCTTTCATGCCCATGCCCAAGATTCAATTTTGACATGCCCAAGTTTAAATTTGACATGTCTAGGATCAATTTTGAGATTCCCAAGACCGTAGGCTTGTGCTTTCATGCCCATGCCCAAGATTCAATTTGACATGCCCAAGTTTAAATTTGACATGTCTAGGATCATTTTTGAGATGCCCAAGACCATAGGCTTTTGCTTTCATTCCCATGCCCAAGATTCAATTTGACATGCCCAAGTTTAAATTTGACATGTCTAGGATCATTTTTGAGATGCCCAAGACCATAGGCTTTTGCTTTCATGCCCATGCCCAAGATTCAATTTGACATGCCCAAGTTTAAATTTGACATGTCTAGGATCAATTTTGAGATTCCCAAGACCGTAGGCTTGTGCTTTCATGCCCATGCCCAAGATTCAATTTGACATGCCCAAGTTTAAATTTGATCATATTTGATCAATTTGAGATTCAAGACCATAGGCTTTTGCTTCCATGCCCATGCCCAAGATTCAATTTGACATGCCCAAGTTTAAATTTGACATGTCTAGGATCAATTTTTGAGATTCCCAAGACCGTAGGCTTGTGCTTTCATGCCCATGCCCAAGATTCAATTTGACATGCCCAAGTTTAAATTTGACATGTCTAGGATCATTTTTGAGATTCCCAAGACCATAGGCTTTTGCTTTCATGCCCATGCCCAAGATTCAATTTGACATGCCCAAGTTTAAATTTGACATGTCTAGGATCAATTTTGAGATGCCCAAGACCGTAGGCTTGTGCTTTCATGCCCATGCCCAAGATTCAATTTGACATGCCCAAGTTTAAATTTGACATGTCTAGGATCATTTTTGAGATGCCCAAGACCATAGGCTTTTGCTTTCATGCCCATGCCCAAGATTCAATTTGACATGCCCAAGTTTAAATTTGACATGTCTAGGATCAATTTTGAGATTCCCAAGACCGTAGGCTTGTGCTTTCATGACCATGCCTAAGATTCAATTTGACATGCCCAAGTTTAAATTTGACATGTCTAGGATCATTTTTGAGATGCCCAAGACCATAGGATTTTGCTTTCATGCCCATGCCCAAGATTCAATTTGACATGCCCAAGTTTAAATTTGACATGTCTAGGATCATTTTTGAGATTCCCAAGACCATAGGCTTTTGCTTTCATGCCCATGCCCAAGATTCAATTTGACATGCCCAAGTTTAAATTTGACATGTCTAGGATCATTTTTGAGATGCCCAAGACCATAGGCTTTTGCTTTCATGCCCATGCCCAAGATTCAATTTGACATGCCCAAGTTTAAATTTGACATGTCTAGGATCATTTTTTAGATGCCCAAGACCATAGGATTTTGCTTTCATTCCCATGCCCAAGATTCAATTTGACATGCCCAAGTTTAAATTTGACATGTCTAGGATCAATTTTGAGATTCCCAAGACCGTAGGCTTTTGCTTTCATGCCCATGCCCAAGATTCAATTTGACATGCCCAAGTTTAAATTTGACATGTCTAGGATCAATTTTGAGATTCCCAAGACCGTAGGCTTGTGCTTTCATGCCCATGCCCAAGATTCAATTTGACATGTCTAGGATCAATTTTTGAGATGCCCAAGACCATAGGCTTTTGCTTTCATGCCCATGCCCAAGATTCAATTTGACATGCCCAAGTTTAAATTTGACATGTCTAGGATCAATTTTGAGATTCCCAAGACCATAGGCTTGTGCTTTCATGACCATGCCCAAGATTCAATTTGACATGCCCAAGTTTAAATTTGACATCCGTAGGATCATTTTTGAGATGCCCAAGACCATAGGATTTTGCTTCCATGCCCATGCCCAAGATTCAATTTGACATGCCCAAGTTTAAATTTGACATGTCTAGGATCATTTTTGAGATGCCCAAGACCATAGGCTTTTGCTTTCATGCCCATGCCCAAGATTCAATTTGACATGCCCAAGTTTAAATTTGACATGTCTAGGATCATTTTTGAGATGCCCAAGACCATAGGCTTTTGCTTCCATGCCCATGCCCAAGATTCAATTTGACATGCCCAAGTTTAAATTTGACATGTCTAGGATCAATTTTGAGATTCCCAAGACCGTAGGCTTGTGCTTTCATGCCCATGCCCAAGATTCAATTTGACATGTCTAGGATCATTTTTTAGATGCCCAAGACCATAGGCTTTTGCTTCCATGCCCATGCCCAAGATTCAATTTGACATGTTTAGCATCAATTTTGAGATTCCCAAGACCGTAAGCTTGTGCTTTCATGCCCATGCCCAAGATTCAATTTGACATGCCCAAGTTTAAATTTGACATGCCTAGGATCATTTTTGAGATTCCCAAGACCATAGGCTTTTGATTCCATGCCCATGCCCAAGATTCAATTTGACATGCCCAAGTTTAAATTTGACATGTCTAGGATAAAATTTGAGATTCCCAAGACCGTAGGTTTGTGATTTTATGGCCATGCCCAAGATTAGGTTTGACATGTCTAGGATCATTTTTGATATTCCCAAGACCATAGGCTTTTACTTCTATGCCCATTCCCAAGATTCAATTTGACATGCCCAAGTTTAAATTTGACATGTCTAGGATCAATTTTGAGATTCCCAAGACCGTAGGCTTGTGCTTTCATGCCCATGCCCAAGATTCAATTTGACATGCCCAAGTTTAAATTTGACATGTCTAGGATCATTTTTGAGATGCCCAAGACCATAGGCTTTTTCTTTCATGCCCATGCCCAAGATTCAATCTGATTTGCCCAAGTTTAAATTTGACATGCCTAGGATGTTTTTGGAGATGCCCAGGACCATGGGCTTTTGCTTCCATGCCCATGCCCAAGATTAAATTTGACATATGTCTAGGATCAATTTTGAGATTCCCAAGACCGTAGGCTTGTGCTTTCATGCCCATGCCCAAGATTCAATTTGACATGTCTAGGATCATTCTTGAGATGTCCAAGACCCTAGGATTTTGCTTCCATGTCCATGCCCAAGATTCAATTTGACATTCCCAAGTTTAAATTTGACATGTCTAGGATCAATTTTGAAATTCCCAAGACCGTAGGCTTGTGATTTCATGCCTATGCCCAAGATTTAATTTGACATGTCTAGGATCATTTTTGATATGCCCAAGACCATAGGCTTTTGCTTCCATGCCCATGCCCAAGATTCAATTTGACATGCCCAAGTTTAAATTTGACATGTCTAGGATCAATTTTGAGATTCCCAAGACCGTAGGCTTGTGCTTTCATGACCATGCCCAAGATTCAATTTGACATGCCCAAGTTTAAATTTGACATGCCTAGGATCATTTTTGAGATGCCCAAAACCATAGGCTTTTTCTTCCATGCCCATGCCCAAGTTTCAATTTGACATGCCCATGTTTAAATTTGACATGTCTAGGATCAAATTTGAGATTCCCAAGACCGTAGGCTTGTGCTTTCATGCCCATGCCCAAGATTCAATTTGACATGTCTAGGATCATTTTTGAGATGCCAAAGACCATAGGCTTTTGCTTCTATGTCCATGCCCAAGTTTAAATTTGAGATGCATTAGATCAATTTTGAAGGGACCAAGACCGTAGGCTTGTGCTTTCATGCCCATGCCCAAGATTCAATTTGACATGCACAAGTTTAAATTTGACATGTCTAGGTTCATTTTTGAGATGCCCAAGACCTTAGGCTTTTGCATCCATGCCCATGCCTAAGATTCAATTTGACATTCCCAAGTTTAAATTTGACATGTCTAGGATCAATTTTGAGATTCCCAAGACCGTAGGCTTGTGCTTTTATGCCTATGCCCAAGATTCAATTTGACATGTCTAGTATCATTTTTGAGATGCCCAAGACCATAGGCTTTTGCATCCATCCCCATGCCCAAAATTAAATTTGACATGCCCAAGTTTAAATTTGACATGTCTAGGATTAATTTTGAGATTCCCAAGACCGTATGCTTGTGCTTTCATGCCCATGCCCAAGATTCAATTTGATATGTCTAAGATGTTTTTTGAGATTCCAAATACCATTGAATTTTACTTCCTTTACCATGCCCAAGATTCAATTTGACATGCCCAAGTTAAATATGACATGCATATGATCAATTTTGAAGTTCCCAAGATCGTAGGCTTGTGCTTTCATGGCCATGCCCAAGATTCAATTTGACATGCCCAAGTTTAAATTTGACATGTCTAGGTTCATTTTTGAGATGCCAAAGACCTTAGACTTTTGCTTCCATGCCCATGCCCAAGATTCAATTTTACATGCCCAAGTTTAAATTTGACATGTCTAGGATCAAATTTGAGATTCCCATGACTGTAGGCTTATGCTTTCATGTCCATGCCCAAAATTCAATTTGACATGCCCAAGTTTAAATTTGACATGTCTAGGTTCATTTTTGAGATGCCCAAGACCTTAGGCTTTTGCTTCCATGCCCATGCCCAAGATTCAATTTGACATGCCCAAGTTTATATTTGACATGTATGGGATCAATTTTGAGATTCCCAAGACAGTAGGATTGTGCTTTCATGCCCCTGCCCAAGATTCAATTTGACATGCCCAAGTTTAAATTTGACATGTCTAGGATCAATTTTGAGATTCCCAAGACCGTAGGCTTGTGCTTTCATTCCCATGCCCAAAATTTAGTTTGACATGTCTAGGTTCATTTTTGAGATGCCCAAGACCATAGGCTTTTTCTTCTATGCCCATGCCCAAGATTCAATTTGACATGCCCAAGTTTAAATTTGAGATGCGTTAGATCAATTTTGAAGTGCCCAAGAACGTAGGCTTGTGCTCTCATGCCCATGCCTAAGATTCAATTTGAAATGCACAAGTTTATATTTGACATGTCTAGGTTCATTTTTGGGATGCCAAAGACCTTAGGATTTTTCTTCCATTCCCATGCCCAAGTTTATATTTGACATGCCCAAGTTTATATTTGACATGTCTAGGATCAATTTTGAGATTTCCAAGACCGTAGGCTTGTGCTTTCATTCCCATGCCCAAGATTCAATTTGATATGCCCAAGTTTAAATTTGACATGTCAAGGATCATTGTTGAGATGCCCAAGACCATAGGCTTTTGCTTCCATGACCATGCCCAAGATTCAATTTTACATTCCCAAGTTTAAATTTGACATGTCGAGGATCAATTTTGAGATTCCCAAGACCGTACGCTTGTGCTTTCATGCCCACGCCCAAGATTAAATTTGACATGTCTAGGATCATTTTTGAGATGCCCAAGACCATAGGCTTTTGCTTCCATGCCCATGCCCAAGATTCAATTTGACATGCCCAAGTTTAAATTTGACATGTCTAGGATCATTTTTGAGATGCCCAAGACCATAGGATTTTTCTTCCATGCCCATGCCCAAGATTAAATTTTTGAGATGCCCAAGTTTAAATTTGACATGTCTAGGTTCAATTTTGAGATTCCAATGACCGTATGCTTGTGCTTTCATGCCCATTACCAAGATTCAATTTGACATGTCTAGGATCATTTTTGAGATGCCCATGACCATAGGCTTTTGCTTCCATGCCCATGCCCAAGATTCAATTTGACATGTCTAGGATCAATTTTTGAGATTCCCAAGACCGTAGGCTTGTGCTTTCATGCCCATGCCCAAGATTCAATTTGACATGTCTAGGATCATTTTTGAGATTCCCAAGACCATAGGCGTTTTCTTCTATGCCCATGACTAAGATTTAATTAGACATGCCCAAGTTTAAATTTGACATGCATATGATCAATTTTGAAGTGCCCAAAACCGTAGGCTTGTGCTTTCATGCCCATGCCCAAGATTTAATTTTACATGCCCAAGTTTTAATTGGACATATCTAGATTCATTTTTGAGATTCCCAACACCTTAGGCTTTTGCTTCCATGCCCATGCCCAAGATTCAATTTGACATGCCCAAGTTTAAATTTGACATGTCTAGGATCAATTTTGAGATTCCCAAGACCGTAGGCTTGTGCTTTCATGACCATGCCTAATATTCAATTTGACATACCCAAGTTTAAATTTGACATGTCGATGATCATTTTTGAGATGCCCAAGACCATAGGATTTTGCTTCCATGCCCATGCGAAAAATTCAATTTGACATGCCCAAGTTTAAATTTGACATGTCTAGGATCATTTTTGAGATGCCCAAGACCATAGTCTTTTGTTTCCATACCGATGCCCAAGATTCAATTTGACATGCCCAAGTTTAAATTTGACATGCCTAGGATCATTTTTGAGATGCCCAAGACCATAGGCTTTTGTTTCCATGCCCATGCCCAAGATTCAATTTGACATGCCCAAGTTTAAATTTGACATGCCTAGGATGTTTTTTGAGATGCCCATGACCATAGGATTTTTCTTCAATGCCCATGCCCAAGATTCAATTTCACATTTATAGGATCAATTTTGAGATTCCCAAGACCGTAGGCTTTTGCTTTCATGCCCATGCCCAAGATTCAATTTTACATGTCAAGGAACTTTTTGAGATGTCCAAGACCATAGACTTTTGCTTCCATGCCCATGCCCATGCCCAAGATTCAATTTGACATGCCCAAGTTTAAATTTGACATGCATATGATCAATTTTGAAGTGCCACAGACCGTAGGATTGTGCTTTCATGCCCATGCCCAAGATTCAATTTGACATGCCCAAGTTTTAATTGGACATGTCTAGGTTCATTTTTGAGATGCCCAAAACCTTAGGCTTTTTCTTCCATGCACATGCCCAAGATGCAATTTGACATGCACAAGTTTAAATTTGACATGTCTAGGATCAAATTTAAGATTCCCAAGACCGTAGGCTTGTGCTTTAATGCCCATTCCCAAGTTTCAATTTGACATGTCTAGGATCATTTTTGATATGCACAAGACCATAGGCTTTTTCTTCTATGCCCATGCCCAAGATTCAATTTGACATTCCCAAGTTTAAATTTGACATGCATATGATCAATTTTAAAGTGCCCAAGACCGGGGGCTTGTGCTTTCATGCCCGTTCCCAAGATTCAATTTGACAGGCCCAAGTTTAAATTTGACATGTCTAGGTTCATTTTTGAGATGCCCAAAACCTTAGGCTTTCGCTTCCTTGCCCATGCCCAATATTAAATTTGACATGCCCAAGTTTAAATTTGGCATGTCTATGATCAATTTTTAGATTCCCAAGACTGTGGTCTTGTGATTTCATGCCCATGCCCAATATTCAATTTGACATACCCAAGTTTAAATTTGACATGTCTATGATCATTTTTGAGATTTACAAGACCATAGGCTTTTGCTTCCATGCCCATGCCCAAGATTCAATTTGACATGCCCAAGTTTAAATTTGACATGTCTATGATCAATTTTGAGATTCCCAAGACCGTAGGCTTTTTCTTTCATGCCAATTCCCAAGATTCAATTTTACATGCCCAAGTTTAAATTCGACATGTCTAGGATCATTTTTGAGATGCCCAAGACCATAGGCTTTTGCTTCCATTCCCATGCCCAAGATTCAATTTGACATGCCCAAGTTTAAATTTGACATGTCTATAGATTCAGGGGGTCCTGAGCATGCTAACATGATCACCGCGGACCCACCTTCATACATGACCGAACGGTCAAGGCCAACTACAGTTGGTCCTTCCAAAACGTGCGCTCAAAGTGAGCATGACGCACGGCTAGGGTTCCTTTTAATCGTGAACGTCCAACTTCGCAGGCATAGTTGGACGGCTTAGATTATACCCTAAAACAAGTAGTAAAGTGATGGTACACCATTGGTGGGCCCACTTTCTACCTACATGACCGAATCCCTCATAGGCAAGCCGTGGTGAAAGAAACGATTGCCCAAACAAGGCTAGATTAACGCCTTACGCAGGTTGAGAAGATCCAAAACGATCACGACCATCCGACTTCGCAGGCATAGTTAGATGGCTTAGATTGCGCCCAGGGTCATAGAGCAAGAATGTACATGCTCACTGTCGACCCAAGATGTTGTATACATGGTCGGTCTCCCCAAAAGAGGTGCACGAAACCCAAAACCGATCGCCCAAAGTGGTCGGTCCAAAACCCTAATTAGGGTTTGAGGCGCAGAAACATCTCGAGCGTCCATCTTCGCAGGCTTGGATGAAAGGCAAAGATGGAGACTTAGAAGGAACCGAGCATGCTAGCATGACCGCCGTGGGCCCGAATTCACGCCTAGCTGATCGGCCAAGACCGGCAGTGGTCAAGCTCCTTGGTACACGCTCCCAAAGGTGGCATGTCACGGACCCTCCATAAGTTCTAATCTCGACCACTCGTCTTTGCCACCTGAGTCGAGTGGCTCAGATTAAATCTCTGCAAGTCAAGAAGGCATGGGCGTGAACACCATTGTGCCGCCTCCATGCAGGGCTGATCGTTTCCTCCATTGGAATTCTCCTAACATGAAAATATTTGGGTTGAAAGAGGCAGCATGCGCGCCTCTCATCCAACGATTGCAGGTAGGGTTGCAAACCATCTCGTCCGTCCAACTTTGCAAGCTTGGACGAATGACTTAGGGTACGAATCAACCATCAAACAAGGTATCACCATGATCACCATCCGTCACTCTTATTCATAGGGTAACCGACCAAGGCATGGATTGTCTATACAACCTCCAAACGGTCACCTGAAGATGGCTGCATGCGATGTTATACCAAGTTCACGGTTTACCCTGCACTATTTCCTATGGGTCCTGTAGTTGCGGATTATCTCACAACTACACCCTCATAAGAATCCATTAAAATGATTCCTAAATATAATTAATTTGATATGAAACTAAGAATTAAGGTACTAAAATTATAAAGAGACACAAAGATTTTTACGTGGTTCGATCAATGTGATCTACATCCACGGTGCTTCACTAGTGATTGTATGTGATTACATGATTTTACAATTGAGACTCCATTAATGAATATTTGGAGCTCTAGAATTTTGGGGAAGAAGATGATAAAGAAAATAAATCCCTCTCTAAAATTTTCTCTCCCCTCCTAAAATCGTCCCCTCTCTAAAAATGTGTCTCTCTCTTTCTTCTCATGCCTAAATGGCTATTTATATGATCTTACAAAATATGACGGTTGTGTTGTCCCGCCATTTTGGATTTTAGAATTCTCTTGCGAAGCTTCGTAACTTCACTTCACGAACTTCTTTTGCTTTCCTCGTGATTTCTTTTGCTCGCAAAATGTTCTTTGCTCGCAAGATATCTTTTCTCTCCACAATTTCATAAGTTATCGTTTGCTGTGATATTCCGCTCCTATAGGTCCCGCAATCCACACACTCGAGACATTAATCACGTCACAACTGGGGGATACAAACTGGGGTATTAGTCTGGCGGTTTACAACACGCCATCACAAGATCGTGTCAGGGAAACATGGGCGATTAGTGATGATAGGAAAAGTGGGAAAGCAACCGTGTGGCACTAACACGCAACTCCACTTCCTCCATCACTCCACTTCCTCCACTTTCCCACGAGAGACGTAATGAAGGTTTATCGACTTGTATAAATAGGTTCTCCTCCCTGTTTCCAAAGATAGAGGTTCGAACAACACAGAAAAACCAAGTGTTAATACCATATTATTCAACACCCAGAGCCTGCCTGCAACATTTGCTAGCCTGCTCAACCTTCTGTTAACAAGTCATCAAATAGCCTTCACCTTCATACTCTCAACACCTTCTTCGCTTCCCTCCCTAAGATCAACCTCACATCCTTCACCTGTGACCGAAACAAATCTGGAACGGCCGTGTCTTCGGTTTAGGCCAGAATTGTACAGATTATCTCTCGAATCAAAATTGCTCATCCTGCAGCACATTTGTTGAAGGTTTAAATTCACTTCTCATCCACACACACCCAAAATTACCTAAACCTGCAGAAGTAGTTTTTCCCACAAACAATTGGCGACCACAGTGGGAGGTTAATCTCTCGGTTGTGAAGTCGATTTCTTCAATACCAATTCAATTTCTCTGATTTCAAGAATGGTGGATCTTAGGTCCTGAGCAAAGAACCAACGATGGAGTTAGCACCGACAACGCTTCGGTGGCGCTCGATATCCCAATTATCGGTGTTACAGGTGCAACCCTCCAAAGTCAACCAATGTGTCTCGTGGAATCGCGTCTTCTATTATCAGTACCAGTGGAGCAGGAGCAGACATTCCAACAGGCGTGACACCTCCCATTACAAGAGACAGAGCGGCCGTAAATCCAGGCATTTCCTCAAGCATGACACTTCCGTCCGTCACCAGAATAACTGTTGCTTCCCCCTCAGGACGAGGATCTGGAGGACCCAGAGGAAGACAACCTCCTATCACCATGGTAGACTTGATGGAGAGACAAGAAACCCTCGCTAAAGCTCAGGCAGACATGGCAACCGCTCAGAAGGAGGTACTCACCTTCCTTAAAACATTAACCGATCGATTACCACAAGAGTCGGGACAGCCTAAAGGGCCAACAAGAAATACGTTTAACACACTTGGAGCAGGTGCCTCAGTTACGCAAGCCTACCTGAACGAAGAATCTTATGCTACTGACCGCGCAAGAGAAAGGGACGAGTGTCTCAGGGAAAGAAGCCAATCGTCCAACTTTATTACACGTGAATATCTGGAGAGACTCCTCCAAAATTATGGCAAAGAAAATCCGATGGACGCGCATCGATATCAGCTTCCATATCCACAAGACATGCAGCGGATTCCTCTTCCCAGAGGATACACCTCCCCTCAATTCATCCTTTACGATGGTACCGGTAATGCTCGTGAACACGTCTCTCGATTCTTAGAATCCTTAGGAGAACATGAATACAATCACTTACGGGGAGAGCCTTTACGTGGTACAACAACATCGCACCCGACAGCATATCCAATTGGAATGAGATGGTCAGCGCGTTTTACAAGCAGTACTTTTTTGTATCTGAGCAAGTTACTTTCTCAGACCTGGGGAGAATCTCCCAACGGAACAATGAACATCCAAATGATTTTGTCAAGAGGTTCAGAACACAAGCGTTGGACTTCCATGAACCAAATGTCACAGAACGACATCTGGTGGAATTATGCATCAACGGAATGATACCCATATATCGCTCCCTGCTGGAAAACTTGGGATTCCATACGTTCTCAGAGCTCCATGAAGCAGCCAAACGTTCGGCCACTACCGCCCCAACATTATTGGAAAGAACCAGAATCGTTCGGAGCGATGATTCACGAGATAATCGGGGAAACAGGCGCCTCATCAACAAGCAGTATAATACTAGCCCTTCTGTCAGTGTAGTAAGCGAAGGCGGAAAGAGAAAAGCTCCAGCGGCGGCAGAACAACTACCCAAGCGTGCAGCTCAAACGCATAAAGCTTCGCCTCGAAAAAGAACATGCAAAGATCCTGTGCAGAGCACCGAAGACACAGGCTTCCCGTTTTAGATAAATAAAGTAATAGAACTCTTGGAGGCATGGATTCAGGATGATGCTATCAAGCTACCCCCTATCAGACGTCCACCAACTGATAAAGACATGGCAGACCCTAAGTACTGCCGTTATCATAGGTTTGTCCACCACCAACTAAGGATTGCAACAAGATGAAATAAATCTTCAAGGAAAGGATAGCAGCAGGAGAGCTCCAATTGGGAAATAAAGGAGTTCACAGAGACCCCCTTCCTGTCCGAAGTTGCATAATCTCTGGAAGCTCTGTGCGCAAGACTGTACAATCCATGATGGAACACCTGTGTGAAATCTTGTACCTTTCCAAGGTACAACGTCAAGATATGTTCATGGCCCTCAACCTTATTGTGTCAGGAAGGCGCTTATACCCAGGAAGAGAAGTCGTTCCAGCATCTCAAGCCTCTTTGGAAGACAGCGCCAACAAAGGAAACTGGGGACTTTTGACCGTCGCCCATCTGAAAGATGTCAAGTTCGATAGCACATTAATCGATGCAACTTCTGAATTCAACATCGTTACTATCAAGACCCTGCAAGCTGCGAAAATCTCAAAGCAGGAGGCTACCTGTGGTCCGACTGTGATCAAGAGCCCAACAGGAGAATTTGTGGATGTTTACGGATACATTGACCTTGATGTCAAGATTGGTAACACGCCAACACAAGCTAGATTCCATATAATTAAGGAACATCCGGATTACGACATGATTCTGTGGCGCCCGTGGGTACACAAGGAGCATTCCTTACCAATCTCAGTACCTGAAAGAATCTCCAACAAGCCAGCTCCGATGATTTCCAACAAACCTTGGAGAATCGAAGACTGCATGTTGCCCCCATACCAACAACTCACAGGCATAACGCAACTCCCTGGTGAAAGCCCTTCGTCATGCGTCAAGAGATTCCGAGCCCAAGTAAGTCTCATTGAATGACCCTCTTTGCAAGTAGTGGATGATTGTCCTGCTAGACCATCGGGGACTGTTTCACCTGACAGGCGGGCCACCACCAAGAGATGTGAATGGAGTGCTGGCCCCTTTAAGCGCTTTAACAAAGGTTTGGAAACAGTCAAGAACGACACGTGTCATAAGCAAGCTGTTGTACCAAGTCCAAATCCGTTTAAAATCGGAGATATGGTAACAAAGGTAACCATGTTCCAAGTTGGGAACATGGCAGTAAGGATAACTTCCCAGTCTGATATGCTTGCAAAGGAAGAGTAAATATTCTTAGTGGCAGATGTTATCTTGGGCGGTTACTGCAAGATCATCAATGCAGTTCGAACTCGAAGGTGTGGTTGTTCACTTACGATGGCTCAATCCCTACCTTACTTGAAGACACGACATCACCTCTCTAATCCCCCCGTTGGATTCCTCCAACAATTTTCCTTTTCACAATATTTGTAATTCCTTTAAAATGATGGCACTGCTTGCCTTTATACTTATTAGGGTTCCAATATTTCTTCAAGTAATCAAGATTTCATTCCTTTTACAATTTCTCATAAAATCACACAAAGTTATGAGTCACCTTCAAACCACCATTACCCAGAAAGAAAACCCTAAACCCTCATACCAAATCTTCATACCAGCCTGGTAACATTGGAGGAATAAAACATGTAAAAGGGGAGGAGGAAGGTATCCTACATGATCTACTTCAATGGATCCAAACTCATGTCAAGGGGCACAAACAGAAAAAAATTCATGTTTCGGAAGCAGCACTGAATAAAACTTTGTTCAAGACAAGCAACCAAAAGCAAAGAAGAAAACTTCAAACTCAGACGCCACTGAGTATATAAAAAAAATACAAAGAAGAATAATAGGGAAACTCAATTGCTGGTTGCGTCTTCATCACTGTTGGGATCCACATCTTGTGCCGCTTTCTCCAGAGACGCCTCAACTTCTTCGGGCACAGCAGCTACCGCCTCAACATCTTCAGCATGCGTATCCTCTCGCACCTTTTGCTAATCCATTGCAACCGTGGAAATCACACCAATCACTTTCGGACGTTCAGTCTCATCAGTATCAGGGTCAAGGATTATCATACCACCACGTATTGGGTAATCACACATCCCATCACCCGCATGACCTTCGTCTTTAACCCTTCGTCTCTTCAACCGAGCTGCCAGCCCTCCAGATTTCGAGCTTACTGGTGCCTGTGACACCTCATGTTTCTACTTCGCCCGCAACGCTTCTTCATATCTTTGTTTATCCTCTATATAGATTGCAACTGAAAGAGCACGGAGCCACCCCCTGACAATGGTTAAATGCAAGACAGACATTCCCTGTACGGCATGGCCGACTTCACGAAGTGGAAAATCAATTTTATCCATCACCTCTTCATGTGCGTTAGCTTTTGGTTTGTCAACTTCAAAACTTTTTTCTGAAGAAGCTGCAGAGCGATCATCACCAACTCCTTTCATGATATACTGCAAAAAAGAGAGGAAGGTGAGTTATGGCGGCACATAAAGAATATTCTAATCACAACTATCGCCAATCGATTAAGAAACCAACGTGTGAAGCAATACTTGGGATGTTGAAGAAGATCGCCTAATGAGAAGAATACAGAAAACTTCTTTATATGCTTCACGATCCAACAAGATCCCCAGGAGAAAAGAAGTCCGCCTTACCGCTTTCTGAGGATGTTGAGTCGGGATTGTGATCAACAATCCTTATCGAATGCATGATGTTTTCTAGGCATATGAGAAGACACACAGAAAGAGGAAGGCCAAGGTGGATCGACCCATCAAGATGTACTTCCCCAGCCGAGCTTTGCCATTGGAAGGATCAACTCAACCGGCTCCAAGGCATTTGACGCAAGTGACATACCTTCTCCCACACAGTAAACATGTATTTACTCTGGCTTTAATTGGCTTTAATTATTTTGTATGCAAATTGTCACCATCTCATGCCTACCCTACAATAGTGTAATCATTGCATGCTAGGCAGGGGACTTAATGTTGATGGTGGAATTATGTTCAAGGCTAAAATTGTAAAAGGCCAATTTTTGTATGATGACGTCCTGCAAAGGATAAATCCTTCAGGCAATGAATACTTCTCGCAATATTAATTCATTGGAGCATGTGCAACCATCCCTGAGAATTAAAACCTACCCAGAACGGAGCATGTGGCAACCATCCCGACGGAGCATGTGGCAACCATCCCGGTTTTCTGTAGGTATACATCATTACTATTAATTCTTTAATTAAAGCCTTGTGTTCGACATGCAAACACCCGTAGGCTACCTGACGGCAGGTTATACTAGCCCCGTCGAACGCATGCAAGACTACCCATGTTAGTCTCACTTGCTGAAAATAAACTCAGAAATATATCTCATCCGTCCAACTTCGCATGCATAGATGGAGGGTGTATATATAGATTCAGGGGGTCTTGAGCATGCTACCATGATCACCGCAGACCCACCTTCATACATTACCGAACGGTCAAGGCCAACTATAGTCGGTCCTTCCAAAACGTGCGCTCAAAGTGAGCATGACGCACGGCTAGGGTTCCTTTTAATCGTGAACGTCCAACTTCGCAGGCATAGTTGGACGGCTTAGATTATACCCTAAAACAAGTAGTAAAGTGATGGTACACCATTGGTGGGCCCACTTTCTACCTACATGACCGACTCCCTCATAGGCAAGCCGTGGTGCAAGAAAGGATTGCCCAAACAAGGCTAGATTAACTCCTTACGCAGGTTGAGAAGATCCAAAATGATCACGACCATCCGACTTCGCAGGCATAGTTGGATGGCTTAGATTGCGCCCAGGGTCATAGAGCAAGCATGTACATGCTCACTGTCGACCCAAGATGTTGCATACATGGTCGGTCTCCCCAAAGGAGGCGCACGCAACCCAAAACCGATCGCCCAAAGTGGTCGGTCCAAAACCCTAATTAGGATTTGCGGCGCAGAAACATCTCGAGCGTCCATCTTCGCAGGCTTGGAAGAAAGGCAAAGATGGAGACTTAGAAGGAACCGAGCATGCTAGCATGACCGCAGTGGGCCCGACTTCATGCCTAGCTGATCGGCCAAGACCGGCAGTGGTCAAGCTCCTCGGTACACGCTCCCAAAGGTGGCATGTCAAGGCCCCTCCATAAGTTATAATCTCGACCACTCATCTTTGCCTCATGAGTCGAGTGGCTCAGATTAAATCTTTGCGAGTCAAGCAGGCATGGGCGTGAACACCATTGTGCCGCCTCCATGCAGGGCTGATCGGTTCCTCCATTGGAATTCTCCTAGCATGCAAACGTTTGGGTTGAAAGAGGCAGCATGTGCGCCTCTCATCCAACGATTGCAGGTAGCGTTGCAAACCATCTCGTCCGTCCAACTTTGCAAGCTTGGACGAATGACTTAGGGTACGAATCAACCAGCAAACAAGGTATCACCATGATCACCATCAGTCACTCTTCTTCACAGGGTAACCGACCAAGGCATGGCTTGTCTATACAACCTCCAAACGGTCACTTGAAGATGGATGCATGCGATGTTATACCAAGTTCACGGTTTACCCTGCACTATTTCCTGTGGGTCCCGCGATCCACACACTCGAGACATTAATCACGTCACAACTGGGGGATATAAACTGGGGTATTGGTCTGGCGGTTTAAAGCGTGCAGTGTGCAACACGCCATCACAAGATCGTGTCAGGGAAACATGGGCGGTTAGCGATGATAGGAAAAGTGGGCAAGCAACCGTGTGGCACTAACACACAACTCCACTTCCTCCACTTTCCCACGAGAGACGTAATAAAGGTTTATCGACTTGTATAAATAGGTTCTCCTCCTTATTTCCAAAGACAGAGGTTCGAACAACACATAAAAACCAAGTGTTAATACCATCGTATTCAACACCCATAGCCTTCCTGCAACATTTGCTAGCCTGCTCAACCTTTTGTTTACAAGTCATCAAATATCCTTCACCTTCATACTCTCAACACCTTCTTCGCTTCCCTCCCTAAGATCAACCTCACATCCTTCACCTGTGACCGAAACAAATCTGGAACGGCCGTGTCTTCGGTTTAGGCCAGAATTGTACAGATTATCTCTCGAATCAAAAGTGCTCATCGTGCAGCACATTTGTTGAAGGTTTAAATTCACTTCTCATCCACACACACCCAAAATTACCTAAACCTGCAGAAGTAGTTTTCTCCCACAAACAAAAGTGTCGTTTTTCATCTTCAATTATGAGTTGATTATAATAAAATCTTAACAAGGGTGTAGTGTGGGAAATCCTGCAACTACATTTTGGCGCCCGAAATAGGGAGAATCAAGCTAAAAAAATCTCTAATTACAATTTGAAGATTTGAAGAAATTGTTAGAGTTGAAGAAATGGCTAGAAGAAGGAGAAATACGTCAGAACCACCAACAACTGTAAGGAGGAGTAAAAGACTTGCAGGAGAAGAAACAAATGAATTAGGAGAATATTCAAGGATAAGAACAAGAATAAATAGAACAAGGATTGAAGGAGAAGATCAAATTCCATAACCTAATCAACAAACACCGATACAAAATAGAAATATGGATTATGATAGAGTGAGTGTGCATACTTGGAGATCGGATTCGATGGAAGGTGTAGAAGATCAACAATTAAGAGATGGAAGAAGAGAAGAAAGAAATCAAGGAATGGTTGAAGGATTAATTCATGGAGAAGGCAAAAATGAAGCAGCAGACGATCCAAGACAAAGAATACAAGAGGAAAGAAGATTAGAGGCAGAAGAACGTGCAAATTTAACAAGACAAAATCACGAGTTGAGAATAGAGAATTTGAGGTTACAAAATAGAAGATCAAGAAGTACTGCTAGATCGAATTCAAGATCATTAAGAGAAGAATTAAGGCAAAACTCTCCAATAAGAAATGCTAAAGGAAATATCCAGGAGGAAATGCAAAATCCAAATGAAGAATAACGTCATGGAGAAGAATAGGTAATAGAAGATCGCCATGATCCGCGTGGCGAAAATTTGGGTAATAGATTTAACAACAGAAATCAAGAGGGAAGAGACAACCAAAATGACGAAGATAATCCAGAAGAAGGTGGGAGGATATTACATGGGCGAGAGATCCAAATAAATCGAATAATTATTGAAGAAGAAATTGAGAGATATTATGCAGAACAAGCACGACTAGCTCGCGAGAGAGAAAGATTAAGGGCAGAGGTAGAAGAACAAGAATTCCAAGAGATAGTACGATAGAATAATCATGAAAATCGAGAAAGGATACGTACACAAAATCATTATAATAATAATATCCAGGAAGAGTATGATAGAATGCAAAGGAGAATAGAAAGACAGCGAAGAGAAATGATAAGAAATGAAGAAATTCGCAGAGAAGTACAGCTGCGATTGCAAGAAGAAGGTGAAGCAGAATATCGCAGAAGAAGGAATGTGGGAGTAGATGAAGACACACAAAATCTCGCAAGACAAGAGGTACATGAACGCAGGAGAAGGGAAGCTGCATTAAAAAGACCGATGGAACAAAATTCAACGGCGAATGAGCAAATTTTAAGAGAATTAGCAGAGATGAAGGGAATAATAAATAACAGAAGAGAAATAAGTAGAAGGAAACTTGATGAATCTATTGAAGAAGCTTCGAGAACTCCATTCACTCAAGAAGTATAGTTAATAGGAATACCTCTAAAATGCAATTTACCAGCATTAACCAGCATTTTTGATGGAACTACCTGTGATGTACAACATGTTAAGGCTTATGTTAGGTGTATGCTGCAATGGGAGAATCATGATGCTGTATTGTGCAAGTATTTTGCATCTAGCTTAAATGGTGAGGCACTAAAATGGTTTGAGGAATTTCCAAAAAACACTATCACTTCTTTTGATCATTTACAAGCTACATTTCTGGGAGCATATATAAGAAACAATTCATCGCGGCCAGGTATTGAAGATGTGTTTGGATTAAAACAGAGGGTTGGCGAGAGTCTGAAACATTTAACCATAAGATTGAAGACAATGTGCAGTGAGATGGCAGGAAGAGTAGACAAGAGATATCTTATCTTGTCTTATATCAATGCAATGTTCGCGACCAATCTGCTGTACATACAAATTTTTAGAGTCAAGAATACAATCACTATGACTGAACTACGAGAACTACAAGAAGAGTACATTTCTTTGGAGGAGAAACAAAATGAGATGGAATCATATCCAATCGCGAATACCAGTTCAGTAACAGCAAATGATATTTTACTTCCTAAAATGATTAACAATGTGGCGAGCAGCTCGCAAACACAACAAGAGAAAGTGGAGACTGATAACCAGCAGAAGTTGGTAGCTATGGGAAGTCGAGATCAAGAAGAATATGAAAGGGAGAAGAATTATTACAATCGCAGTGGGAATAGTAAGATTCAAAGGCTTGATCAACCGCAAGAAACTTATGGTGGACAGAGGCAAAACAATTTCAGAAGCCAAGGAAATCAGAAGATTATATGGGAATAAATTAAGATTCCTCCTTTAAATGCTAGTATAGAAAAAATCTGGGAAGCTATCATTTTGATGGAAAATATACCATCTCCATGGAATATGGGAAAAGAACCACATCTTAATAATCGTAGTCAAGAATTTTGTCATTACCATCACTTTCATGGTCACACAGTAAATGATTGAAGGATAGTTAAGAGAATAATTTTAAGGATGATCGACCAAGGAAATCTAAACCACTTTTTAGTAGGACATCCACAATCTCAGCGATTGCCTCCAGCACCAGAAATTCGCAGGGTAAATACTGTAAAAGGAGCAGAATCATTCGTAATAGAAGTTGGGGCTAAAGTAAAGAATTTGTTTTGTAATTCCGTTGTACATTCACACAGAACAATAGAGGATTTCCATGATAATGTTCTAAGAAGAGTCTTCGCGAGAGACACAGATGGAAGAGAGATAATGAATATCGCGAGAGCCTCACCCTTAGAAGAATGGCAGAAACAAATTATATCTTTCAGTGCCCAAGAAGTACCAGAACCTGGCGAGCAGCATGATAATCCATTGGTGGAAATATTAGAGATAAATCCAAAGCAAATAGAAGATGAAGAAAATGATGATGAAAATGAGGATTCTTGGGCTATCAATAGAGTTCTAATAGACACAGGCAGCTCTGTTGACATATTATTTTATCATACCTATAAGACCATGGGTGGAAGAGACGAAGATCTAATTCCATCAACATATAAAATCTATGGTTTTAATGGTACTGCCAATAAACCCAAAGGGGAAATTGAAATGCGGATTCCATTGAAAGGAATAACTTCCAAGATCTTGTTATGTGCTATCGACATTGAATCACCATATAATTCCCTGATTGGTCGACCTTGGCTATATGGGATATTAGGTGTAGCATCTACTTTCCACCAATGTGTTAAATTTCCTCATCCTAATGGTGTTGGAGTTATTAAGAGAGATTGGGGAGAAAGCAAGAAATGTTATGAGATTGATATAAAATCTTGCGAGGAAAGAGCTGAGAAGAAGAGAAATTGGAAGTACAACATCAAGTGACAGAGATGTGAAATATTGATGATTGATTCAATAGAGTAGCGAGAGGAAGATAATGGCGAGCATCTCGCAGATAAAGAAAAAATAGCAAAATGTTACAGAAAAGCAGAACCAGAAGATAGTAAGTAGAAAGGTAAAATTATGAAATTTAAAGAAGCTTACGAAGAATTTGTTTAAATAAAATGCAATTGAAAAAGTACTTTGTTTGAAAGAATTGCAAAATTTTACAAGAAAATCAAAGAACTGAAATTTTATCAGAGTTACAATGCTCGTGAGAAACGAGAATAACATTTCGCAGAGATTAATAGAATGGGACGAACCTTTATGGCGTGCACCTTAGTTCGCGAATACAATTTCACAAGAGGCAAATGTAAGACCTAATAGTACGTCATATAAGAGGGTATCTCTTGACATGACTCAGTGATAAGGTTATACCGCTGCTAGAACCTGAGTTATGCAGATGTTGGGGTTAAAGAAAACCTATCCAGGAGAGGGATCATGGATTTCCTATTATATAAGGTTATACCCTAATTGGACGACTAAGAACCTCTTCTAAGGAGTGCAGAGTATGACCAAGGCACCGAGGTACACGGTTGAGTCAAGGGTGCCAAGGGCATACGAAACTACCCTGGCCATCCTTGGAAAGTCTTGGCTATGATGCACTCGGTCCAAAGAAAACCCCACTTAGGGTGCAGTCTTGTAACTAAAAGCCATATAAGCATAAAGGATAAGAGGCTGCGAAAAACAACTGGTTGTTGGAAAATCTGGATGGGAGGAGCTAGTATTGTATGGATGATGTTCCCTCCTTGAATGGGAAACCAGGGGGAATATAAGGGCGGCACCCTCCATTAGGGAGCTGATAAGTGTCTAAAGACGGCAATGTCATGGGGATTTATGATCTCAAGAACATTTAGGCCTATCATATTGTCGCGTGACAAAAGTTATACAAAGGCAACAAGCCAAAAGAGAAAAGTTAAGATGAGATTAATGGGTTTTTACATTTAACAAGTGTAAATACGTCCTGCGATTTAATCGCAAGACGACAATGTCATAAGGTTTAATTCTTGCAAGAGAGTTTATACTTATCATATTATCACAAATATGTTGAAAAAATTGATAAGACAAGATCAATGGGTCAATACTTGCAAATGTAAAGACGTCCTGCGATTTTGTCGCAAAAAGAAAAGATGTGGCAAAATAAGACCTTTAATTAGGAAGGCATAATAAGACCATAAGATTATTGCGATAATGCTCGCAGAATTTATGAGATTTGCGATTCTACGCAAAAATCATAAAGTTATGCAATTATTGCTAGCGATAACATCGCCAATATTGAGGCAAATTTAATTTGATTCACATCTAATATCTAATCTCTACTCAATTTTTTCATATTGCAGATGAATAAAAGAGGCAAGTATGGGAATGCATAGAATGATGAAATTATTATTTATCCATCATATGATAAAATTGCTTAGATGATACATTTATACAAATAATTAAAGGATAATAATTGATTGATTATGTTGCAGAAAAATGATTGTTTTTTAATTCATACAGATAAAAGCAAAAGAAGTTTACACATCAAGTTGGAGAAGCTCGCAGCAATGTTACGAGAAGCAAAAAATAAATGCACAAAATTTACAACAAAGAAAAAGAGAAGAAACAAGACTAAGTAGACCCATCACCACCCTCATCAGAGCTCTTTTCCTTTTCAGATTCTTCTTCATTAACAGACTTTTCTTCCTCGCCAGATAATTCTTCATCTTCGCTAGACTCCTTATCTTCGCTATTAGAGATAACTAAATTTGGGGAATCAGCTGGAATTTCCTTTGTAAGATCAGGGTATGTAGAATGAGGAATACCATGATCATCGCAGACTAGCTTAACAGCGTCATTAAGAACACGGAGAAGGGCATTACTAAAATTTGAAGATGAGATTTTTAATTTATCCTTCAATCTAGAATAATTTTCATTACGAGAAGATAGATTTCCAGCGAGTTAGTTTTTCTCTTCTTCTAACTCATCAAATCTCTTACGATAGTTCTTTTCGGATGCTACGAGCAAATGATAACAAAGCTAATACAAATAAGGATGATTCAATTAGGAAATAATTCAGGTAAATCATAAGAGTGATAACCTTCTCTTTCAGAAATCATGTCTTTAATTAAAGACGCTTGATCAACATGAAGACTAACATCTACACCTAAATTAGTTCTGGCGTTATCAAGAATCTTCGCAGCCCAAGCAAACTCATCATCGCTATTAATAAGGAGACAAGATCGAACTTGAGTTTCCCTCGCAAGAATATCTTCATTCTCGCGGATAAGCTTATCTCTTTCCATGTAGGACCAGAATATCGCTACAATACTATTTCTGTGATATTAACAACACTTTTGAGAGCGTCATAGAAGACTCTTTAACAACATTTCGCGAGCATCACAGAATATCCATAAGAAAGACATAAAATCTAACGATGGAAGAGATACAAGAAGATTATGTTTATTCTGCGATGGTCATCATTCTTGTGAGAAAGAACATTGTAGCGATCGTAATGAGATCACAAAGTAGATCCGAAATAGGAGGAAAACTTAGTTGTCATCCACTATGTAAATCCCTATATAAAGGGTTCATTAGATTCAGAAAAGGATGATGTCTTTTTAAGAGTTGATAAGATTTTGAGGAGAGAGAAACTCTGGAAAGAAATTTGTACTTCTGAGTTCTTATATGTTTTGTAAAGAATTATAAAATTAGAATAATAAAAGTGTCGTTATTCATCTTCAAATATAATTCAATTTCTATAGATTCTTATTGTAGGACCAGAATATCGCTACAACGTTATTCCTGCGATATTAACAACGTTTCAGCGAGCGTCACTGCCAATTCTTTAACAACGTTTCACGAGCGTTACAGAATAACCAAAAGAAACTGAAGATGGAAGAAATAAAAGAAGAATATGTTGATCCTGCGATGGTCATCATTCTTGCGATAGAGAATATTGTAGCGATCGCGATGAGATCGCAGAATAGATCCGAAATAGGAGGAAAACTTAGCTGTTATCCATTATGTAAATCCCTATATAAAGGGCTCGATAGATCCAGAAAAGGATGATGTATTTTTGAGAGTTGAAAGAGTCTTGAGGAGAGAGAAACTTCAAGAGAATATTTGTAATCTTGATTTCTTCCAATTCTATAAACATTTCTGATATTTGAATAGTAAAGTGTCATTTAAATCTTTGAAGTTTAATTGATTTCCAATAGATTTCTATAGAATCTTAACAAGAGTGTAGTGTGGGAATTCCTGCAACTACATTTTGGCGCCCAGAAATAGGGAGAATCAAGCTAAGAAATCTCTAATTACAACTTGAAGATTTGAAGAAATTGTTAGAGTTGAGGAAATAGCTAGAAGAAGAAGAAATACATCAGAACCACCGACAACTGTGAGGAGAAGTAAAAGACTTGCAGGTGAGGGAACATGTGAATTGGAAGAATCTTTAAGGATAAGATCAGGAAGAAATAGAATAAGAAATGAAGCATAAAGTTCAATTCAACAGCTTAATCAACAAACACAAACACGAGATAGGAATGTGGATTATGATAGAGTGAGTGTGCATACTTGGAGGTCGGATTCGATGGAAGAAGCAGAAAATCGACAATTAAGAAATGAAGAAGGAGAAGGAAATCAAGAAATAGATGGAGGATTAATTCATGAAGGACATGAAAATGAAATAGTAGATGATTTGAGACAAAGAATACAGGAAGAAAGAATATTAGAGGCAGAAGAGCGTGCGAATTTAACAAGACAAAATCATGAGCTAAGAATGGAGAATTTGAGGTTACAAATAAGGAGATCAAGAATTATTGTTAGATCAAATTCAAGGTCACTCAGAGAAGAACGAAGGAAAAATTCCTCTATAAGAAATGTTAGAGAAAATACTCGAGGAGAAGTGCAAAATAGAGAAGAAGAGATAATTGGTGATCGCTATAATCCGCGTGACAATAGAAATCAAGAGGGAAGAAACAACCAAATTGAAGAAGAAAATTCAGAAGAAGGTAGGAGGATATTACATGGGCGAGATAATCAAAGAAATCAAAGAATGATTAAAGAAGAAATTGAGAGACATTACGTTGAACAAGCACGTCTATCCCGCGAGAGGGAAAGATTAAGGGAGGAAGTAGAAGAACATGAATTTCGAGAAGCAGTGCGACAAAATAATCATGAAAATCGAGAAAGGAGACGTATGCAAAATCGTTACAATGGTAATATTCAGGAGGAGTATGATAGGATACAGAGGACAATAGAGAGACATCGAAGAGAAATGAGGAGAAATGAAGAAATCCGCAGAGAAGAAGATAGGCAGTTACGATATCAAGAGGAATATGAAAGAGAAGATCACAGAGAAATACGAGATGATGATGAAGAAGAAGATACACAAAATCTCGCAAGACAAGAAAGGCAAGAACGCAGAAGAAGGGAAACAACATTAAAGATGCCAATGGAACAGAACTCAGCTGAGAATGAGCAAATATTGAGAGAATTGGCAGAAATGCGAGGAATGATAAAAAATAGAATAGAAGGAGGTAGAAGGCAACTTGATGAAGCTATTGAAGAAGTTGCGAGAACTCCATGTACTCAAGAAGTACAGTTAAGAGGGATACCTCCAAAATGCAATTTACCAGCATTAACCAGCATTTTTGATGGAACTACTTGTGTTGTTCAACACGTCAAAGATTATGTTGGATGTATGCTACAGTGGGAGAATCATGATGCTGTGCTATGCAAATATTTTGCATCCAGCTTAACTGGCGAGGCGTTGAAATGGTTCGAGGGATTACCAAAAAATACCTTAACTTCTTTTGATCATTTACAAGCTACATTGTTAGGAGCGTATATTAGCAACAATTCATCGCGGACGGGTATTGAAGATGTGTTTGGGTTAAAACAGAGAGTTGGCGAGAGTCTGAAGCATTTAACCATAAGGTTGAAATCAATGTGCAGCGAGATGGCTGGAAGAGTAGATGAAATATACCTGATCTTATCCTTCATTAATGCAATGTTCGTGACTAATCTGTTGTACATTCAAATTTTCAGAATCAAAAATACAATCACCATGACAGAATTGCAAGAGTTACAAGAAGAATACATTGCTTTGGAGGAGAAACAAAATGAGATGGAATCATACCCAATCGCGAACACCAACTCGTAAGTGGCAAGTGGAAGTTTTCTCCCTAAAATGATAAATAATGTGGCGAGCACCTCACAGGCACAACAAGAGAAAGTAGTAATTGATAACCAATAAAAATTGGTAGCGATGGGCAGTCGAGATCAAGAAGAATATGAAAGGGAGAAGAATTATTACAATCGCGGTGGAAATAATAAGATTCAAAGAGTTGATCAACCGCAAGAAACTTATGGCGGACAAAGGCAGAATAACTTTAGAGGGAAAGGAAATCAAAAGATAATATGGGAATAAATTAAGATGCCACCTCTTAATGCTAGTATAGAAAAAATTTGGGAAGCTATCATTCTGATGGAAAATATACCATCACCATCGAACATGGGAAAAGAACCACATCCAAGCAATCGAAGTCAAGAATTTTGTCCTTACCATCACTTTCATGGCCATTCAATAAATGATTGTAGGAATGTAAAGAGGATAATTTTGAGGATGATTGATCAGGGGAAGTTAAATCACTTTCTAGTAGGACATCCACAACCTCATCAATTACCGCCAGTACCAGAAACTCGCAGAGTGAATGCTGTAAAAGGAGCAGAAACATTCGCGATAGAAGTGGGGGCTAAAGCAAATAATTTTTTTTGTAACTCCATTGTGCATTCATACAGAACTGTGGAAGATTTCCATGATAATATTTTAAGTAGAGTCTTCGCGAGAAATACAGATGGAAGAGAGATAATGAATATAGCGAGAGCTTCGCCATTAGAAGAATGGAAGAAACAAACTCTATGTTTCACCGCGCAAGATGTACCAGAGCTTGGCGAGCAACATGAAAACCCATTGGTGGTACGATTATAGATAAAACCAAAGCAAATGCAAGAAGAAGATGAAGAAAATGATGGTAAAATTGAAGACTCTTGGGCCATCAACAGAGTCTTAATAGATCCCGGGAGTTCAGTTGATATCTTATTCTATCATACCTATAGAACCATGGGTGGAAAAAGTGAAGATTTGATACCATCAACGTATAAAATCTATGGATTTAACGGTACATCTAACAAACCAAAGGGGGAAATTGAAATGCAAATACCGTTAAAAAGAATATCTTCGAAAATCTTATTCTGTGTTATGGACATCGAATCACCTTACAATGCTTTGATAGGACGACCTTGGTTACACAGGATATTGGGTGTAGCATCTACTTATCACCAGTGTATCAAATTTCCTCATCCTAAAGGTGTTGGAGTTATTAAAGGAGATTGGGGAGAAAGCAAGAAATGTTATGAAATCGATATGAAGTCTTGCGCAGAAATAGCTGAAAATATTAGCAATTGGAAGTACAAAATCAAACAACAACAGAGGTGTGAAAGGTTAATGATTGATACAATAGAGCGGAAAGAGGATGTTAAAGCTGATGGCGAGCGTCTCGCAGAAAAAGAAACAACAGAAAACGTAGCAGAAAAGCAGAATCAGAAAATAGTAAGTAGAAAGGTAAAATAATGAACTGTAGAGAACTCTATGAATGATTTGTTTGAAGAGTATGTAATTGAACAGAATATTCTGCTTGAAAGAATCGTAAGATTTTACAAAAAGAAAGAAGATCAAAATTATGAAATTCTATCAGAGTTACAATACTCGCGAGAAGCGCGAATAAAATTTTGCAAAGATTAAAGAATGGGACGAACCTTTATGGCATGCACCCTAGTTCGCGAATAAAATTTCGCAAGAGGCAAATATAAGACCTAATAGCGCGTCATAGGAGGGGGTATCTCTCGACATGATTCAGGGGTAAGGTTATACCGCTGCTGGATCCTGAGTCATGAAGATGTTGGGCTTAAAGAAAACCTATCCGGGAGGGAGATCTTGGATTTCCAACTATATATGGTTATACCCTGGTTGGACGACCGAGAATATCTTGCAAGAAGTGCAAAGTATGACCAAGGCGCTGAGGTACACGGTTGAGCCAAGGGCGTACGAAAATCCCTTGCCATTCTTGGTAAGTCTTGGCTACGATGCACTTGGCCTGAAGAAAACCCCACTTAGGGTGCAGTCTTGTAACTATAAGCCATATAGGCATAAAGGAAAAGAGGCTGTGAAATCAGCTAGTTGTTGGTAAATATGGATAAGAGGAGCTAGTATTGTATGGACGATGTGCCCTCCTTGAAGGGGAAACAAGGGGGAAGATAAGGGAGGCACCCTCCATTAGGGAGCTAATAAGTTTCTTAAGATGGCATCGCAAGAACATTTAGGCCTTTCATATTGTCGCGTGAGGTAAATTATATAGAGGCAACAATCCAAAAGTTAAGATGAGATCAATGGGTTTTTACATGAAAGCGTAAAGACGTCCTGCGATTTCATCGCAAGAAGGCAATGTCACGAGGCTTTGATCTCGCGAGAAATCTTAGACTTGTCATATTGTCGCAATACAATCAAAAAAGAAAGATAAGGCAAGATCAATGGGTCAATACATGCAAATGTAAAGACGTCCTACGATTTTGTCGCAAAAAGAAAAAGGTGTGGCACAGCAAGACCTTTAATTAGGAAGGCATAATAAGACCACAAGATTACTGCGATAATACTCGCAGTTGTTGTTAGCGATAACATCGCAAATATCAAAGCAAAATTTATTTAAATCTAATATCTAATCTCTACTCAATTCTTTTCATATTGCAGATGAATAATAGAGGCAAGTATGGGAATGCATAAGAGCGATGAAATTATTATTCATCCACCATATAAAAATTGCATAGAGATTGTTAAATGATAAATTTGCATAGATACTTAAAGGATAATAATTATATTGATTGATTAATTTGCATAAAAAGAATTTTTTTCTAAATTCATACAGATAGAAGCAAAAGAAATTTACAGAATTGGAGAAACTCGCAGCAATGTTACTGAAAGAAGAAAATAAATATACAAAGAAGATAGAGGGAAGAAGAAGAACTATCTAGATTCATCGCCATCCTCTTTGTCAGATTTCTCTTCATCGCCAGATTTCTCCATTTCATCATCTCTATCTTCATTCTTATCAGATTCTTCTTCTCCACTAGACTTTTCTCCTTCGTCATTATTATTATTATCTTCATCCTCTACAGAATCCTCAGCCTCGCTGTCAGAAATGTCAAGATTTGGGATTTGTGCGGGGATTTCCTTGGCAAGATCAGAATATATAGAAGGGGAAATTCCATGATCACTGCAAACCAATCTAACAGAATCATTACGAACAATAATGAGAGATCTATTGAAATTCGCAGTAGTAATGTCAAACTGCTCCTTCAATCGTGAATATTTATTATTGCGAGTAGCAAGGGTATTCGCGAGCTGATTCTTCTCATTTTCAAGTTCCTCGATTCTGTCAGGATATCTTTTTTCAGCTCCTGCAAGAATGTTGACAAAAAGTTAGAAATTTTGTAGAGAAGAATAATGAAAATAAGAAAATAGCGAGAGGAAGAACAGCTAACAACCTTCTCTTTCAGAAATCATATCCCTAATTAAAGCCGCTTGTTCAACTTGAAGGCTAACATTTACACCTAAATCATTCCTGGCATTATCAAGAATCTTCGCAGCCCAAGAAAACTCATCATCGTTATTTATAAGAAGACGAGATCGAACTTGAGTTTCCCTCGCAAGAAGATCTTCATTCTCGCGGACAAGCTTATCTCTTTCCATTTGAATGTTAAGAAGAGTATTATCGAAGTCAGCTAGAGTCTTGGAACCCTTTTTAACAGCAAGATCCTTCTCGTCAATAAGATCACTATTACTTTTTCTTAATATATTTATTTCTTTCTTTGAATCAAGATGAAGGCGCTTATATTTGTTGGTCAAACCTAAATTGAATCTGTGTTCAATTTTTAAGAGATTAAGTTTGGATTTTAGTTCATCGATGGAAAGGGATTCAATCTTATTATCTGAGAAGTTACTTAAAGAGTTATTAAGGCTAGCAAGAAGAGTATTATCATCTACAGGTTCAGGGAAAAATTGAAAGAATGTAGCCTCGTCAGTGAGGCCATAAATATCTGCAAGTTAAAAGTGGGTGCTTGAATAAGCCGCGATAGAATAAGGAGAATTAAAAGAAAAAGGGAAATAAATAATACCATAGAGTTGCTGGTTAGGTTTGTCAAGATCAGAGATCTTTTGTTTATCAACTGAAGCTTCAGCCTCCAATTGTTTATTCTTCTTATGGAGCTCGGCAACTTCAGATTCTAATTTTTCTTTATCCTGGCGAAATTTAGCAGCCTTCTTTTCATAGTTGGCGCGTCTCTTATCTAAATCAGAAGCAACAACAAAGGAAGCTCTTCCAATCTGCGAGAGAATAATATAAATTAAGAATCTAGCGATGGACTAAATATATAAACAAATTGAAGAAATAAAACATACCAGGGTACCAAGAGAATTCAAGAGACTGGGAGTCAGCGATCTTGAGATTCCTTGGAGAGAATCATTATCCGCCATAATAGGGGCATCACAAACTTTAGCGAGAGCTTGGGATGTCTTGTTAATAACTTCATCCTCATCATTACAAGTTATGATGTGGGAAATATCGCAAAAAATTCTAGATAAATGGGTCATTGAAGAATCAGATGAAGAAGAGTTCTTTATAGAAGGGAATCCAGAATTATTATTGTTAAAATCTTCATCATCATTATCCTTATAAAATTCAACACTCGGATTTTCTGGAATGGGTTGAGGAGTTGAAGAAGAAGAGGGATGGGTTTTCCTTTTCTTCAAAGGAGGATCGCCAGATTCTTCACCACGAGGAGAAAAAAGTTTCCCTTTGGGATGAACAATAGATTTATCTTGATCGCCAGATTCTCTACCGCTAAGGGCAGAAGACTTCCCTTTGGGAGGAACAACTGATTTTTCCTTTAAAGATTTATCTTTAGTTCTCACAGTTTTTATTGGCTCTAGTTCTTCGATTTCCTGTGAGCACAGATGAAGATAAGAAATAGGGGCAACAATATATTGTTAAAACTTACGAGAAGATATTTCTTACTTCATCCGTGAAGGATTTGAGAGCTAAGAAAGTACTAAGCTTTCTAAAAAAATTATAACTGAGTTTCATCCTGTCAATCTGGAAAAGACAGAAGTCATTTAGCAATAGCGAGAATGTGAAAACGGAAGGAGAATAAAGGATCATAATTATACAAAATATCATAGAGATTATACCTCTTTAGTTTGTTCAGGCCAATTAAAGACCCAAGGTTGATATTCTGCAAGATTCGCGGGAAGTTCGCGAGAACCAGAAATATAAGGACCTTCGAGACACAACGGAAAAATAAATCACTTGTCATCGCTAGAATGGCGAGGGCCATGATTGGTTTTCATATGAAAGTCAATATCTAGCATGAGAGCTTCTTCGACAACGAGTTTCTTCAGGCGAACACCCCAGCAGGTGCTATCCCTCTTCATAGGGAGTATCTTGTAATTTTTGAAAAAGTTTTCTACAGTATAATCTGCAGGGTTAATTGGAATATGTTTATAAAGAGGATTTTGAGCATCTTCAGAATAGCGCGATCCTTTACCAGCACCACGAGAAGCATATTCAAGTAGCAATCTAATGCAATCTCCACCTAATTGATATATTTCTCACGAGAACCTCTCGTCAGATATTATTTGGTAGAATAATGGGAGTTCTGGGTCATAGAGAGGAAGGGGAAGACCAGCTTCAAGTTGTCCTAGCGATACTATGATTTTTTCGCGAGAACATTGATCATCAGTAAATAATTTAAGAGAAAGTTCAGATCTAGAATCATGATCTGGAATTAAAGACAAGTTAAAACCTTTAATTTTGAGTTTCTCGCGCATCTCATTAACGGCCTTCAAGTTTTTAGTACCAGCAGCAACCATTTTTGAGTATGGGAATGAAAGAAAAGGTTGAAAAGAAGAAAGAAATCACATCAGTAACAGAAGCGCAATTCGCGGAAGAACAGTAAAATTTGCAGATAGGGTATGAAGAGAAAGAAGAAGAAAGTAAAAGAGAAAACGGAAAGGAATAAGAAGAGTATTTATAGAAGAAGAAATTTCTCGAAGAAGATGAAGGAAATTAATGCAAAGAAAAGACGTTGGTGGTCAGATCGCAGCGGTTAGAGGAGACGTGTCAAAAATTTATTGGAAGAAAAAATTCGTGAAAACAGCTGGCGAAGGACATAGAAACATGTCAGAACGGAGATGTCTGAAAAGATAAGCAGTTATGGCATTTTAAAAAGTTCTCATGATCTTCTCTTCTTCGCAGAAAATACATGAGAAGAGGAAATATGTAGGACCAGAATATCGCTCCAACGCTATTCCTGCGATATTAACAACGTTTCAGCGAGCGTCACTGCCAATTCTTTAACAACGTTTCACGAGCGTTACAGAATAACCAAAAGAAACTGACGATGGAAGAAATAAAAGAAGAATATGTTGATCCTGCGATGGTCATCATTCTTGCGATAGAGAATATTGTAGCGATCACGATGAGATCGCAGAATAGATCCGAAATAGGAGGAAAACTTAGCTGTCATCCATTATGTAAATCCCTATATAAAGGGCTCGATAGATCCAGAAAAGGATGATGTATTTTTGAGAGTTGAAAGAGTCTCGAGGAGAGAGAAACTTCAAGAGAATATTTGTAATCTTGATTTCTTCCAATTCTATAAACATTTCTGAGATTTGAATAGTAAAGTGTCATTTAAATCTTTGAAGTTTAATTGATTTCCAATAGATTTCTATAGAATCTTAACAAGGGTGTAGTGTGGGAATTCCTGCAACTACACTTATCAAGGGTGTAGTGTAGGAATTCCTGCAACTACATTTTGGTGCCCGAAACAGGGATTGAATTAACAAAAATTGAAGAGAAAGTGAAGAAGAAGGTAAGAATTGTTCAAGATTAAGGAAATCATTAAGTAAATCGGTGAGATAATTGAAGGGAGAATGATCAGAATCAAAGAGGATTGTAGAAAATTGGAGTGTGATATGGTAACAAGAACAATTATTGATAGATTTCATGAAAATATTAAGGGGAAGATACACAAACGGGATTTTGAAGGAAGGAAAATTATGACGGTGGAAAAAATATCACCATTGAAAGATTGGGAAAAGCAAGAAATCACGTTTACAGCAGCATAAATACCAGAAGAAAATCTAAGTCATACATCTCCATTGGTAGTCACAGTATCCACTATACCAATGAGAAAGGAGAAATCAATAAAATTTGTAGAAGAATGGGCTATGAATAGAACTTTGGTGGATACAGGAAGTTCTGTAGACATGATATTTTATCATACTTTCAAGAAAATGGGATATAAAGATGAAGAAATGTCTTATTCAACATATCATATTCATGGCTTTGGAAAGTCTTTAAAAAAACCTAAAGGCGAGATAATGGTACGAATTCCACTAGGGGAGATTGAAACACAAGTAACGTTATGTGTGGTAAACGTGGAATCACCGTATAACATGATATTAGGAAGACCATGGATACACACAATCAAGGTTGTAGCATCAATGTTGCATCAATGCATCAAGTTTCCTACACCCATTGGAATTGTAGAAATCAGAGGAGACATAGATTTTGCGAAATGGTGTTGCCAAATTGAAATAAGAAATTATGAAGGACGTCCAAAGATGCGAAAAGCTCACAGAAAATTGGAGAGAGAAACAAAGAAGGAAGAAGAATTTAAAGTTTACATGATAAGAGCAAAAGAAGGAAAAGGAATACCCAGTGAAATCCCACAAGAAGGAGATGAACTCGCGAGAATTATGAAAATACCAACACCAATGGGAGAACCTGAAGCCAGTTATATTGCATCAGAACCAACAAAGGAAATAAATATTGGGAGTAAAGAAGAGCCTAAAATGTTGAAAATTGGGACTAGAATGGAGGCGGATGAGGAAAAAAGAACTATAAATCTCTTGCGAGAGTATGCAGACATCTTCGCGTGGAGCATGGATGAGATGCCTGGGATAGATCCATCAATAGCATGTCATAAATTAGAAATCAACAAAAACATAAGACCATTTAAGCAAAAAATAAGGAAGATCGCAACAACATATCATTTTCAAATAGAAGAAGAATTACAGAAGATGCTCGACGCAGGAATTATAAGGCAAGCAAAATATCCAGAGTGGATTGCAAATATGGTAGTGGTCCCAAAGAAGAATAAGGGGATAAGAATTTGTATAGATTTCACTGATTTAAACAAGGCTTGTCCTAAAGATAGTTTTCCATTACCAGATATTCCACAGATGGTTGAATCAGCAGCAGGAAATGCTAGAATATCATCGTTGGATAGGTATAAAGGATATAATCAAATCCCTCTCGCTGAAGAAGATCAAGAACATACCGCATTTTTTGCTCCAATAGGATTATATTGTTATACAAAGATGCCATTTGGCTTACGAAATGCCGGTGCAACGTATCAAAGAATGGTGGAGAAGGTGTTTGCAAAGTGGATCCACAAAACATTAGAAGTGTATGTAGATGATATGCTGATCAAAATCAAAGAAGTTGAGAATCATGTGCAAGATTTGAAAGAGATTTTCGATCAAATGCGGAAATTCAATATTAAAGTGAATCCTGATAAGTGTACTTTTGGAGTAACTTTAGGGAAATTCTGGGGTATATTGTATCGAAAGAAGGAATACAAGTTGATCCAGAAAAGGTACAAGCAATTCGCGATATGCCAACACCTGCGATGGTAAAAGATGTGGAGAAATTAAATGGAATCTTGGCCTCGCTAGGAAGATTCATTTCGCGATCTTCAGACAAGTGCAAACATTTTTTCGATATACTCAAGAAGGGAACAAAATTCAAGTGGACAGATGAATGTGAAAAAGCTTTTCAAGGAATAAAAGAACATTTAACGAACATAACTATTTTACAAAAAGCTGAACCGGGAGAAGAATTATTTATTTATCTTGCAACAACCACATATGCGCTAAGTGATGTGTTGATGCGAGTAGATGCAGGGGTAGAAAAACCAATTTATTACATCAGTAAAACATTCAATTCTGCAGAGAGAAATTATTCAAAGATTGAGAAACTAATTCTAGCATTGGTACATGCAACTTTCAAACTTCGCATCTATTTTCAAGCACATAAGGTCAAAGTATTAACGAAAGTGCCAATTGAGTCGGTAATGAAAAATTCAAAGAGATCAGGCAGAGTTGAGAGATGGAATGCACAAGTAGGACACTTTGATATTCAATATGAAGTTTTATCCTCGCCAAAATCACAAGTTATCGCAGATTTCTTAGCTGAATTTCCCTTAGAAAATGATGAAGCTGTGGAAGAAATGATGGATATAGAAGAGGAACATGGAGATACTAAAGAGTTACTAAGAGAACCCGACAGATGGGAAATTTTGGTGGATGGATCCTCAAATGGGGAAGGAAATGAGATTAGAGTTGTCTTTATTTCACCAGAAGGAGAAAAAACAACTTTTTCATTTAGATTAGAATTTGTATCCACTAATAATGAGACAGAGTATGAGGCCGTGATCCATGCTTTAAAATTTGCGATAGAAATGAATTTGGAAAATGCGAGAATCACCAGAGATTCACAATTGGTTATTCGCCAGATAAAAGGAGAATACACAACAAATGAACCATCCTTGAGAAAATATAAAAGACTTGTTGAAGAATTATCTGCGAGAATTCCAAAAATAAAATGGAGACATATATCAAGGAAAGATAATAGACTTGCAGATGATTTTGCTTTCATATAAAGTATGATGACAAATCCATTGGCAAGGTGCATAAAAATTCAAACACTTTCATTTCCATCGGTAAACAAAGAAGAAGAAGAGACACATGTAATGATGGTAGAAGCTGGCGAGGGAGACCAGCGAGCAATATCACAGATTGGCGAGCAGATCTTCATGCATACTTGGCAAGAGGAGAAATCCCAAGAAATCGATTGGAAGCACATAAATTAAAAAGTAGGGCACCCAATTATGAATTAAGAGATGGAGTATTATATCGCAGATCTTTTAATGGACCATCGCTAAGATGTTTAACGAGGGAAGAAGGACAAAATATATTGAAGATGTTGCACAGTGGTGACGCTGGTAATCATAGTGGAGGAAGATCTTTGGTATATAGAACAAAAATGCAAGGCTACTACTGGCCATATATGCATGAAGATGCAAAACAAATCTCAAGGCGTTGCGAAGAATGCCAACGATATGGAAAGAAGATACATGTACCAGGAGCACCATTATCATCTTCAACAAGTGTATGGCCTTTTGGGAAATGGGGGTTAGATATTGTGGGACCATTTGTACCTAGTTCTGGACAAAGAAGATATTTGATTGTCGCAACAGATTATTTCACAAAATGGGGAGAAGTAAAGGCAGTACAACATATTCGCGATAAAGATATTTTTATATTCATATTTGAGAATATAATTTGCATATTCGGGATTCCAGCACAGTTGGTATCTGATAATGGAAAACAATTTGAAGGGCAGAATATAGAATTGCTACTCAATGCATTTAAGATAAAGTGTGGAAAATCTACTCTATATCCACAAGAAAATGGTCAAGATGAAGCAACCAATAAGACAATCGCAGACATCTTAAAAAATAAGCTAGAAGGATACCACATAGCATGGTGTGAACAGGTGCATAATACAATATGGTCCTACAATACAACCAGACGAGAAGCTACTGGAATGTCACCTTTTTGTTTGACATATGGAGTTGAAGCTGTGTTACCAACAGAAGTAGCTATTACCACAACAAAAAGGGAGGCTTGGGAAAGAAATCTAAGTGCTGGAATGATTTTAAATAAATTGGATGAATTAGAAGAAAAAAGAGAAAAAAACTTTGCAACATATGGAAAATTACCATCGAAGATTAGATCGTGAGTACAACAAACGTGTTAATAAACGTGAATTTCAACCTGGAGATTTAGTGCTGCGAGAAACACCAAGTTATCAGCGAGAGAATGGTGGAAAGTTGGCGAGAAAATGGGATGGACCATACATCATTAAAGAGATAGTTGGAACTGGGGCATACAAACTAATGGATCTTGAAGGAAGAGATGTTGGTCAAAGACTCGATAGACCATGGAATAGATTATTTCTGAAGAGGAATTATCAATAACATCTTCTGCGAGATAAGAAATACTGGTATGTTATATGATGAAACAGGTAATAAATTCTTCTATCTCTATTTACAACTGAAAAATTATTCTGATAACAAAGCACAACAAGATCAGCGAGCATCATCGCAAGAAAAGAGAATACAAATTTCGCAGAGATTAATAGAATGGGAATAACCTTTATGGCGTGCACCCTAGTTCGCGAATAAAATTTCGCAAGAGGCAAATATAAGACCTAATAGCACGTCATAGGAGGGGGTATCTCTTGACATGATTCAGGGGTAATGTTATACCGCTGCTGGATCCTGAGTCATGCATATGTTGGGGTTAAAGAAAACCTATCCGGGAAAGAGATCTTGGATGTCCAACTATATAAGGTTATACCCTGGTTGGGAGACCGAGAATCTCTTCCAAGAAGTGCTAAGTATGACCAAGGCGCTGAGGTACACGGTTGATCCAAGAGTGCCCGGGGTGTACGAAACTCCCTTGCCATTCTTGGTAAGTTTTGGCTATGATGCACTTGGCCTGAAGAAAACCCCACTTAGGGTGCAGTCTTGTAACTATAATCCATATAGGAATAAAGGATAAGAGGCTGCGAAAATAGCTGGTTGTTGGTAAATCTATATGGGAGGAGCTAGTCTTGTATGGCCGATGTGACCTCCTTGAAGGGGCAACCAGGGGGAAGATAAGGGCGGAACCCTCCATTAGGGAGTTGATAAGTATCTTAAGACGGCAATTTCATGGGGCTTTATGATCGCAAGGACATTTAGGCATGTCATATTGTCGCGTGACATAAATTATACAGAGGCAACAAGCCATAAGAGAAATGTTAAGATGAGATCAATGGGTTTTTACATGAAAGTGTAAAGACGTCCTGCGATTTCATCGCAAGACGACAATGTCATAAGGTTAAATTCTTGCAAGAGAGTTTATACTTATCATATTGTCGCAGAGATTTTGAAAGAACATAGATAAGACAAGATCAAAGGGTCTTTACATGCAAATGTTAATAAATCCTGCGATTTTGTCGCAGACAGAAAAAGTTTGGCAAAATAAGACCTTTAATTAGGAAGGCAAAATAAGACCAAAAGAATAATCTTACCAATTAACTATTCAATTTTAAGATTGCAGGAAATATTCATTCATCGCAGAACAATATATAAGAAGGAAAATTCTTAACATTGTAGATTCCTTCAGAATTTTTCAAAACATCGCAGCAGTATTCATTGTATCGCAGATATATTCATACTTTCGCGAATAATGCAACATCACAATTCCCTAAAGAAGATACAAAAAATAATTCACCATTTCAAGAAAGATAATGAAGGGCAAATAGGGGAATGGAGAAGTAACATTTCATTATCTTCCTTGAAAATATTCAAAGTAAACTAAGTTAAAAGTTAAATTCTAAATGTTTCAAAAGTTACATCGCTCGCAAGAAAGAAGAATGAAAAGTTAAATTCAAAGTAAACTAAGTTCGGTGATGGCCTCGCCAGATTCATTATTCTTGCTCGTCAGATTTATTATTTTTGCCAGAGTTATCAACTTCATCAGCATCCTTTTCACCACGATTCTCTTCTTCTTTTGATTCTTCATCAGCGATTACTTCGCCACTTGCAGTTACTTCTTTGGGAGGACTTATTTCTTCTTCTTCACCATCTTCTTGGGTGGTATTTTCTTCATCATTAGTAAACTATAAATCTTCATCCATGGGAAGAGGAAATTCATCATCATCAAGAGGGAGAGAATTGGAGAGCATAATCTCGTTCACAAGAATTTCAGCACTGAGGTGGACCTTGCGAAGGAAACCTCTATCACGATTCCTAATCTATATATTTTTAAAGTACTCGAGATAATCAAGTCTTTTTTCTGCTTTGTCGTGGGCTTCAAGATAATTGGAAAGAAGAGACTTGTTCTCTTTGCGAACTTTATCCAATTTGTTGGTAAGATCAGCAATGGTAGAATTTCTTTCAGATTCTGCGAGTGACAAAAGTGATAAAAGATCATTTAGTCAAAGATTGTGCAAGAAATGTAACACAAAATTTAACAGAAAGGTTAACAAGAGAGGCAGTCAATTGACTACCTTCTTTCTGCGAGGTCAAGTTTTGAATTAATGTAAAGAAACAGTTTCCCATTGATTCATAGGGTCATCAAATTTATCGCCAACCACACCCTTCAGACGAGATTTCATGTTTTCTTCTCTAGTGCGTAGATACAAGTTTTCCTTTGCTAGTAAAGAATGAGATTCCTTCAATTGAGAGCACTGGTCTTGAAGTTCGCTGGCCTTCAAACTAAGAGTTAACATACCTTTGATAAGTTTATCCTTCTCAGCAGCGGATGATTCAGTTACTTCCTTGAGCTCATTTTTAAGGGAACGAAGAGATTTCTCTTGATTATCGCATATCCTTTGTAGATTACTCAATCGCTGTGAAGAAATCGCCATCAAGCTTGAAAATCTATGTTTCTCTTGGGATAAAGTTCTATTTTCATCTGATAAAGATTCTACCGCCAGGTTAGACTTGGTTAATGAATATGAGAGACGAGAAATCTCGTTACTTAATAAACTTTGACTTCGCGATAATTGGTTATTCTCATTAGTAAGATTATCTATTTGATCAATCGAATATGTATGGAGATTATCTAATCTATTATACTGGTCCATCCAAGAATCTCTTTCGAAACGAGCTTCGTCAGCAATAGATTCAAATTTAAGTCTCTCCATGAAACGAGTCCGATTTGAAAGTAATATATGAATCAAGAATTTAAGAAAAAGAATTGAGTACAGAAGATATGAAAAGCAAAACAGAAAAACAAAAGAGCAGAGGCAAGAAAAATGTACCTTTCAGCTCGTCATTTTTTCTGCGAAGATTCTCGCAGTCTAGAGAAGAGTTGCGGAGCATATGATTCAAAGTCTCGCATTCAGCAGTTTTGAATTGAAGGCTTCTCTTCAGAGCTTCAACTTCATTTTCCATAGACGCTCGTAAAGCATTACAATCGGAGCCAAAATACTTGAGTAGAGTTTCGCAAGCTTCATATTTGAGAGGATCAGTAGAATACTTTCTAGCATTGTCTAAAATGTTGGACAAGATTTTAAAAGCAACATCAACACCTGCAAAAGTTTCATTTAACGAAGGAAGGGGTGTAGAAGGTGAAGTAGTAACGAGAGCAAGTTGACAATTTGAATCATTTGCGATGGTTGAGTTGTCAGGAGGAGGGGTATTTGGAAAAACAACAGTTGAAGGTAATAGAGGACTATAAGGAGTCTCAGTCAAAGCAATTTTAGAAGCTTGATTTGTCAAAGGGTCAGAAGAAGTAGAAGTATGGGCAGTGATATCCTCGCAGACAAAAGAAGAAAGATTTGGTTGCAATAATGTGGGAGTAGTCCTCACGGATGTTAGCGTGGGAATAGTGAGATTATCCCCATGAGTCTTAAAGTGGCGAGATCTCTTGGGAGGTTTAACAGGGTTCTCGTCATTCTGCGAATAATAATTCAGATAAGAAACAGAGGCAACAATACTGTTATTAAAAAATAGTGGGTGTTTCTTACTATCTTATCATTTGCAGAACTCCTCTTCTTCTTCTCAGCTGGCCTTTTGCGAATATTAGGGTTTTGAGTTGTGGATTGTGTGTTAGAGATAGTTCCGCTGAAAAGAAGATATAACATGGAAGTTATGAAGAATCAAATAAGAAAGGTTGGAGAATATAAGTAAAAATTGGTTTAAGTAAATATCATAAGTCAAGAAATATACCTTGGTGACTCCATTAAAACAGTAGCAGGAGAATATGAAGAAGAAGAAAAGTTGCAGACGGAAGAAGAAGTAAATAGATGAAGAAGATAAAGAAGCGGAAGAGGAAAATTAGTTCTAAAATTTAACTCTACCTTTTATAGGCAAAAAGGAGTTGACCTATTAATCAAAGACGTGTCAGTAAAAAGAGGAATTCACAACACGTGTAGGAGGTAAGGCTAGATTAACGGAATCTTGTCGAGAAGAAAATATAAGAGGGAAAGAAGTTGCGAGTATAATAAAGAGTATTGGTTCTCATGATCTTCTCTTCTTCGCAGAAAAGACATGAGAAGAGGCAAGATGTAGGACCAGAATATCGCTACAACACTATTTCTGCGATATTAACAACACTTTTGCGAGCGTCACAGAAGACTCTTTAACAACATTTCGCGAGCGTCACAGAATATCCAAAAGAAAGACATAAAAGCTAACGATGGAAGAGATACAAGAATATTATGTTTATTCTGCGATGGTCATCATTCTTGCGAGAAAGAACATTGTAGCGATCGTAATGAGATCGCAAAGTAGATCCGAAATAGGAGGAAAACTTAGTTGTCATCCACTATGTAAATCCCTATATAAAGGGTTCATTAGATTCAGAAAAGGATGATGTCTTTTTAAGAGTTGATAAGATTTTGAGGAGAGAGAAACTCTGGAAAGAAATTTGTACTTCTGAGTTCTTATATATTTTGTAAAGAATTCTAAAATTAGAATAATAAAAGTGTCGTTATTCATCTTCAAATATAATTCAATTTCTATAGATTCTTATCAAGGGTGTAGTGTAGGAATTCCTGCAACTACATTCCATTTGAACATTAAGAAGAGTTTTATGGAAGTTTGCTAGGGTCTTGGAGCCATTTTTAATGGCAAGATCTTTCTCGTCAATAAGATCACTATTCCTTTTTTTAAATCTATCTACTTCTTTCTTTGAATCAAGATAAAAGCGCTTATACTTGTTGGTCAAACCTAAATTGAATATGTGTTCAATTTTTAAGAGATTAAATTTGGATTTAAGTTCATCTATGGAGAGGGATTCAATCTTATCATCTGAGAAATTACTTAAAGAATTATTAAGGCAAGAAAGAAGGGTATTATCATCTACAGGGTCAGGAAAATATTGGAAGAGTGTAGCCTCATCAGTAAGACCATAAATATCTGCAAAAATGGTTGCTTGAATAAGCTGCGATAGGGTGAGAAGAATTAAAAGAGAAAATAAATAAATCATACCATATAGTTGTTGATAGCTTTATCAAGATCAGAGATTTTTTTCTTTTCAACTGAGGCTTCAGTCTCCAGCTGCTTATTTTTCCTGCGAAGCTCAATAACTTTAGCTTCTAGTTTTTCTTTATCTTGATGAAGATTAGAAGCTTTGTTTTCATAAGTAATACGCTTATTGTCTAAATCAGAATCAATAGCAAAAGCAGCTCTTCCAACCTGCGATAGAACTATATAAATTAATGTCTGACAAAAATATCAATAGATACACAAAAACGATGAACAAGTGAAAACATATCAAGCTTCCAAGTGAATTTAAAAGACTTGGAGTTAGCGATCTTGAAACCCCGCGAAGGGTATCACTGTCAGCTAGTATGGGAGCATCGCAGACATTGGCGAGGGACTGGGATATTTTATTAATATCTTCATCTCCATACTCATTTGGGATACCAAACATATTCTTGCCAAATTTTTTGGATAAATGAGCCATCGAAGAATCAGAAGAAGAATAATTCTTTATACAAGGGAAGCTGTTATCATTAAAATCCTCGTCATTGTTATCCTTTTCAAAATCAACACTTGGATTCTCTGGAATGGGTTGAGGAGTTGAAGAAGAAGAAGAAGGTTGGGTTTTCCTTTTCTTCAAAGGAGGATCGCCAGATTCTTCACTGCGAGGGGCAGAAGACTTTCCTTTAGGAGGAACAGTAGATTTATCCTGATTGCCAGATTCTTCACCGTGAGGGGAAGAAGATTTCCCTTTGGGAGGAACAGTAGATTTAACCTTTAAAGATTTATCCTTAGTTCTCACGAGTTTTATTGGTTCTAGTTCTTCGATTTCCTGCGAGCACAGATGAAGATAAGAAATAGGGGCAACAATATATTGTTAAAATTTAGGAGGAGATATTTCTTACTTCATCCGTGAAATATTTAAGAGCTAAAAAAGTGCTGGGTTTCCTAAAAGTTTGATAGCTGAGCTCCATTCTATCAATCTGAGAAAGGTCAAAATAATTAGCGAGAATATAAAAACATGAAGAAAATAGTGAATAATAATAATGCAAAAAGTTGAGAGGATATACTTCTTTAGATCTTTCAGGCCAGTTGAAGACCCATGGCTCATACTCTGAGAGATTCGCAGGTAATGGGAGAGAACCAGATATATAAGGACCTTCAAGACATAATGGAAAGATAAACCACTTATCATCGCTGGAGTGGAGAGGGCCTTGATTGGTAGGTGTATGCCAATCAATGTCTAACATAAGAGCCTCATCATCAGCGATCTTTTCTTTCTTCAAGCTGACACCCCAGCAAGTACTATCCCTCTTCATAGGAACTATCTTGTAATTTTTGAAGAAATTCTCCAAAGTATAATCTGCAGAGACAATGGGAACATCCTTAAATTGAGGATTCTTCGGAGCTTCAGGATTGAGAGATCCTTTATCAGCACCGCGAGAAGCATATTCAGGTAGAAATCTGATACAATCTCCACCTAATTGATATATCGCTCGCGAGAATCTCTCGTCAGATATTATTTGATAGAATAATGGGAGTTCTGGGTCATAGAGAGGAAGGGGAAGGCCAGCTTCAAGTTGACCTAGCGATACTATAATTTTCTGGCGAGAGCATTGATGATCAGAAAATAGTTTGATAGAAAGTTCAGATTTAGGGCTTTGACCTGGAATTGTAGACAAGGTAAAACCTTTACTTTTGAGCTTTTCTCGCATCTCATTAAAAGCAGTCAAGTTTTTAGCACCAACGACAACCATTTTTGAGTATGGTAATGAAAGAAAAGGTTGAAAAATAAGAAAGAAATCACAACGATGACGATCGCAATTTACGGAAGAACAGTAAACTTGCAGAGAAGATACGCAGAGAAAGAAGAAGAAAGTAAAAAGAGGAAAAGAAAAGAATGAAAGGAGTATTTATAGAAGAAGAGATTTCTCGAGAAGATAAATGCAATAAATGCAAAGAAAAGAAATGAACGGTCAGATCGCAGCGATTAGAAATGACGTGTCAAAGATTTATTGGAAGAAAGAATGCATGAAAACAGTTGGTGAAGGATATAGAAACATGTCAGAACAGAGATCGGTGTGAAAAGATAAGTAGTTGCATCATTTAGTTCTCATGATCTTCTCTTCTTCGCAGAAAAAACATGAGAAGAGGCAAGATGTAGGACCAGAATATCGCCACAACGATATTCTTGCGATATTAACAACACTCCCAGCGATCATCACCGAACGATCTTCGACTACACTTCACGAGTGTCACAAAAGCCTTCAAAAGAATGACGTAATAACTGACGATTGAAGAAAACTTAAGAAAAGTATGTTTGTTCTGCGATGGTTACAAAACTTGCGAGATTTAACATTGTAACTATCGCGGTACAATCCCAGAATCAACCCGAAATAAGAGGGAAACTTAGCTGTCATCCACTATGTAACTACCCTATAAATATAGACCCAATGTATCCAGATGTATTTTTGAGAGTTAAGAAAGTCTTGAGGAGAGAGAAACTTCAAGAGAATAGTTGTAATCTTGAATTCTTCCATTTCTGTAAACATTTCTGAAACCAAAATAATAAAGTGTCGTTTTCCATCTTCAATTATGAGTTGATTATAACAAAATCTTAACAAGGGTGTAGTGTGGGAATTCCTGCAACTACAAACATCTTGCCTCTTTTTTCTTGAATATTGCTTGAAAGGAAATCTTTAAGAAAAAATCTGTTGTTGTAGTAGTCTTTGATCTTTGCTGATGATGGAACGAGCGAAAGAATATTGTACTTGAAAAGTACGTACTTGCCTCTATTCTTTTGTAAAGTTCCAGATCTTTGCGAAGTAAATAATAAGTATCAACTCTTGAAGTATAGGAATTATGAAATATCCATGAAAAAATATAAGAAGTACTCAATCCTCAAAATATAAGAAGTATCCATCCTTGAATGAAAGTCATAAGTATTGCCTCTATTCATGCGAAATTATTATTTCATTTTTGGTGAAAATTCTTGTCCATTTTTGAAATGATTCTTGCCAAGAAGATAAAGAACATAAAATGTTTGCTTGGTAATCCATAGTTGCCTCTGTTCTTTATCTATGAAGGTAGAATCCTTTAGAAAATGTTAAATGAACGAATTGTTTCTTTATTCTTATCTTGCCTCTGCCTCATGTGATACCTCTTTAAGAAAATAATCATAATCACATCTCCTGCGAGATTCTGAATAATCTGCGAATTTATGAATAACCCTGCGAAATCATGAATAGTGCTCCTGAAATAGTGCCGCGAAATTATGAATAGTGTTGCAAAAATGCAAATAATCCTTCTGAGAGACTCTGAATAATATTTCTGAGAAATTATGAATAATACTTCTGAGAGATTCTGAATAGTATTTCTTAGAGATTCTAAATAGTACTTGCTATCTCTTTTGCGATGAACAAATCTTTCCCGCCTTCTTAAAAGAAAATAGTTAATGTTTGAGATTATTCTATTGGTATTATTTTGCCTTCCTAGTTAAAGGTCTTATTTTGCCAATTTTTCTTTTTTGCGACAAAATCGCAGGACGTTCTTACATTTATATGCAAAAACCCATTGATCATGCCTTATCCTTTTTTTTTCAATTTTTTTGCGATAATATGACAGGCCTAAGTTCTCTTGCGAGAACGAAGTCCCATGATATTTCCCTCTTGCGATGAAATCGCAGGACGTCTTTACACTTTCATGTAAAAACCCATTGATCTCATCTTATCTTTTTCTCTTGGCTTTTGCCTCTGCATAATATTTGTCACGCGACAATATGACAGGCCTAAATGTTCTTGCTAACGTAAAGCCCCATGACATTGCCGTCTTTAGACACTTATAAGATCTCTAATGTAGGGTGCCGCCCTTATATTCCCCCTGGTTTCCCCTTCAAGGAGGGTACACCGACCATACAAGACTAGCTCCGCCCATCCGGATTTACCAACAACCAGTTATTTTCGCAACCTCTTGTCCGTTATGCCTATATGGCTTATAGTTACAATAGTACTGCACCCTAAGTGGGGTTTTCTTCGGGTCGAGTGCATCATAGCCAAGACTTACCAAGAATAGACAGGGTAGGTTCGTCTGTCCCTGGCATCCTTGGCTCAACCGTGTACCTCGGCGCCTTGGTCATACTCTGCACTCCTTAGAAGAGACCCTCGGTCGTCCAACCAGGGTATAACCTTATATAATTGGAAATCCAAAGTATCTCTCCTGGATAGGTATCTCAAAGAGATGGACCCCAATCTCCGTGACTCAGGTTCCAGCAGCGGTATAGCCTTATCCCTGAACCACGCAAATATATACCCCCTTATATGACGCACTTTAGGTCTTATATTTGCCTCTTGCAAAATTGTATCCGCGAACTAGGGTGTACGCCATATAGGTTCGTCCCATTCTTATGTCTCTGCGAAATTTTATTCGCGTCTCTGCGAAATTTTCGTGTTTCTTTATTCTTTCATTTCTGTCATTTCTTTCAATTCTTTGCGAAATATCCGCGCGAAATAATCATCATCTCTCTTCTTTGCGAATTTGTAGCATACTTGTGAAATTAACTCAAAATGCAAAAAGTAATGAATTTGGGGAGAATTGATCCTGCGACATCCAACTCGTTCTTTTCGCTAATTACCAATATGTTACTTCTCTTGTGTGAAATGAATGCAGCATGCTGAAACGTGACCTCATTCACCCTTTAGAAAAGTATATTACAAATATGAGGTGGTTGAGAAGTGAGCTTGCGACATCCAACTTGTTTAACTTGCTGGTGACCATCCGTTCTGCTTCTTTCTTGCTAAAGTAATGACTTTGCCTTTTACTTGCTAAATATGAGGCAAATGTCTTATTTGCTACTAAAGAATTCGCAAAATAGTACACTGGATGAGAGATTTGAACCCTGGTCTATAACTTGCTTTCTCCAACTCGAACCACCTTTGCGAACATTTGTTTGTATTAGGGTAGTAAGCTTCGCAGAACGTATTCTTATTTAATCGTTCTTTGCACAAACTTTGTTTTCTTCTGTTCTTTTTCTTCTCCTGCCTAATTTTAGATGTGGGTTTAACACTTACATATCTTTCTATATATCTCTCTCTGTAACGTAACTTCTCCTATTTTTATGAAGAAATGAAGTTTAATATTTGCTCAAATGTTCATAGTTTTGCCCATGCCTATCTCCTTTTCTCATACGTTAATCTTTGCTCATATGTCTGCGAAGAGAACAAACTATTTCGCTTGGAGGTCTGACGAAGTAAATTTCGTATATAACTCTTCTTCCCTACTGATCTTCGCTAGAATTTTATCCTTCACAGCCTGATTTCTAACAAAGTTCCTAAATGTATGGAGAGATTCATTTGCTCCCGTGTATGATACGGTAAAGAGAATTGTCCTTTGTTCACTGCGGAAACTTCACTGATGAGCTGCGATAACTTCGCCGGAACTTTGTTGTACTCCATTCCCTATTTCCAGTATTGATTACAAAATAAAGTTTGTGAAGCCTTGTTGGCGTTTTTATATCTTCGCTGATGAGTTTTGAAATTTGTTTGTCTGACAAACTTGTAGCTTTGTTGATTTTCTTCCGTGAACTCATCATTCACTGTTGGTTTTGTTGCAAAGGAGACTAACAGTAGTAAGGATTTCTTGACTTTCTAGGTTATGATTCGTTGCAAATGTTCGCAAAATAAATGCCTGCGAAGGGAATGTTTATGCGATGTAAACATTTGAGGAAAAAAAATTCTATGTGAAGTGAAACTCGATCCCGAGCAAACTATTATCCTCTTCTTCGCTGGTATTTTATTCCTTCTCAGAAGTAAACAAATTTCTTCATTTGCTGTTAACAATTTTTTGTTTTCTTCTCTGTGGAAAATAATCACAGGTTTATCTTTGTCCTAGCTTTTGGTTCCTCATGTGGGTTGTTGATGATTTCTTGAGTTTGTAATGCTTCTTTCATATTCACCGTTGGCAGTTCAAGCACCGAAAACTTGTCGTTGCTCTTGAACTCTTTATTAGTTGGTCCTTATGCTTAGGGAAATGATTGAACCTCCATTTTGGATTGTACTGCTCTTCACTTTTTAGTTGGGTTCTTGGTGATTTTTTCTCGGTCACCATTACTATTGCCTTGGTTTCTTCTTTAGTTTATGAACTGTATGCTTGAAAAGTGCATTTCTAGTACGTAATTGTATTTTTCATGAATTATGAACTTCGCAGGAATTATGAACTTCACAGGTACTAATTGTTTTTGTTGATTAGTATCCTTTGTTGTTACATTCTTCCATTTGTCAAGTAGCGTCCACTTCTTAGCCCTTATGTGTGTTTTATCTGCCCTGTGCGACTCTTTCTCTCCATTTTCCATCGCATCTACAAGAATTTCTCCCATGCTAACTTCTTTACTTGTACGTCTTTGTTTGTATTTTGTGCTTCCTCTGCATTCTGCGTCTTTCTTCTTCTTTATGAAAACTGTTCTTTGATCAATATTGTTGATCTTGTTCGTGATAAAAATAGTGCTTCCTTTATCGTTAGATGATTGAACCGTTTGTACGTTCCTCCCCTGCTGTAGGTGAAGCTTTCTGTTCGATTTTATTTTCCTCCTTGTTGATGTTCTAATGACTTCCCTTCGCCTGTACTTTGTTTTCTTATGTTGGTTGTTGTTCATATTGCTATTATTTTTTGCTATCTATACATGCCCCTATGAATTTTAGTTATCAGTTAATTGTTGCATGGAAGGAAGCGAAAGAATATACAATTGCATCATTATTTCTATTTATAATAATCAACTCTACTAGTGCTCATTTCTATCTTGAGGATTGTTAAAATCAGAGATAAGAAGAAGAGGGTACTTCCCTTTCGTTTGCGTTGCTCGCTGGATTGTTGGGATGAATTCAATCCATCCTTTGTTGGGTTGTTCGTCATGGTTTGTGAACCCTGCGAATTTCTTTATTTGATGAACTTTGATCTTCGCCTGACATTTTAACTTCGCAGAAACTAATTGATGCGGACTGAAGTGATTGCCTTATTCCGTCTTTTGTTGTTCATAACTTTTTATTCTTTACATCTTCCTTCATCTTTACGTGATGATCTATGCACCTTGTTTTATTGATAAGAGTAAACTTCGCAGAACCTCCTCACAGGTTGGCTTAACTTCCGAAGAAAATTTACTTCGCAGGAATTGTTATTCTTCAAAAGTTAGCTGCACATATATGTTGTGAAGTTTTGACGAAGAATTCCATTATTTGTATTCGCATGAAGCAAGTCTTTGCTTTACCTTTTGAGAGCACTTATTCATTTCCCTTCGGTCTTATCTTTTCACGTATGAAGAATTTTAAACGCCCTTAGTCAATTGTAGGGTTGGTTTTGAATGCTCTTGTGCGAAATTATCGCACTGTCTTGTCCTATTCCTTAATACCTGGTTCCACCACTAACTGCTGCTGTTTAGTAATTTTTCAATCATACCGCTGCAATGAATTGACCATCTTAGTGAATTAGGTATACATGTTTTAAACAGGGTTCACCAAATAGTGGATTATCATCTTGATTTTACAAAATTCCCAAATCCAATCGAAGTTAACCATGAATTTTCAATTGAAGAAAATTAAATTTCTGTTTAAAAGGAAAATTAGTTTTGAAAAGATCTTTTATTCAAATTTTCATTTTAAATATCCCATATCTGAAACATAAAGCAAAAAATGAGTATATGAGAAGCGATTGTTGATGCAGCCTATGTATATTTCACTTTGCTTGACGATCTCCCGATATCTAATCTCTCTTCCTGAACTACTAGGATGCGTTTGTTGTTTGAAGATGCAGAAACTCCAGGAACTTCCATTTTTTCCTTTAAAGCTCATAGATTCGGTAGAATTCATCACCAACAGTAACCAATTTTCCTAAACTTTCTTGAACCAACAAGATTAGGCCCTGTTTCTAGCGCCAAAATGTAGTTGCAGGAATTCCTACAACACACCCATTATAATATCTTGATAATAATTTCTAGATCTAGATATAAAAATGGTAATAAAAATACTAAAATTATAAACGGACACAAAGATTTTTACATGGTTCGATCAATTTGATCTACATCCATGATTCTTCACTATGATTATTTAAATTTACATTTGATTTACATTGATATTCACCATTAATGGAGTTCTAGATCTAGTTTTTAGGGAAGAAGATGATAAAGAAAAATACATTCTCTCTCTCTTACTAAAATTGTCTCTCTCCTTTTCTCTTTCCTTCTCTCCTCTTTATATAGATGTTTACATAATGGATGACAGCTCACACTTCCCCTATTTTAGGATCCCTTTCCACACTCTCGCAAGCTTTCTCCATATTCTCTCGAGCTCCTGCCTTGTTCTCTCGAGATTTCTCTACAACCGCAAAATCTTCACATCTTTCTCGTGTTTTATACTGTCGTTGTCTATTACATCATTAATTTGCGACATTTGCAATGTGTTGTTGAAGAGCTCGCAGAAATGTCGTTATAAATTTCACAAGAGTATTGTTGTGGCGATATTCTGATCCTACAACTCATTATAATCATCTTCATACATATCCGCATATTCATCTTTATCTTCATCTGAAGCATAATTACCACCAGGAACAAACTTAATAGGAGTTTGAGGTTTTTTGTTTGTTACAACAACTCCCTTTTTTCATTAAAATACTCTTTTCTATAGGATGGATTTTTAATAAAGTTAGTCATAACTTCATCATTCTTAATGTTTCCTACCTCTTTAAGCTCCTCGTCATTGAGAATATTTTTTATCCTTGGTTGCCTTATAGTTTCTAGCCTGTCAAGAAAAGCATTCTTCCTTCCTGTATCATTAGTTTCAGTTGAACTATCTTATGGAAATATGAAGAAATAATTTAAGTCATTTTTACGAAAGCTAAGTGTGTACAGCTACCTAGGCTTTTCGACAAAAATTAGTTTCTGTTCTAGAGACCTTCAATGGAGTCAGACATAGACAGATGATGACTCATTAGAATGTTTACAAAACATGTACCAATATCTTATGAAAAAATCAAGAAATAATTTGGGTCATTTTTACGGAAGCAAAGCATGTAGTTCCTAGGCTTTTCGCCAAAAATTAGTTTCTTCTCTAGAGACCTTCTATTGAGTCAGACATAGACAAATGATGATTTATTAGAAAGTTTACAAACCATGTACCAATATCTTATGTAACTATCAAGAAATAATTTGGGTCATTTTTACGAAAGCAAAGCGTGTACAACTACCTAGGCTTTTCGTCAAAAATTAGTTTATGCTCTATAGACCTTCAATTGAGTCAGACATGGACAGATGATGACTCATTAGAATGTTTACAAACCATGTACCGATATCTTATGAAAAAATCAAGAAATAATTTGGGTCAGATTTACGGAAGCAAAGCGTGTAGTGCCTAGGATTTTCGTCAAAAATTAGTTTCTGCTCTAGAGATCTTCAATTGAGTCAGACATAGACAGATGATGACTCATTAGAATGTTTACAAACCATGTACCAATATCATATGAAAAAATCAAGAAATAATTTTGGTCGTTTTCACGGAAGCAAAGCGTGTACAACTGCCTAGGCTTTTCGTCAAAAAATAGTTTCTGCTCTAGAGACCTTCAATTGAGTCAGACATATACAAATGATGAATCATTAAAATGTTTACAAACCATGTACCAATATCTTATGAAAAAATCAAAAAATAATTTGGGTCGTTTTCACGGAAGCAAAGCGTGTAAGCAGCCTAGGCTTTTCGTCAAAAATTAGTTTCTTCTCTAGAGACCATCAATTGAGTCAGACATAGACAAAAGATGACTCATTAGAATGTTTACAAACCATGTACCAATATCTTATGAAAAAATCAAGAAATAATTTGGGTCATTTTTACGAAAGCTAAGTGTGTACAGACCTAGGCTTTTCGACAAAAATTAGTATCTTCTCTAGAAACCTTCAATGGAGTCAGACATAGACAGATGATGACTCATTAGAATGTTTACAAACCATGTACCAATATCTTATGAAAAAATCAAGAAATAATTTGGGTCATTTTTACGGAAGCAAAGCATGTAGTGCCTAGGTTTTTCGTCAAAAATTAGTTTCTCCTCTAGAGACCTTCAATTGAGTTAGACATAGAAAAATGATGACTCATTAGAATGTTTACAAACCATGTACCAATATCTTATGAAAAAATCAAGAAATAATTTGGGTCGTTTTCACGGAGCAAAGCGTGTACATCAGCCTAGGCTTTTCGTCAAAAATTAGTTTCTGATCTAGAGACCTTCAATTGAGTCATACATAGACAAATGATGACTCATTAGAATGTTCAAAAACCATGTACCAATATCTAATGAAAAAATCAAGAAATAATTTGGGTCGTTTTCACGGAAGCAAAGCGTGTACAGCAGCCTAGGCTTTTCGTCAAAAATTAGTTTCTGATCTAGAGACCTTCAATTGAGTCATACATAGACAAATGATGACTCATTAGAATGTTTACAAACCATGTACCAATATCTTATGAAACAATCAAGAAATAATTTGGGTCGTTTTCATGGAAGCAAAGCGTGTACAGCAGCCTAGGATTTTCGTTAAAATTTAGTTTCTGCTCTAGAGACCTTCAATTGAGTCGTACATAGACAAATGATAACTCAATAGAATGTTTACAAACCATGTAACAATATCTTATGAAAAAATCAGGACATAATTTGGGTCATTTTCACGGAAGCAGACCGTGTACAAATATCTTATGAAAAAATTAGTTTATGCTCTAGAGACCTTCTACTGAGTCAGACATAGACAAATGATGACTCATTAGAAAGTTTACAAACCATGTACCAATATATTATGTAAATATCAAGAATTAATTTCTGTCATTTTTACGAAAGCTAAGTGTGTACAGCTACCTAGGCTTTTCGACAAAAATTAGTTTCTGCTCTTTAGACCTTCAATGTAGTCATACATAGACAGATGATGACTCATTAGAATGTTTACAAACCATGTACCAATATCTTATGAAAAAATCAAGAAATAATTTGGGTCATTTTTACGGAAGCAAAGCATGTAGTGCCTAGGCTTTTCGTCAAAAATTAGTTTTTGCTCTAGAGACCTTCAATTGAGTTAGACATAGACAAATGATAACTCATTATAATGTTTACAAACCATGTAACAATATCTTATGAAAAAATCAAGAAATAATTTGGGTCATTTTCACGGAAGCAAAACTTGTACAAATATCTTATGAAAAAAATTAGTTTCTGCTCTAGACACCTTCTATTGAGACAGACATAGACAAATGATGACTCATTAGAAAGTTTACAAACCATGTACCAATATCTTATGTAAATATCAAGAAATAATTTGGGTCATTTTTACGAAAGCTAAGTGTGTACATCTACCTAGGCTTTTCGACAAAAATTAGTTTCTGCTCTTGAGACCTTCAATAGAGTCAGACATAGACAGATGATGACTCATTAGAATGTTTACAAACCATGTACCAATATCTTATGAAAAAATCAAGAAATAATTTGGGTCATTTTTACGGAAGCAAAGCATGTAGTGCCTAGGCTTTTCGTCAAAAATTAGTTTCTGCTCTAGAGACCTTCAATTGAGTTAGACATAGACAAATAATGACTCATTAGAATGTTTACAAACCGTGTACTAATATCTTATGAAAAATCAAGAAATAATTTTGGTCGTTTTCACGAAAGCAAAGCGTGTACAGCTGCCTAGGCTTTTCGTCAGTTTCTGATCTAGAGACCTTCAATTGAGTCAGACATAAACAAATGATGACTCATTAGAATGTTTACAAACCATGTACCGATATCTTATGAAAAAATCAAGAAATAATATGGGTCGTTTTCACGGAAGTAAAGCATGTACAGCAGCCTAGGCTTTTCGTCAAAAATAAGTTTCTGCTCTAGAGACCTTCAATTGAGTCGGACATAGACAAGTGATAACTCATTAGAATGTTTACAAACCATGTAACAATATCTTATGAAAAAATCAGGAAATAATTTGGGTCATTTTCACGGAAGCAGAACGTGTACAAATATCTTATGAAAAAATTAGTTTCTGCTCTAGAGACCTTCTATTGAGTCATACATAGACAAATAATGACTCATTAGAAAGTTTACAAACCATGTACCAATATATTATGTATATATCAAGAATTAATTTCTGTCATTTTTACGAAAGCTAAGTGTGTACATCTACCTAGGCTTTTCGACAAAAATTATTATCTTCTCTAGAGACCTTCAATGGAGTCAGACATAGACATATGATGACTCATTAGAATGTTTACAAACCATGTACCAATATCTTATGAAAAAATAAATAAATAATTTGGGTCATTTTTACGGAAGCAAAGCATGTAGTGCCTAGGCTTTTCGTCAAAAATTAGTTTCTCCTCTAGAGACCTTCAATTGAGTTAGACATAGAAAGATGATGACTCATTAGAATGTTTACAAACCGTGTACCAATTTCTTATGAAAAAATCAAGAAATAATTTTGGTCGTTTTCACGGAAGCAAAGCGTGTACAGCTGCCTAGGATTTTCGTCAAAAAATAGTTTTTGCTCTAGAGACCTTCAATTGAGTCAGACATAGACAAATGATGAATCATTAGAATGTTTACAAACCAAGTACCAATATCTTATGAAAAAATCAAGAAATAATTTGGGTCATTTTCACGGAAGCAAAGCGTGTACAGCAGCCTAGGCTTTTCGTCAGTTTCTGATCTAGAGACCTTCAATTGAGTCAGACATAGACAAATGATGACTCATTAGAATGTTTACAAACCATGTACCAATATCTTATGAAAAAATCAAGAAATAATATGGGTCGTTTTCACGGAAGCAAAGCGTGTACAGCAACCTAGGCTTTTCGTCAAAAATTAGTTTCTGCTCTAGAGACCTTAATTGAGTCGGACATAGACAAATGATAACTCATTAGAATGTTTACAAACCATGTTGTAGGGTCAGAATATTGTCACAACAATATTCCTGCGAAATAGACAACAATACTATGATACATCGATAATAAACGACTGTTCTGCGACACATCAATGATATTCTGCGAGACATCCAAAGATGACTTAAACAATGACGTAACGACTGAAAAAGACGAAAACACGAAGAAAGTGTGACATGTTTGTGATATATCAATAAAACCTGCGAAATATAAAGGCGGTGCCAACTGCGATTTATCGCAGTAATTAAGATCCGAAATTGAAGGGAATCTTAGCTGTAAATGAGCTGTAATCCATTATGTAAATACCTATATAAAGGAGATGAGTAGTTTGAGAGAGGGTAATGAATTTTTGAGTGTTAGGAAAGTTTTAGGAGAGAGAGAAAATATTTATCAAGTGTTCTGTGTTCTTGATTTCTGTAATTCCTTAAAGATCAAATTAATAAAAAGTGTCCTTAATCTTCAAATTATGTCATAGATGTTGGTAAATTCTTGAATAGGGTGTAGTGTGGGAATTCCTGCAACTACATATTGGCGCCCAGAAACAGGGATTGAAGAGGTGAAAATCAAAGTAAAAGTTAAGTAAAAGAGAGAAATTATTCAAGAATTAGAAGAGTATTAAAAAATTTGGTAAAGAAAAGATGATTGAAATCAAAGATAATCAAAAGAAATTAGAGTGTGATGTAATAACAAAAATGATGATAGATAAATTCCATGAAGATATTAGAGGAAGGATACACAAGCGACATTTTGAAGGAAATAAAATCTTGACGGTAGATGAGACATCACCGCTAAAATATTGGGAAAAACAGAAGATCACATTCACGGCAGCAGAAATTCCGAAAGAGAATTTAAGTCATACATCTCCATTGGTGATCACAGTGTCTGTTGTACCAACAAGAAAAGAGAAATCAAAGAAGATCTACTGAAGTGTGGGCTGAATAGGACTCGGACAGACGCAGAAGTTCTGTGGATATAATGTTTTACCACACATTCAAGAAAATGGGATACAAAGATGAAGAAATGCTTAGCCCAACATATCACATTCATGGATTTGGAAAATCTCTAACAAAACCTAAAGGTGAAATTATAGTGCGAATTCCGCTGGGGGAAATAGAGACGCAGGTCACTCTGAGCGTGGTGGATGTGAAATCACCTTATAACATGTTGTTGGGAAGACCTTGGATACATGCAATCAAGGATGTATCATCAACTCTACATCAGTGTTTAAAGTTCCCTATGCCTAGTGGAATTGGCGAAATTAGAGGAGATGCAGATTATGCAGCGTTATGTTTCCAAAATGAAGTAAGGAATCGTGAAAATCAAATTCAGTTGCGAAAACAGCACAGAAAAATGAGGAGAGAAGAAAAGAAAGAAGAAGAATTCAAGATTTACATGATAAAATCAGAAGAAGGAAAAGGAATATTTGGCGATATGTCGCAAGAAAATGATGAACCAGTGGAGGTAATAAAGGCACCAACACCAATGGGAGAACATGAAGCTAGTTATACTACAGCAGAACCAACAAAAGAAGTAAATGTTGGAAGTGAAGAAGATCCAAAGATACTGAAAATTGGAACTAAGATGGATGTGGAGGAAGAAGAGCAAACTGTAAACCTTCATGAGAATACAGAGATATTTTTGCATGAAATATGGATGAGATGCCTGGAATAGATCCATCTGTTGCGTGCCATAGATTGGAGATTAACAAAAATATGAGACCAATCAAACAAAGGATAAGAAAGATTGCAACTACTTATCATGCCAAGATAGAAGAAGAATTGCAAAAGATGCTCGATGCAGGAATTATAAGGAAAGCGAAATATCCAGAATGGATCGCCAATATGGTAGTAGTTCCCAAGAAAAACAAGGGGATAAGAATTTGCATCGATTTTACTGATTTAAATAAAGCTTGTCCCAAAGATAGTTTTCCCTTACCAGATATCCCGCAGATGGTGGAATCTGCCGCAGGAAATGATCGAATATCTTCGTTGGATGGATACAAGGGCTATAATCAAATCCCGCTGGCAGAAGAAGATCAAGAACATACTGCATTTTTTTCTCCTAGAGGATTATATTTCTACACAAAGATGCCTTTTGGGTTACGAAATGCAGGGGCAACATACCAAAGAATGGTGGAAAAAGTATTCGCAAAATGGATACATAAAACTTTAGAGGTATATGTGGATGATATGTTGGTAAAAAGCAAAGAAGCTAAAATCATGTGCAATACTTAAGGGAAATTTTTGATCAGATGCGGCTTTTTAATATCAAAGTAAATCCTGAGAAATGTACTTTCGGAGTATCATCTGGGAAGTTCTTGGGATATATTGTATCAAAAGAAGGAATACAAGTTAACCCTGAAAAGGTGCAAGCAGTTCGGGATATGCCAACTCCAGCAACAGTAAAAGATGTGCAAAAATTGAATGGACTTTTAGCATCACTAGGAAGATTTATTTCGCGATCATCAGATAAATGCAAGCATTTCTTCAACATACTAAAGAAGGGAACAAAATTTAAATGGACAGACGAATGTAAGAGAGATTTTCAAGGAATAAAGGAATATTTGATGAATATATCCATATTACAGAAGGCTGAACCAGGAGAAGAATTTCTGATATATCTTGCGACAACTCCACATGCTTTAAGTGCATTTTTTTGCGAAATGACGCAGGAGTTGAAAAACCTATTTACTACATCAAGAAAACATTTAATGCTGCGAGAAAATTATTCAAGATTGAAAAACTAATTTTGGCATTAGTTTATGCAGCCTCTAAACTTCGCATATATTTCCAAGCGCATAAAATCAAAGTATTAACAAAAGTACCAATCGAGTCAGTAATGAAAAATTCAAAAAGATCAGGCAGAGTCGAAAGATGGAATGCACAAGTGGGGCATTTTGAGATCCAATATGCAATTTTATCTTCGCCAAAATCTCAAATAGTCGCAGAATTTCTCGCAGAATTTCCTTTGGAGGATGATGAAGTCAGAGAAGACATGATGGATATAGAAGAAGAATATGGGGATCCTAGAGATCTTTTAACAGAACCAAATAGGTGGGAGATATTAGTGGATGGATCGTCTAATGGAGAAGTAAATGGAGTGGGAGTCGTTTTTATTTCGCCATAAGGTGCAAAAATGGCATTTGCATTTCGATTGGAATTCAAGTCTACCAATAATGAGACCGAATATGAGGATGTAGTACATGCCCTAAGATTTGTGATAGAAATGAAGGTAGAGAATGCAAGAATTACTAGTGATTCACAGTTGATTATTCGCCAAATTGAAGGGGAATATGCAACTAATGATATATCTTTGAAAAAATATAAGAAACTTGTAGAAGAATTATCTTCGAAAATACCAAAACTTAAATGGAGGCATATTTCAAGAAGAGATAATAGGCTTGCAGATGCTTTTGCGTTCATATCAAGTATGATGGTAGATCCGACTGCGAGAAATATAAAAATACAAACACTCATAGCACCATCAATTAATAAAGAAGAAGAAGAGGAAGCTGAGGCAATGGTAGTAGCAAATAATGGCGAAGAATCAAGCCGAATTATCGCAGATTGGCATGCGGAAATTCACGCATATCTAGCAAGGGGGGAGATACCAAGAAACAGATTGGAAGCACATAAATTAAAAAGTAGAGAAACATATTATGATTTAAGAGATGGGGTATTATATCGAAAATCTTTAAATGGGCCTTCCCTCAGATGTTTGACACAAGAAGAAGGAAAACAGATATTAAAAATGCTGCATAGTGGGGATGCTGGTAATCACAGCGGTGGAAGATCATTAGCATACATAACTAAAATGCAAGGTTATTATTGGCCATATATGCATGAAGATGCAAAGAATTTATCAAGAAGTTGCGAAGAATGTCAGCGATTTGCAAAAAGAATACATGCACCAGGTGAAACATTAACTTCTTCAAAATATGTTTGGCCATTTGGAAAGTGGGGTCTAGATATTGTGGGACCATTTGTACCAGGAACCGGGAAAAAGAGATACTTAATTATCGCAACAGATTACTTCACAAAATGGGCAGAAGTTAAAGCGGTACAACATATTCGTGATAAGGACATTTTCACATTTATATTTGAAAATATCATTTGTAGATTCGGAATTCCAAAGACAATTGGTGTCGATAATGGAAAACAATTTGAAGGACAAAATATAGAGATGTTACTTAATGCATTCAAGATAAAATGTGGAAAATCAACTCCTTTATATCCACAGTCCAATGGTCAAGCTGAAACAACTAACAAAACAATTGCAGATATTCTCAAAAAGAAGTTAGAAGGGCATCATAGAACATGGTGTCAACAAGTCCATAATGCAGTTTGGGCTTATAATACAACACGAAGAGAAGCAACTGGAGTATCACCATTTTGTTTAACATATGGGGTTGAGGCAGTATTACCAACAGAAGTTGTTATTCCTACAACAAAAAGAGAAGCCTGGGAAAAGAATCTTAGTGCTGGTATGATTCTAGACAAGCTTGATGAGGTAGAAGAGAAGATAGAAAAAGCACTACAACATATGGAAAACTACCATCGCAGATTATCTCGTGAATATAACAAACGAGTAAAGAAGCGGGAATTCCAAGTTGGAGATTTAGTTCTGCGAGAAACACCAGAATATCAGCGAGAAAATGGAGGAAAATTAACGAAAAAATGGGATGGGCTATATATAATCAAAGAAATAGTTGGAACTGGAGCATATAAATTAATGGATCCAGAAGGAAGAGACATGGGTCAAAGACTGGGTAGACCATGGAATAGACAATATCTAAGAAAATATTATCAATAAGGATTTGAAAGACTAGAATGAAGGGATTACACGCAAGAAATTGCGAGAGAATAAAAGAAATGTTCTGCAAAAACAAAGTTGGCTGAATATAAAAGCTATTTTCCGCAATAATTTGCAAGATAATTAAAAATTCTAATGCAAAAGCATATAAGATGGGCGAAAATCGCCTAAAAATATATAAGAACGGGACGAACCTTTGTGGCGTACACCCTAGTTCGCGGATTCTATTCCGTAAGAGGCAATGTCCTTAAAGTGCGTCATAAGGGGGGTATCTCTTCGCATGGCTATGGGAAAGGCTATACCGCTGCTGGAACCTAGTCATGGAGATTTTGGATTATAGAAAATCCATCCGGGAGAGATAACTTGGACTCCCAACTATATAAGGTTATACCCTGGTTGGGCGCCCGAGAGTTTCTCCTAAGGAATGCAACGTATGATCAAGGCGCCGAGGTACACGGTTGAGCTGTGGGTGCCCGGGATGGATGAACCTACCCTGGCCATCCATGGCAAGTATTGGATTACGATGTGTTCGGCCCGAAGAAAACCCCACTTAGGGTGCAGTCTTGTAACTATAAGCCATATAAGGGATAAAGGACAAGGCTGCGAAAACAACTGGTTGTTGGCAGAACCGGATGGGAAAGTTCTAGTCTTGTATGGCCGATGTATAATCCTTGAAGGGGAAACCGGGGGGAGAGATAAGGGCGATACCCTCCATTAGGGAGCGGTATATCAAAAAAGACGGCAATGTCATGGGGCTTTATATTCGCAAGAATATTTAGACCCGTCATATTATCGCGTGACAGAGACAGCAATGTCATGGGACTTTATATTCGCAAGAATATTTAGGCCCGTCATATTGCCGCATGACTGGCTAAAAATCCTAATAAGAAATGTTAAGATGAGATCAATGGGTTTTTGCAATAAGATCAAATAATGAGATAAATGAAATCAATAATAAGAGGATATAAATCGCAAAGACGGCAATATCATAAATCTTAAAAATCAAAGAGAGATTAATCTCACAAGATGGCTTAGATTTATCATATTGTCGCATAAATTAAAATTAAATGATAAGGCAAGATCAATGGATTATTACGTATAAAGGTAAGAATGTCCTGCGATCTTGTCGCATAAAAGTGGCATAATAAGACCTTTAACTAGGAAGGCAAAATAAGACCACAAGAAAAGTTATATCCGCGAAGCATATAACAAATTCTTCGCAGAAATATTTGCGATAATATTACAGATTGATAACAAGAGGCAAGTATGGGATTTCTTACAAGGGTAACAAATAAAATACTTCACAAGGAAGATTATGAGGGGTAAATATGGGGTTTATAAAACAACATTTCATTATCTTCCTTGAGAAGAATTAAAATAATAAAAAAGAAGGAAGATAATCAAGCTTATGAAGATTGGATTCAGAATTAATAAAAATATATAAATCAGAGCAGGTGATTGAGTTACAAAGAACTTCAATGTTTCGCAAAAAGAGCAGGAAGAAGAAAGATTCGGAAATTACAATCATTCGCAGAACCAGAAATATTTCGCAAGAATACATGATAATTTAAAGAAAATTCTTCTCTAATTTCATCATTCTTGTTCACCATTATTATCTTCACCAGCATCATCTTTTTCAGTTAGAGTTTCTTTATCACCAGCGATTGTTTCATGAGGAGGATTTTGTTCTTTATGAGGAGGATTTTGTTCTTCATGAGGAGGATTTTTTTCTTCCGCTTCATTAAGAGGGTTTCCTTCGTCCTCAAGTGGATTTTGTTCATCTTCAGAAAAATATTCTTCATTACTTGAATAATTCAGATCTTCATCTATGGGATGAGGAACTTCATTATCATCTATCTCCAAGGGTTTGATCTTCATAGGAGGTAAATAATGAGAGAGTAGAACATTATTTATGAAAACCTCAGCACCTAAATGAGCTTTGCGGAGGCAATTCTTTTCCCGGTTTCTGATCTCTATATCTTTGAAATATTCAAGATAGTCAAATCTTCTTAATGCCCTGTTGTGAAAGTTGGAAAGCGCGGTATTCTTTTTGCGAAGTTTGTCTAACCTCATAGATAAATCAGAAATTGAAGCTTGAAGATGCTTCTCAGATTCTGCGAGAGAAAAAAGTTAATATTAGAGGGAATTTTCGCGAAAAATAAGATGAGAAAATACAATGAAGTAATTAATAGATGAGGCAGTCAAAATGACTACCTTCCTTTTGTGAAGATAAAGTGTGAATTATATTAAAGAAGCAACTCTTCCATCGGTTCATGGAATCATCAAAATTATCCCCAACTTTACCTTTTAAACGAGATTTTATACTTTTTTCACAATTGCGAAGATGAACGTTTTCTTCCTTTAGTCGAGTACAATCATCTTTGAGATTGTTGAATTTTACACTTAGAGCTAATCTTCCCTTCATAAGCTTCTCTTGTTCAGTAGCAGATGATTTAATTTTCTTTTTAAGTTCATCTTTCAGTGTGCGAAGGGATTGCTCTTGGTCCTTACACAACTTTTGAAGATTGTCTAATTGCTGCGAATAAGTCTTTGTTGTATCCACAAAACTATGTTTTTCTTGGGATAAAAATCTATTTTCATCTGATAAAGATTCCACCCTCAAGTTAATCTGGTTTAGCGAATATAAAAGTTGGGTGGCTTCATTACTTAGACGATCTCGTTTGTGAATTAGTTGATCTCGTTCATGAATTAGTTGGTTATTCTCATTCTTAAGATTATTGATCTCGTAAATCGAATATGTATGAATAACATTCAAGTTATCAAATTGATTCTTCAAAGATTCTTTCCCAATGCGGGCCTCATCAGCGATTGTTTCCCACTCAAGTATCTTCATTAATTGGTTATGTTTTGAAGCTAAATATGCATCAACAAATAAATAAAGGAAAATTGAGTATATAAAAAGCAAAGATTTACAGAGGCAAAAGCAAAGGCAAGAAAGTTATACCTTTCAGATCATCATTTCTGCTGCGAAGAATTTCACAGTCTAATTCAGAGTTATGAAGCTTATGATCGAGAAGTTCACACTCCAAAGTTTTTGCTTGAAGATTCTTCTTCAAAGTTTCAACCTCATCTTCTAGGGCAGTTAACAAAGATGAAAAACCGCAAGACCCAAGATGCTTGCTTAGAATCATATAAACATCCTGTCTCGCAGGATCTGAAGAAGATTTCATAGCATCGTTCAAAACTTCAGATAAAATTTGAAAAGCAGCTTCAACCCGTGTTGCTATTTCTTAGGAAGAAGGAAGAGAAGTAGAGGAAGATGTTTTGGCGATAGTAAGAGTGGAAGAAGGAATTTGAGTGGTCGCAGTAACAATTTCATTCACCGCGTCATCATCCATCGCAGTTTCCTTAATTGCAGCTTTGTTTACCACAGTTTCATTATCTACGACTTCATTCACCGCAGCCTCATTGACTATCGTTTCATTTACCGCAGTTTCATTTGTCACAGATTTATTTCCAACTATCGTAGATTCATCTATCGCAGTTTTCAAAATGTTGGGATTATCAGAGATGGGAATATTAGCATCAATAACTTTAGTAGGGGTCGACGGAGAAGTAAAATGAGTATTGAAATTTACGCAAGGAGAAGAAGAAGATTTATCTTGCGACGAAACAGGTTTTGCAGGTAAAAATTCAAGAATATCCACTTCATCTGAAAGAGCTTTAACTTGACGCGAACGCTTAAGAGGCTTAGGAATATTCTCTTCATTCTGCGAATAATAATGTAGGTAATAAACAGAGGCAACAATATTGTTATTTCAAAGGAATAGGTGTTTCTTACTACCTTATCATCCTCAGATATTTTCGTCTTCCCAACGCGCCTTTTTTGAGGACCCTTAGGGTTAGGGTTTTTGATAGTAATTTTAATTTGAGAAGTGGTGTTACTGAAAAAGATGATAAAAAAATGGGGATTAAGAAGAAAAATGTGCGATAAAGATAATATAACGAGAACAAAAAATATGAAAGATAAGAACATACCTTTGAGTCTCCATTAGAACAGCAGCAGGAAGAATACCAGGAAAGAAAAAGTTGCAAACGAAAAAGATTTTGAAAAAAAAGAGAAGGTGAAAGGAGAAAGAAATACTCTCGAGTGGAATGTCATTTATAGATGAAGGATGGATAACCGGGTAAATCGATAAAGATTGACGCGTGTCAGTAGTAAAAGTGTAAAGTAGGGAACTTTGTCGGGTAAAAGATAAGGAGTTGCGGATAATTAAAAAAATTAAAGATACTCATAATCTTTATCTTCTTCGCAGAAAAGATATGAGAAGAGGCAAGATGTAGGGTCATAATATTGTCACAAAAATATTCTTGCGAAATAGACAACAGTACTATGATACATCGATAATAAACGACTGTTCTGCGACACATCAATGATATTCTGCGAGACATCCAAAGATGACTTAAACAATGACGTAACGACTGAAAACGACGGAAACACGAAGAAAGTGTGACATATTTGCGATATATCAATAAAACCTGCGAAAGATAAAGGCGGTGCCAACTGCGATTTATCGCAGTAATTCAGATCCGAAATTGAAGGGAATCTTAGATGTAAATGAGCTGTAATCCATTATGTAAATACCTATATAAAGGGGATGAGTAGTTCCAGAGAGGGTAATGAATTTTTGAGTGTTAGGAAAGTTTTAGGAGAGAGAGAAAATCTTTATCAAGTGTTCTGTGTTCTTGATTTCTGTAATTCCTTAAAGATCAAATTAATAAAAAGTGTCCTTAATCTTCAAATTACGTCATAGATGTTGGTAAATTCTTGAATAGGGTGTAGTGTGGGAATTCCTGCAACTACACATGTAACAATATCTTATGAAAAAATCAGGAAATAATTTGGGTCATTTTCACGGAAGCAGACCGTGTACAAATATCTTATGAAAAAATTAGTTTCTGCTCTAGAGACCTTCTATTGAGTCAGACATAGACAAATGATGAATCATTAGAATGTTTACAAACCAAGTACCAATATCTTATGAAAAAATCAAGAAATAATTTGGGTCATTTTCACGGAAGCAAAGCGTGTACAGCAGCCTAGGCTTTTCGTCAAAAATTAGTTTCTGATCTAGAGACCTTCAATTGAGTCAGACATAGACAAATGATGACTCATTAGAATGTTTACAAACCATGTACCAATATCTTATGAAAAAATCAAGAAATAATATGGGTCATTTTCACGGAAGCAAAGCGTGTATAGAAGCCTAGGCTTTTCGTCAAAAATTAGTTTCTGCTCTAGAGACCTTCAATTGAGTCGGACATAGACAAATGATAACTCATTAGAATGTTTACAAACCATGTAACAATATCTTATGAAAAAATCAAGAAATAATTTGGGTCATTTTCACGGAAGCAAAACGTGTACAAATATCTTATGAAAAAAATTAGTTTCTGCTCTAGAGACCTTCTATTGAGTCATACATAGACAAATGATGACTCATTAGAAAATTTACAAACCATGTACCAATATATTATGTAAATATCAAGAATTAATTTTTGTCATTTTTACGAAAGCTAAGTGTGTACAGCTACCTAGGCTTTTCGAGAAAAATTAGTATCTTATCTAGAGACCTTCAATGGAGTCAGACATAGACAGATGATGACTCATTAGAATGTTTACAAACCATGTACCAATATCATATGAAAAAATCAAGAAATAATTTGGGTCATTTTTACGGAAGCAAAGCATGTAGTGCATAGGCTTTTCGTCAAAAATTAGTTTCTCCTCTAGAGACCTTCAATTGAGTTAGACATAGAAAAATGATGACTCATTAGAATGTTTACAAACCGTGTACCAATATCTTATGAAAAAATCAAGAAATAATTTTGGTCGTTTTCACTCATTAGGAAAATATCAAAAAATCGTGTCACAAAGCGTACCTAGGCTTTTCGTTAAAAAATAGTTTTTGCTCTAGAGACCTTCAATTGAGTCAGACATAGACAAATGATGACTCATTAGAATGTTTACAAACCATGTACCAATATCTTATGAAAAAATCAAGAAATAATTTGGGTGGTTTTCACGGAAGCAAAGCGTGTACAGCAGCCTAGGCTTTTCATCAAAAATTAGTTTCTGCTTTAGAGACCTTCAATTGAGTCGGACATAGACAAATGATAACTCATTAGAATGTTTACAAACCATGTAACAATATCTTATGAAAAAATCAAGAAATAATTTGGGTCATTTTCACGGAAGCAGAACGTGTACAAATATCTTATGAAAAAATTAGTTTCTGCTCTAGAGACCTTCTATTCAGTCATACATAGACAAATGATGACTCATTAGAAAGTTTACAAACCATGTACCAATATCTTATGAAAAAATCAAGAAATAATTTGGGTCATTTTTACTAAGAAAGCTAGTGTGTACAGCTACCTAGGCTTTTCGTCAAAAATTAGTTTCTTCTCTAGAGACCTTCAATTGAGTCAGACATAGACAAATGATGACTCATTAGAATGTTTACAAACCATGTACCAATATCTTATGAAAAAATCAAGAAATAATTTGGGTCATTTTTACGGAAGCAAAGCATGTAGTGCCTAGGCTTTTCGTCAAAAATTAGTTTCTCCTCTAGAGACCTTCAATTGAGTTAGACATAGAAAAATGATGACTCATTAGAATGTTTACAAACCATGTACCAATATCTTATGAAAAAATCAAGAAATAATTTGGGTCATTTTTACGGAAGCAAAGCGTGTACAGCTGCCTAGGCTTTTCGTCAAAAATTAGTTTTTGCTCTAGAGACCTTCAATTGAGTCAGACATAGACAAATGATGACTCATTAGAATGTTTACAAACCATGTACCAATATCTTATGAAAAAATCAAGAAATAATTTGGGTCATTTTTACGGAAGCAAAGCGTGTACAGCAGCCTAGGCTTTTCGTCAAAAATTAGTTTCTGTTCTAGAGACCTTCAATTGAGTCGGACATAGACAAATGATAACTCATTAGAATGTTTACAAACCATGTACCAATATCTTATGAAAAAATCAAGAAATAATTTGGGTCATTTTCACGGACAAAGCGTGTACAGCAGCCTAGGCTTTTCGTCAAAAATTAGTTTCTGATCTAGAGACCTTCAATTGAGTCAGACATAGACAAATGATGACTCATTAGAATGTTTACAAACCATGTACCAATATCTTATGAAAAAATCAAGAAATAATTTGGGTCATTTTCACGGAAGCAAAGCGTGTACAGCTGCCTAGGCTTTTCGTCAAAAATTAGTTTCTGCTCTAGAGACCTTCAATTGAGTCAGACATAGACAAATGATGACTCATTAGAATGTTTACAAACCATGTACCAATATCTTATGAAAAAATCAAGAAATAATTTGGGTCATTTTTATGGAAGCAAAGCGTGTACAGCAGCCTAGGCTTTTCGTCAAAAATTAGTTTCTGCTCTAGAGACCTTCAATTGAGTCAGACATAGACAAATGATGACTCATTAGAATGTTTACAAACCATGTACCAATATCTTATGAAAAAATCAAGAAATAATTTGGGTCATTTTTACGAAGCAAAGCGTGTACAGCTGCCTAGGCTTTTCGTCAAAAATTAGTTTCTGCTCTAGAGACCTTCAATTGAGTTAGACATAGACAAATGATAACTCATTAGAATGTTTACAAACCATGTAACAATATCTTATGAAAAAATCAAGAAATAATTTGGGTCATTTTCACGGAAGCAAAACGTGTACAAATATCTTATGAAAAAATTAGTTTCTGCTCTAGAGACCTTCTATTGAGTCAGACATAGACAAATGATGACTCATTAGAATGTTTACAAACCATGTACCAATATCTTATGAAAAAATCAAGAAATAATTTGGGTCATTTTTACGAAAGATAGTGTGTACATCTACCTAGGCTTTTCGTCAAAAATTAGTTTCTGCTCTAGAGACCTTCAATTGAGTCAGACATAGACAAATGATGACTCATTAGAATGTTTACAAACCATGTACCAATATCTTATGAAAAAATCAAGAAATAATTTGGGTCATTTTTACGGAAGCAAAGCATGTAGTGCCTAGGCTTTTCGTCAAAAATTAGTTTCTCCTCTAGAGACCTTCAATTGAGTTAGACATAGACAAATGATGACTCATTAGAATGTTTACAAACCATGTACCAATATCTTATGAAAAAATCAAGAAATAATTTGGGTCATTTTCACGGAAGCAAAGCGTGTACAGCTACCTAGGCTTTTCGTCAAAAATTAGTTTTTGCTCTAGAGACCTTCAATTGAGTCAGACATAGACAAATGATTAATCATTAGAATTTTTACAAACCATGTACCAATATCTTATGAAAAAATCAAGAAATAATTTGGGTCGTATTCACGGAAGCAAAGTCGTGTACAAAATGATGACTAATCTAATATTTTCGTCAAAAATTAGTTTCGATCTAGAGACCTTCAATTGAGTCAGACATAGACAAATGATGACTCATTAGAATGTTTACAAACATGTACCATTATCTTTTGAAAAAAACAATAAACAATATTGCTTATTTTTCACGGAAGCAAAGCGTGTACAGCTGCCTAGGCTTTTCGTCAAAAATTAGTTTCTGCTCTAGAGACCTTCAATTGAGTCAGACATAGACAAATGATAACTCATTAGAATGTTTACAAACCATGTAACAATATCTTATGAAAAAATCAAGAAATAATTTGGGTCATTTTTACTAAGCAAAACGTGTACAAATATCTTATGAAAAAATTAGTTTCTGATCTAGAGACCTTCAATTGAGTCAGACATAGACAAATGATGACTCATTAGAAAGTTTACAAACCATGTACCAATATCTTATGAAAAAATCAAGAAATAATTTGGGTCATTTTTACGAAAGCTAAGTGTGTACATCTACCTAGGCTTTTCGACAAAATTTAGTTTCTGCTCTTGAGACCTTCTATGGAGTCAGACATAGACAAATGATAAATCATTAGAATGTTTACAAACCATGTACCAATATCTTATGAAAAAATCAAAAAATAATTTGGGTCATTTTCACGGAAGCAAAGCGTGTACAGCTGCCTAGGCATTTCGTCAAAAATTAGTTTCTGATCTAGAGACCTTCAATTGAGTCAGACATAGACAAATGATGACTCATTAGAATGTTTACAAACCATGTACCAATATCTTATGAAAAAATCAAGAAATAATTTGGGTCATTTTCACGGAAGCAAAGCGTGTACAGCAGCCTAGGATTTTCGTCAAAAATTAGTTTCTGATCTAGAGACCTTCAATTGAGTCAGACATAGACAAATGATGACTCATTAGAATGTTTACAAACCATGTACAAATATCTTATGAAAAAATCAAGAAATAATTTGGGTCATTTTCACGGAAGCAAAGCGTGTACAGAAGCCTAGGCTTTTCGTCAAAAATTAGTTTCTGCTCTAGAGACCTTCAATTGAGTCAGACATAGACAAATGATAACTCATTAGAATGTTTACAAACCATGTAGCAATATCTTATGAAAAAATTAGTTTCTACTCTAGAGACCTTTTATTGAGTCAGAGATAGACAAATGATGACTCATTAGAAAATTTACAAACCATGTACCAATATATTATGTAAATATCAAGAAATAATTTGTGTCATTTTTACGAAAGCTAAGTGTGTAGTGCCTAGGCTTTTCGTCAAAAATTAGTTTCTGCTCTAGAGACCTTCAATTGAGTTAGACATACACAAATGATAACTCATTAGAATGTTTACAAACCATGTACCAATATCTTATGAAAAAATCAAGAAATAATTTGGGTCATTTTTACGGAAGCAAAACGTGTACAAATATCTTATGAAAAAAATTAGTTTTTGCTATAGAGATCTTCTATTGAGACAGACATAGACAAATGATGACTCATTAGAAAGTTTACAAACCATGTACCAATATCTTATGTAAATATCAAAAAATAATTTGGGTCATTTTTACGAAAGGGTAACTGTGTACAGAGCTACCTAGGCTTTTCGACAAAATTTAGTTTCAATGGAGTCAGACATAGACAGATGATGACTTATTAGAATGTTTACAAACCATGTACCAATATCTTATGAAAAAATCAAGAAATAATTTGGGTCATTTTTACGGAAGCAAAGCATGTAGTGCCTAGGCTTTTCGTCAAAAATTAGTTTCTGCTCTAGAGACCTTCAATTGAGTTAGACATAGACAAATGATGACTCATTAGAATGTTTACAAACCATGTACCAATATCTTATGAAAAAATCAAGAAATAATTTGGGTCATTTTCACGGAAGCAAAGCGTGTACAAATATCTTATGAAAAAAATTAGTTTCTGCTCTAGAGACCTTCAATTGAGTCATACATAGACAAATGATGACTCATTAGAATGTTTACAAACCATGTACCAATATCTTATGAAAAAATCAAGAAATAATTTGGGTCATTTTTACGGAAGCAAAGTGTGATAAGCTACCTAGGCTTTTCGTCAAAAATTAGTTTCTGCTCTAGAGACCTTCAATTGAGTCAGACATAGACAAATGATGACTCATTAGAATGTTTACAAACCATGTACCAATATCTTATGAAAAAATCAAGAAATAATTTGGGTCATTTTTACGGAAGCAAAGCGTGTACAACTAAAAAATTAGTTTCCGCTAGGCTTTTCGTCAAAAATTAGTTTCTCCTCTAGAGACCTTCAATTGAGTCAGACATAGACAAATGATGACTCATTAGAATGTTTACAAACCATGTACCAATATCTTATGAAAAAATCAAGAAATAATTTGGGTCATTTTTACGGAAGCAAAGCGCGTGTACAGCTGCCTAGGCTTTTCGTCAAAAAATTAGTTTTTGCTCTAGAGACCTTCAATTGAGTCAGACATAGACAAATGATGAATCATTAGAATGTTTACAAACCATGTACCAATATCTTATGAAAAAATCAAGAAATAATTTGGGTCATTTTTACGGAAACAAAGCGTGTACAAATATAATATTTTCGTCAAAAAATTAGTTTCTGCTCTAGAGACCTTCAATTGAGTCAGACATAGACAAATGATGACTCATTAGAATGTTTACAAACCATGTACCAATATCTTATGAAAAAATCAAGAAATAATTTGGGTCATTTTTACGGAAGCAAAGCGTGTACAGATGCCTAGGCTTTTCGTCAAAAATTAGTTTCTGCTCTAGAGACCTTCAATTGAGTCAGACATAGACAAATGATGACTCATTAGAATGTTTACAAACCATGTACCAATATCTTATGAAAAATCAAGAAACAATTTGAGTCATTTTTGCGGAAGCATAGCGTGTGAATTCTGCCTAGGCATTTTGTCAAAAATTAGTTCTTTCTCTAGAGACCTTCAATTGAGTCAGACATAGACAAATGATGACTCATTAGAAAGTTTACAAACCATGTACCAATATCTTATGAAAAAATCAAGAAATAATTTGGGTCATTTTTACGAAAGCAAAGCGTGTACAAATACTACTAGGCTTTTCGTCAAAAATTAGTTTCTGCTCTAGAGACCTTCAATTGAGTCAGACATAGACAAATGATGACTCATTAGAATGTTTACAAACCATGTACCAATATCTTATGAAAAAATCAAGAAATAATTTGGGTCATTTTCACGGAAGCAAAGCGTGTACAGCTACCTAGGCTTTTCGTCAAAAATTAGTTTCTGTTTTAGAGACCTTCAATTGAGTCAGACATAGACAAATGATGACTCATTAGAATGTTTACAAACCATGTACCAATATCTTATGAAAAAATCAAGAAATAATTTGGGTCATTTTTACGGAAGCAAAGCGTGTACAGCTGCCTAGGCTTTTCGTCAAAAATTAGTTTCTGCTCTAGAGACCTTCAATTGAGTCAGACATAGACAAATGATGACTCATTAGAATGTTTACAAACCATGTACCAATATCTTATGAAAAAATCAAGAAATAATTTGGGTCATTTTTACGGAAGCAAAGCGTGTGAATTCTGCCTAGGCTTTTCAAAAATTAGTTTCTTCTCTAGAGACCTTCAATTGAGTCAGACATAGACAAATGATAACTCATTAGAATGTTTACAAACCATGTACCAATATCTTATGAAAAAATTAGTTTCTACTCTAGAGACCTTTTATTGAGTCAGACATAGACAAATGATGACTCATTAGAAAGTTTACAAACCATGTACCAATATCTTATGAAAAAATCAAGAAATAATTTGGGTCATTTTTACGAAAGCAAAGCGTGTACAACTACCTAGCTTTTCGTCAAAAATTAGTTTCTGCTCTAGAGACCTTCAATTGAGTTAGACATAGACAAATGATGACTCATTAGAATGTTTACAAACCATGTACCAATATCTTATGAAAAAATCAAGAAATAATTTGGGTCATTTTACGGAAGCAAAGCGTGTACAAATATCTAGGCTTTTCGTCAAAAATTAGTTTTTCTCTAGAGACCTTCAATTGAGTCAGACATAGACAAATGATGACTCATTAGAATGTTTACAAACCATGTACCAATATCTTATGAAAAAATCAAGAAATAATTTGGGTCATTTTTACGAAAGCAAAGCGTGTACAGCTACCTAGGCTTTTCGTCAAAAAAATAGTTTCTGCTCTAGAGACCTTCAATTGAGTCAGACATAGACAAATGATGACTCATTAGAATGTTTACAAACCATGTACCAATATCTTATGAAAAAATCAAGAAATAATTTGGGTCATTTTTACGGAAGCAAAGCGTGTACAGCTGCCTAGGCTTTTCGTCAAAAATTAGTTTCTGCTCTAGAGACCTTCAATTGAGTCAGACATAGACAAATGATGACTCATTAGAATGTTTACAAACCATGTACCAATATCTTATGAAAAAATCAAGAAATAATTTGGGTCATTTTTACGGAAGCAAAGCGTGTACAGCCTAGGCTTTTCGTCAAAAATTAGTTTCTGATCTAGAGACCTTCAATTGAGTCAGACATAGACAAATGATGACTCATTAGAATGTTTACAAACCATGTACCAATATCTTATGAAAAAATCAAGAAATAATTTGGGTCATTTTCACGGAAACAAAGCGTGTACAGCAACCTAGGCTTTTCGTCAAAAATTAGTTTCTGCTCTAGAGACCTTCAATTGAGTCAGACATAGACAAATGATGACTCATTAGAATGTTTACAAACCATGTACCAATATCTTATGAAAAAATCAAGAAATAATTTGGGTCATTTTTACTAAGCAAAGCGTGTACAACTACCTAGCTTTTCGTCAAAAATTAGTTTCTGCTCTAGAGACCTTCAATTGAGTCAGACATAGACAAATGATGACTCATTAGAATGTTTACAAACCATGTACCAATATCTTATGAAAAAATCAAGAAATAATTTGGGTCATTTTCACGGGACCTTCAATTGAGTCAGACATAGACAAATGATGACTCATTAGAATGTTTACAAACCATGTACCAATATCTTATGAAAAATCAAGAAATAATTTGGGTCATTTTTACGGAAGCAAAGCGTGTACAGCTGCCTAGGCTTTTCGTCAAAAATTAGTTTCTGCTCTAGAGACCTTCAATTGAGTCAGACATAGACAAATGATGACTCATTAGAATGTTTACAAACCATGTACCAATATCTTATGAAAAAATCAAGAAATAATTTGGGTCATTTTTACGGAAGCAAGCCTGTACAGTTGGCAATGCTTTTCGTCAAAAATTAGTTTCTTCTCTAGAGACCTTCAATTGAGTCAGACATAGACAAATGATGACTCATTAGAATGTTTACAAACCATGTAACAATATCTTATGAAAAATCAAGAAATAATTTGGGTCATTTTTACTAAGCAAAGCGTGTACAAATATAGGCTTTTCGTCAAAAAAATTAGTTTCTTCTCTAGAGACCTTCAATTGAGTCAGACATAGACAAATGATGACTCATTAGAATGTTTACAAACCATGTACCAATATCTTATGAAAAAATCAAGAAATAATTTGGGTCGTTTTCACGGAAGCAAAGCGTGTACAGGAGCCTAGGCTTTTCGTCAAAAATTAGTTTCTGTTTTAGAGACCTTCAATTGAGTCAGACATAGACAAATGATAACTCATTAGAATGTTTACAAACCATGTACCAATATCTTATGAAAAAATCAAGAAATAATTTGGGTCATTTTTACGGAAGCAAAGCGTGTACAACTACCTAGCTTTTTGTCAAAAATTAGTTTCTGCTCTAGAGACCTTCAATTGAGTTAGACATAGACAAATGATGACTCATTAGAATGTTTACAAACCATGTAACAATATCTTATGAAAAAATCAAGAAATAATTTGGGTCATTTTTACGGAAGCAAAGCGTGTACAGCTGCATAGGCTTTTCGTCAAAAATTAGTTTCTGCTCTAGAGACCTTCAATTGAGTCAGACATAGACAAATGATGACTCATTAGAAAGTTTACAAACCATGTACCAATATCTTATGAAAAATCAAGAAATAATTTGGGTCATTTTTACGAAAGCAAAGCGTGTACAACTACCTAGCTTTTCGTCAAAAATTAGTTTCTTCTCTAGAGACCTTCAATTGAGTTAGACATAGACAAATGATGACTCATTAGAATGTTTACAAACCATGTACCAATATCTTATGAAAAAATCAAGAAATAATTTGGGTCATTTTTACGGAAGCAAAGCGTGTACAGCTGCCTAGGCTTTTCGTCAAAAATTAGTTTCTGCTCTAGAGACCTTCAATTGAGTTAGACATAGACAAATGATGACTCATTAGAATGTTTACAAACCATGTACCAATATCTTATGAAAAAATCAAGAAATAATTTGGGTCATTTTTACGGAAGCAAAGCGTGTACAAATATTTTTAGGCAAAATTAGTTTCTGCTCTAGAGACCTTCAATTGAGTCAGACATAGACAAATGATGACTCATTAGAATGTTTACAAACCATGTAACAATATCTTATGAAAAAATCAAGAAATAATTTTGGTCATTTTCTCGGAAGCAAAGCGTGTACAGCTGCCTAGGCTTTTCGTCAAAAATTAGTTTCTGCTCTAGAGACCTTCAATTGAGTCAGACATAGACAAATGATGACTCATTAGAATGTTTACAAACCATGTACCAATATCTTATGAAAAAATCAAGAAATAATTTGGGTCATTTTCACGGAAGCAAAGCGTGTACAGCAGCCTAGGCTTTTCGTCAAAAATTAGTTTATGCTCTAGAGACCTTCAATTGAGTCAGACATAGACAAATGATGACTCATTAGAATGTTTACAAACCATGTACCAATATCTTATGAAAAAATCAAGAAATAATTTGGGTCATTTTTACGGAAGCAAAGCGTGTACTGCTGCCTAGGCTTTTCGTCAAAAATTAGTTTCTGCTCTAGAGACCTTCAATTGAGTCAGACATAGACAAATGATGACTCATTAGAATGTTTACAAACCATGTACCAATATCTTATGAAAAAATCAAGAAATAATTTGGGTCATTTTTACGGAAGCAAAGCGTGTACAAATAGGATTTTATCAAAAATTAGTTTCTGCTCTAGAGACCTTCTATTAAGTCAGACATAGACAAATGATGACTCATTAGAATGTTTACAAACCATGTACCAATATCTTATGAAAAAATCAAGAAATAATTTGGGTCATTTTTACGAAAGCAAAGCGTGTACAACTACCTAGGCTTTTCGTCAAAAATTAGTTTCTGCTCTAGAGACCTTCAATTGAGTCAGACATAGACAAATGATGACTCATTAGAATGTTTACAAACCATGTACCAATATCTTATGAAAAAATCAAGAAATAATTTGGGTCATTTTTACGGAAGCAAAGCGTGTACAACTGCCTAGGCTTTTCGTCAAAAATTAGTTTTTTCTTTAGTGACCTTAATTGAGTCAGACATAGACAAATGATGACTCATTAGAATGTTTACAAACCATGTACCAATATCTTATGAAAAAATCAAGAAATAATTTGGGTCATTTTTACGGAAGCAAAGCGTGTACAAATAGGCTTTTCGTCAAAAATTAGTTTCTGCTCTAGAGACCTTCAATTGAGTCAGACATAGACAAATGATGACTCATTAGAATGTTTACAAACCATGTACCAATATCTTATGAAAAAATCAAGAAATAATTTGGGTCATTTTTACGGAAGCAAAGCGTGTACAACTACCTAGGCTTTTCGTCAAAAATTAGTTTCTGCTCTAGAGACCTTCAATTGAGTCAGACATAGACAAATGATGACTCATTAGAATGTTTACAAACCATGTACCAATATCTTATGAAAAAATCAAGAAAGAACTTGAGTCATTTTTACATAAGCAAAGCGTGAACAGCTACATAGGCTTTTTGTCAAAAATTAGTTTCTGCTCTAGAGACCTTCAATTGAGTCAGACATAGACAAATGATGACTCATTAGAATGTTTACAAACCATGTACCAATATCTTATGAAAAAATCAAGAAATAATTTGGGTCATTTTTACGGAAGCAAAGCGTGTACAGCTGCCTAGGCTTTTCGTCAAAAATTAGTTTCTTCTCTAGAGACCTTCAATTGAGTCAGACATAGACAAATGATGACTCATTAGAATGTTTACAAACCATGTACCAATATCTTATGAAAAAATCAAGAAATAATTTGGGTCATTTTTACGGAAGCTAAGCGTGTACAAAATTATTTTCTTCTTTATAGACCTTCAATTGAGTCAGACATAGACAAATGATGACTCATTAGAAAGTTTACAAACCATGTACCAATATCTTATGAAAAAATCAAGAAATAATTTGGGTCATTTTTACGGAAGCAAAATAATTTGGTGTACCGCTGCCTAGGCTTTTCGTCAAAAATTAGTTTCTGCTCTAGAGACCTTCAATTGAGTCAGACATAGACAAATGATGACTCATTAGAATGTTTACAAACCATGTACCAATATCTTATGAAAAAATCAAGAAATAATTTGGGTCATTTTTACGGAAGCAAAGCGTGTACAACTGCTCTTTTTCGTCAAAAATTAGTTTCTGCTCTAGAGACCTTCAATTGAGTCAGACATAGACAAATGATGACTCATTAGAATGTTTACAAACCATGTACCAATATCTTATGTAAATATCAAGAAATAATTTGGGTCATTTTTACGGAAGCAAGCCTGTACAGTTGGCAATGCTTTTCGTCAAAAATTAGTTTCTTCTCTAGAGACCTTCAATTGAGTCAGACATAGACAAATGATGACTCATTAGAAAGTTTACAAACCATGTACCAATATCTTATGAAAAAATCAAGAAATAATTTGGGTCATTTTTACGGAAGCAAAGCGTGTACAACTGCCTAGGCTTTTCGTCAAAAATTAGTTTATTCTCTAGAGACCTTCAATTGAGTCAGACATAGACAAATGATGACTCATTAGAATGTTTACAAACCATGTACCAATATCTTATGAAAAAATCAAGAAATAATTTGGGTCATTAATACTGAATCAAAGGGTGTACCGCTGCCTAGGCTTTTCATCAAAAATTAGTTTCTGCTCTAGAGACCTTCAATTGAGTCAGACATAGACAAATGATGACTCATTAGAATGTTTACAAACCATGTACCAATATCTTATGAAAAAATCAAGAAATAATTTGGGTCATTTTTACGGAAGCAAAGCGTGTACAGATGCCTAGGCTTTTCGTCAAAAATTAGTTTCTGCTCTAGAGACCTTCAATTGAGTCAGACATAGACAAATGATGACTCATTAGAATGTTTACAAACCATGTACCAATATCTTATGAAAAAATCAAGAAATAATTTGGGTCATTTTTACGGAAGCAAAGCGTGTACAACTGCCTAGGCTTTTCGTCAAAAATTAGTTTCTGCTCTAGAGACCTTCAATTGAGTCACACATAGACAAATGATGACTCATTAGAATGTTTACAAACCATGTACCAATATCTTATGAAAAAATCAAGAAATAATTTGGGTCATTTTCATGGAAGCAAAAGCGTGTACAGCTGACCTAGGCTTTTCGTCAAAAATTAGTTTCTCTCTAGAGACCTTCAATTGAGTCAGACATAGACAAATGATGACTCATTAGAATGTTTACAAACCATGTACCAATATCTTATGAAAAAATCAAGAAATAATTTGGGTCATTTTTACGGAAGCAAAGCGTGTAGTGCCTAGGCTTTTCGTCAAAAATTAGTTTCTGCTCTAGAGACCTTCAATTGAGTCAGACATAGACAAATGATGACTCATTAGAATGTTTACAAACCATGTACCAATATCTTATGAAAAAATCAAGAAATAATTTGGGTCATTTTTACGGAAGCAAAGCGTGTACAAATATCTTATGAAAAAAATTAGTTTCTGCTCTAGAGACCTTCAATTGAGTCAGACATAGACAAATGATGACTCATTAGAAAGTTTACAAACCATGTACCAATATCTTATGAAAAAATCAAGAAATAATTTGGGTCATTTTTACGGAAGCAAAGCGTGTACATCTACCTAGGCTTTTCGTCAAAAATTAGTTTCTGCTCTAGAGACCTTCAATTGAGTCAGACATAGACAAATGATGACTCATTAGAATGTTTACAAACCATGTACCAATATCTTATGAAAAAATCAAGAAATAATTTGGGTCATTTTTACGGAAGCAAAGCGTGTACAGCTGCCTAGGCTTTTCGTCAAAAATTAGTTTATGTTCTAGAGACCTTCAATTGAGTTAGACATAGACAAATGATGACTCATTAGAATGTTTACAAACCATGTACCAATATCTTATGAAAAAATCAAGAAATAATTTGGGTCATTTTTACGGAAGCAAAGCGTGTATAGCTGCCTAGGCTTTTCGTCAAAAATTAGTTTTTGCTCTAGAGACCTTCAATTGAGTCAGACATAGACAAATGATGACTCATTAGAATGTTTACAAACCATGTACCAATATCTTATGAAAAAATCAAGAAATAATTTGGGTCATTTTTACGGAAGCAAAGCGTGTACAGCTGCCTAGGCTTTTCGTCAAAAATTAGTTTCTGCTCTAGAGACCTTCAATTGAGTCAGACATAGACAAATGATGACTCATTAGAATGTTTACAAACCATGTACCAATATCTTATGAAAAAATCAAGAAATAATTTGGGTCATTTTTACGGAAGCAAAGCGTGTACAACTGCCTAGGCTTTTCGTCAAAAATTAGTTTCTGCTCTAGAGACCTTCAATTGAGTCAGACATAGACAAATGATGACTCATTAGAATGTTTACAAACCATGTACCAATATCTTATGAAAAAATCAAGAAATAATTTGGGTCATTTTTACGGAAGCAAAGCGTGTACAAAATACCTAGGCTTTTCGTCAAAAATTAGTTTCTGCTCTAGAGACCTTCAATTGAGTCAGACATAGACAAATGATGACTCATTAGAATGTTTACAAACCATGTACCAATATCTTATGAAAAAATCAAGAAATAATTTGGGTCATTTTTACGGAAGCAAAGCGTGTACATCTGCCTAGGCTTTTCGTCAAAAATTAGTTTCTGCTCTAGAGACCTTCAATTGAGTCAGACATAGACAAATGATGACTCATTAGAATGTTTACAAACCATGTACCAATATCTTATGAAAAAATCAAGAAATAATTTGGGTCATTTTTACGGAAGCAAAGCGTGTACAGCTGCCTAGGCTTTTCGTCAAAAATTAGTTTCTGCTCTAGAGACCTTCAATTGAGTCAGACATAGACAAATGATGACTCATTAGAATGTTTACAAACCATGTACCAATATCTTATGAAAAAATCAAGAAATAATTTGGGTCATTTTTACGGAAGCAAAGCGTGTACAGCTGCCTAGGCTTTTCGTCAAAAATTAGTTTCTGCTCTAGAGACCTTCAATTGAGTCAGACATAGACAAATGATGACTCATTAGAATGTTTACAAACCATGTACCAATATCTTATGAAAAAATCAAGAAATAATTTGGGTCATTTTTACGGAAGCAAAGCGTGTACAGCAACCTAGGCTTTTCGTCAAAAATTAGTTTCTGCTCTAGAGACCTTCAATTGAGTCAGACATAGACAAATGATGACTCATTAGAATGTTTACAAACCATGTACCAATATCTTACGAAACAATCAAGAAATAATTTGGGTCATTTTTACGGAAGCAAAGCGTGTACAAATAGCTTCCCAGGCTTTTCATCAAAAATTGTTTTCTACTCTAGAGACCTTCAATTGAGTCAGACATAGACAAATGATGACTCATTAGAAAGTTTACAAACCATGTACCAATATCTTATGAAAAAATCAAGAAATAATTTGGGTCATTTTTACGGAAGCAAAGCGTGTACTTGCCTAGGCTTTTCGTCAAAAAATTAGTTTCTGCTCTAGAGACCTTCAATTGAGTCAGACATAGACAAATGATGACTCATTAGAATGTTTACAAACCATGTACCAATATCTTATGAAAAAATCAAGAAATAATTTGGGTCATTTTTACGGAAGCAAAGCCTGTACAGATGCCTAGGCTTTTCGTCAAAAATTAGTTTCTGCTCTTGGGACCTTCTATTGAGTCATACATACACAAATGATGACTCATTAGAATGTTTACAAACCATGTACCAATATCTTATGAAAAAATCAAGAAATAATTTGGGTCATTTTTACGGAAGCAAAGCGTGTACAAATATAGGCTTTTCGTCAAAAATTAGTTTCTGCTTTAGAGACCTTCAATTGAGTCAGACATAGACAAATGATGACTCATTAGAAAGTTTACAAACCATGTACCAATATCTTATGAAAAAATCAAGAAATAATTTGGGTCATTTTTACGAAAGCAAAGCGTGTACAACTACCTAGGCTTTTCGTCAAAAATTAGTTTCTGCTCTTGAGACCTTCAATTGAGTCAGACATAGACAAATGATGACTCATTAGAATGTTTACAAACCATGTACCAATATCTTATGAAAAAATCAAGAAATAATTTGGGTCATTTTTACGGAAGCAAAGTATGTAGTGCCTAGGCTTTTCCTGAAAAATTAGTTTCTGCACTAGAGACCTTCAATTGAGTTAGACATAGACAAATGATGACTCATTAGAATGTTTACAAACCATGTACCAATATCTTATGAAAAAAATCAAGAAATAATTTGGGTCATTTTCATTAAAACCATGAATCCTTTTAAAAATTAGTTTCTCTCTAGATTCAATTGAGACAAAATGATGAATCATTAGAATGTTTACAAACCATGTACCAATATCTTATGAAAAAATCAAGAAATAATTTGGGTCATTTTTACGGAAGCAAAGCGTGTACAGCCTAGGCTTTTCGTCAAAAATTAGTTTCTTCTCTAGAGACCTTCAATTGAGTCAGACATAGACAAATGATGACTCATTAGAATGTTTACAAACCATGTACCAATATCTTATGAAAAAATCAAGAAATAATTTGGGTCATTTTTACGGAAAGCAAAGCGTGTACAAATATCTTTTCGAAAAAATTAGTTTCTGCTCTAGAGACCTTCAATTGAGTCAGACATAGACAAATGATGACTCATTAGAAAGTTTACAAACCATGTACCAATATCTTATGAAAAAATCAAGAAATAATTTGGGTCATTTTTACGAAAGCAAAGTGTGTACAGCTACCTAGGCTTTTCGTCAAAAAATTAGTTTCTTCTCTAGAGACCTTCAATTGAGTCAGACATAGACAAATGATGACTCATTAGAATGTTTACAAACCATGTACCAATATCTTATGAAAAAATCAAGAAATAATTTGGGTCATTTTTACGGAAGCAAAGCGTGTACAGCTGCCTAGGCTTTTCGTCAAAAATTAGTTTCTGCTCTAGAGACCTTCAATTGAGTCATACATAGACAAATGATGACTCATTAGAATGTTTACAAACCATGTACCAATATCTTATGAAAAAATCAAGAAATAATTTGGGTCATTTTTACGGAAGCAAAGCATGTACAGCTGCCTAGGCTTTTCGTCAAAAATTAGTTTCTGCTCTAGAGACCTTCAATTGAGTCAGACATAGACAAATGATGACTCATTAGAATGTTTACAAACCATGTACCAATATCTTATGAAAAAATCAAGAAATAATTTGGGTCGTTTTTACGAAAGCAAAGCGAATACAACTACCTAGGCTTTTCGTCAAAAAATAGTTTCTGCTCTAGAGACCTTCAATTGAGTCAGACATAGACAAATGATGACTCATTAGAATGTTTACAAACCATGTACCAATATCTTATGAAAAAATCAAGAAATAATTTGGGTCATTTTACACGGAAGCAAAGCGTTACGGAAGCAAAGCGTGTACAAATATCTTATTTCATCAAAAATTAGTTTCTGCTCTAGAGACCTTCAATTGAGTCATACATAGACAAATGATGACTCATTAGAAAGTTTACAAACCATGTACCAATATCTTATGTAAAAATCAAGAAATAATTTGGGTCATTTTTACGGAAGCAAAGCGTGTACAACTACCTAGGCTTTTCGTCAAAAATTAGTTTCTTCTCTAGAGACCTTCAATTGAGTCAGACATAGACAAATGATGACTCATTAGAATGTTTACAAACCATGTACCAATATCTTATGAAAAAATCAAGAAATAATTTGGGTCATTTTTACGGAAGCAAAGCGTGTACAAAAATTAGTTACCTAGGCATTTCGTCAAAAATTAGTTTCTGATCTAGAGACCTTCAATTGAGTCAGGCATAGACAAATGATGACTCATTAGAATGTTTACAAACCATGTACCAATATCTTATGAAAAAATCAAGAAATAATTTGGGTCATTTTTACGGAAGCAAAGCGTGTACAGCAGCCTAGGCTTTTCGTCAAAAATTAGTTTCTGATCTAGAGACCTTCAATTGAGTCAGACATAGACAAATGATGACTCATTAGAATGTTTACAAACCATGTACCAATATCTTATGAAAAAATCAAGAAATAATTTTGGTCATTTTCCCGGAAGCAAAGCGTGTACTTGCCTAGGCTTTTCGTCAAAAAAATAGTTTCTGCTCTAGAGACCTTCAATTGAGTCAGACATAGACAAATGATGACTCATTAGAATGTTTACAAACCATGTACCAATATCTTATGAAAAAATCAAGAAATAATTTGGGTCATTTTCACGGAAGCAAAACGTGTACAAATATCTTATGAAAAAATTAGTTTCTTCTCTAGAGACCTTCAATTGAGTCATACATAGACAAATGATGACTCATTAGAAAGTTTACAAACCATGTACCAATATCTTATGTAAATATCAAGAAATAATTTGGGTCATTTTTACGAAAGCTAAGTGTGTACAACTACCTAGGCTTTTCGTCAAAAATTAGTTTCTGCTCTAGAGACCTTCAATTGAGTCAGACATAGACAAATGATGACTCATTAGAATGTTTACAAACCATGTACCAATATCTTATGAAAAAATCAAGAAATAATTTGGGTCATTTTTACGGAAGCAAAGCATGTAGTGCCTAGGCTTTTCGTCAAAAATTAGTTTCTGCTCTAGAGACCTTCAATTGAGTCAGAAATAGACAAATGATGACTCATTAGAAAGTTTACAAACCATGTACCAATATCTTATGAAAAAATCAAGAAATAATTTTGGTCATTTTTACGAAAAAGCAAAGCGTGTACAACTACCTAGGCTTTTCGTCAAAAATTAGTTTCTTTTATTATATAGACCTTAAATTGAGTCATACATAGACAAATGATGACTCATTAGAATGTTTACAAACCATGTACCAATATCTTATGAAAAAATCAAGAAATAATTTGGGTCATTTTTACAAAAGCAAAGCGTGTACAACTGCCTAGGCTTTTCGTCAAAAATTAGTTTCTTTTCTAGAGACCTTCAATTGAGTCATACATAGACAAATGATGACTCATTAGAATGTTTACAAACCATGTACCAATATCTTATGAAAAAATCAAGAAATAATTTGGGTCATTTTTACGAGATCAAAGCGAATACAACTACCTAGGCTTTTCGTCAAAAATTAGTTTCTGCTCTAGAGACCTTCAATTGAGTCAGACATAGACAAATGATGACTCATTAGAAAGTTTACAAACCATGTACCAATATCTTATGTAAAAATCAAGAAATAATTTGGGTCATTTTTACGGAAGCAAAGCGTGTACATCAGCCTAGGCTTTTCGTCAAAAATTAGTTTCTGCTCTAGAGACCTTCAATTGAGTCAGACATAGACAAATGATGACTCATTAGAAAGTTTACAAACCATGTACCAATATCTTATGAAAAAATCAAGAAATAATTTGGGTCATTTTTACGAAAGCAAATCATGTACAACTACCTAGGCTTTTCGTCAAAAATTAGTTTCTACTCTAGAGACCTTCAATTGAGTCATACATAGACAAATGATGACTCATTAGAAAGTTTACAAACCATGTACCAATATATTTTGTAAAAATCAAGAAATAATTTGGGTCATTTTTATTGAAGCAAAGCTTGCACAGCTGCCTAGGCTTTTCGTCAAAAATTAGTTTCTGCTCTAGAGACCTTCAATTGAGTCAGACATAGACAAATGATGACTCATTAGAATGTTTACAAACCATGTACCAATATCTTATGAAAAAATCAAGAAATAATTTGGGTCATTTTTACGGAAGCAAAGCATGTAGTGCCTAGGCTTTTCGTCAAAAATTAGTTTCTGCTCTAGAGACCTTCAATTGAGTCAGACATAGACAAATGATAACTCATTAGAATGTTTACAAACCATGTACCAATATCTTATGAAAAAATCAAGAAATAATTTGGGTCATTTTTACGGAATCAAAGCGTGTACATCTCCCTAGGCTTTTCGTCAAAAATTAGTTTCTTCTCTAGAGACCTTATATTTCGTCAGACATAGACAAATGATGACTCATTAGAAAGTTTACAAACCATGTATCAATATCTTATGTAAATATCAAGAAATAATTTGGGTCATTTTTATGAAATCTAAGTGCGTACAGCTACTTAGGCTTTTCGACAAAAATTTGTTTGTACTCTCAAGACCTTCAATGGAGTCAGACATAGACAAATGATGACTCATTAGAATGTTTACAAACCATGTACCAATATCTTATGAAAAAATCAAGAAATAATTTGGGTCATTTTTACGGAAGCAAAGCGTGTACAACTAGGCTTTTCGTCAAAAATTAGTTTCTGCTCTAGAGACCTTCAATTGAGTTAGACATAAACAAATGATGACTCATTAGAATGTTTACAAACCATGTACCAATATCTTATGAAAAAATCAAGAAATAATTTGGGTCATTTTTACGGAAGCAAAGCGTGTACAGCTTCCTAGGCTTTTCGTCAAAAATTAGTTTCTTCTCTAGAGACCTTCAATTGAGTCAGACATAGACAAATGATGACTCATTAGAATGTTTACAAACCATGTACCAATATCTTATGAAAAAATCAAGAAATAATTTGGGTCGTTTTCACGGAAGTAAAGCGTGTACAGCAGCCTAGGCTTTTCGTCAAAAATTAGTTTATGCTCTAGAGACCTTCAATTGAGTCAGACATAGACAAATGATGACTCATTAGAAAGTTTACAAACCATGTACCAATATCTTATGTAAATATCAAGAAATAATTTGGGTCATTTTTATGGAAGCAAAGCGTGTACAGCTGCCTAGGCTTTTCGTCAAAAATTAGTTTCTTTTCTAGAGACCTTCAATTGAGTCAGACATAGACAAATGATGACTCATTAGAAAGTTTACAAACCATGTACCAATATCTTATGTAAAAATCAAGAAATAATTTGGGTCATTTTTACGAAAGCAAAGGGAATACAACTACCTAGGCTTTTCGTCAAAAATTAGTTTCTGCTCTAGAGACCTTAAATTGAGTCAGACATAGACAAATGATGACTCATTAGAAAGTTTACAAACCATGTATCAATATCTTATGTAAATATCAAGATATAATTTGGGTCATTTTTACGAAAGCTAAGTGTGTACACCTTCAATCGAGTTTCTGCTCTAGAGACCTTCAATTGAGTAATACATAGACAAATGATGACTCATTAGAAAGTTTATAAACCATGTACCAATATCTTATGTAAATATCAAGAAATAATTTGGGTCATTTTTATGGAAGCAAAGCATGTACAGCTGCCTAGGTCTTCAATTAGAATGTTTACAAACCATGTACAAATATCTTATGAACAAATCAAGAAATAATTTGGGTCGTTTTCACGGAAGCAAAACGTGTACATCAGCCTAGACTTTTCGTCAAAAACTAGTTTAGGCTCTAGAGACCTTCAATTGAGTAATACATAGACAAATGATGACTCATTAGAAAGTTTACAAACCATGAACCAATATCTTATGTAAATATATGAAGAAATAATTTGGGACATTTTTACGGAAGCAAAGGGAATACAACTACCTGGGTTTTTCGTCAAAAATTAGTTTCTACTTTTGAGACCTTAAATTGAGTCAGACATAGACAAATGATGACTCGTTAGAAAGTTTACAAACCATGTATCAATATCTTATGTAAATATGAAGAAATAATTTGGGTCATTTTTACGAAAGCAAAACGTGTACATCAGCCTAGGCTTTTCGTCAAAAATTAGTTTATGCTCTAGAGACCTTCAATTGAGTCAGACATAGACAAATGATGACTCATTATAAAGTTTACAAACCATGTACCAATATCTTATGTAAATATCAAAAAATAATTTGGGTCATTTTATGGTAGCAAAGCCTTTACACCTGCCTAGGCTTTTCGTCAAAAATTAGTTTCTGCTCTAGAGACCTTCTAGTGAGTCAGACATAGACAAATGATGACTCATTAGAAAGTTTAAAAACCATGTACCAATATCTTATGTAACTATCAAGAAATAATTTGGGTCATTTTTATGGAAGCAAAGCGTGAACAAACTACCAAGGATTTTCGTCAAAAAATAGTTTCTGCTCTAGAGACCTTCAATTGAGTAAGACATAGACAGATGGTGACTCATTAGAATGTTAACAAACCATGTACCATTATCTTATGAAAAAATCAAGAAATAATTTGGGTCATTTTTACAGAAGCAAAGCGCGTAGTGCCTAGGCTTTTCGTCAAAAATTAATTTCTTATCTAGAGACCTTCAATTGAGTTAGACATAGACAAATGATGACTCATTAGAATGTTTACAAAGCATGTACCAATATCTTATGAAAAAATCAAGAAAGAATTTGGGTCGTTTTCACGGAAGCAAAGCGTGTACAACAGCCTAGGCTTTTCGTCAAAACTTATTTTCTGCTCTAGAGACCTTCTATTGAGTAAGACATAGACAAATGATTACTCATTAGAAAGGTTACAAACCATGTACCAATATCTTATGTAAATATCAAGAAATAATTTGGGTCATTTTTACGGAAGCAAAGCTTGTATAGCTGCCTAGGTTTTTCATCAAAAATTAGTTTCTGCTATAAAGACCTTCAATTGAGTCAGACATAGACAAATGATGACTCATTAGAAAGTTTACAAACCATGTACCAATATCTTATGTAACTATCAAGAAATAATTTGGGTCATTTTTACGAAAGCAAAGCGTGTACAACTACCTAGGCTTTTCGTCAAAAATTAGTTTCTGCTCTAGAGATCTTCAATTGAGTAAGACATAGACAAATGATGACTCATTAGAAAGTTTACAAACCATGTACCAATATCTTATGTAAATATCAAGAAATAATTTGGGTCATTTTTATGGAAGCAAAGCTTGTACATCTGCCTAGGCTTTCTGTCAAAAATTAGTTTCCGCTCTAGAGACCTTCAATTGAGCCAGACATAGACAAATGATGACTCATTTTACAAAAGGTACCAATATCTTATGTAACTATCAAGAAATAATTTGGGTCATTTTTACGAAAGCAAAGCGAATACAACTACCTAGGCTTTTCGTCAAAATTTAGTTTCTTCTCTAGAGACCTTAAATTGAGTCAGACATAGACAAATGATGACTCATTAGAAAGTTTACAAACCATGTATCAATATCGTATGTAAATATCAAGAAATAATTTGGGTCATTTTTATGAAAGCTAAGTGTGTACAATTACTTAGGCTTTTCGACAAAAATTAGTTTCTGCTCTAGAGACCTTCAATGGAGTCAGACATAGGCAGATGATGACTCATTAGAATGTTTACAAACCATGTACCAATATCTTATGAAAAAATCAAGAAATAATTTGGGTTATTTTTACGGAAGCAAAGCATGTTGTGCCTAGGCTTTTCGTCAAAAAATAGTTTCTGCTCTAGAGACCTTCAATTGAGTCATACATAGACAAATGATGAATCATTAGAATGTTTACAAACCATGTACCAATATCTTATAAAAAAATCAAGAAATAATTTGAGTCGTTTTCACGGAATCAAAATGTGTACATCAGCCTAGGCTTTTCGTCAAAAATTAGTTTATGCTCTATAGACCTTCTATTGAGTCATACATAGACAAATGATTACTCATTATAAAGTTTACAAACCATGTACCAATATCTTATGTAAATATCAAGAAATAATTTGGGTCATTTTTACGGAAGCAAAGCCTGTGCAGCTGCCTAGGCTTTTCGTCAAAAATTAGTTTCTGCTATAGAGACCTTCAATTGAGTCAGACATAGACAAATGATGACTCATTAGAAAGTTTACAAACCATGTACCAATATCTTATGTAACTATCAAGAAATAATTTGGGTTATTTTTACGAAAGCAAAGCGTGTACAACTACCTAGGATTTTCGTCAAAAATTAGTTTCTGCTCTAGAGACCTTAAATTGAGTCAGACATAGACAAATGATGACTCATTAGAAAGTTTACAAACCATGTACCAATATCTTATGTAAATATCAAGAAATAATTTGGGTCATTTTTACGGAAGCAAAGTTTGTACAGCTGCATAAGATTTTCGTCAAATATTAGTTTCTGCTCTAGAGACCTTCAATTGAGTCAGACATAGACAAATGATGACTCATTAGAAAGTTTACAAACCATGTACCAATATCTTATGTAACTATCAAGAAATAATTTGGGTCATTTTTACGAAAGCAAAGCGAATAATTTGGGTCATTTTTGGGTCTAAGAAATGAATGAATGAATTAGAACCTTAGGAAGATCAAGTTCTTCTCGATCCACAAAAAGTTCTAAAAGAAACAAAGAACTAGTAACAAATGAAAATATAGACAATGATCTATTTAATTGGAACTTACCAAAATCCAAACAAAGTGAGATTTATAAATCAACTTTTCAATTTACTTCGGATTATATCATCCAAACAATTGAAGAAGCTCTACCTATTTCTCCAGGTTACAGCTCTTTTCAATTATTATCAGATAAGTTACTTAAACTTCATAAACTAAAATATAATTTTTTACATCTAGGAATGGTTCAAGTAGCCTTGAAACCAGCTACTAGATTAGGTTTAGATACTTCAGCCTTAATTTGTCTTAGAGACATAAGGCATAAACGATTCCATGATTCTCTTTTGGGAGTTCTTGAATCAAGTCTATGTGATGGTCCGATATACTTCTCGTGTTACCCTAATTACACGTTTTCATTATCAGATCCACACATCAACCATGTATTAACTCTGGACATAAAATCTGAAGGGTATAATATGTTGCCCGGTTCACAAAATCAAATTCTAATTTATAGAATCTATTATAAAGTTATGAACTCAACGGTTCCTAATATGCGTACGATTCCAAATCTTAACGCAAAAGGAGAAACAACTTTGTTCATAACCGATCTTACTAAAAGTAATACTATTATCCCTAAGACCATATCTTGGAATGAAATAAAATTACCAGAAGAATGGATCTTAAATCGAGCTAATGAGCCCGAAAAGATTGAAAATAAAACTTTAGAAAAAATTATTGAACATCCAGATGGAGATGTTGAACTAAGATTTTCTAAAGAATGAATTACTAAAATAAATCTTGGAAGATTTTCCACATCTTCCGTTCCTTCTACCCCCTTTGAGAAAGAATCGGTAATAGGAACAAGGTTCACAAAGAATGAAGTTTGCCAGCCTATTTATAAGGTTGAAGATTCTTCATCCCCGACTCAGTCGGATATGGGACTCTATGTCTTATCACAACAAGAAAAAGAATTTCCCTTTGATGGTATGGAGGAAGAAGTCTTCTATTCCGAAGAAAATGATCTAATTAGAAAATGGTGGTTAGCAAAAGCCCCAGATGAATATAAAACCTTTTATTACGGTAAATATGAATACTATAAAACAGGAATGGGTAAAGATCATGACCCTAAAAATTATGGTTTCTTTTACTTCCTTAGAAAAATGCAAAAGTGGAGAGGAGTAAAAATTCCTGATTTCACAGACAAGAATTATATTCTTGGTATCGAACGTGTGTATAAAACATACGTGACTAAGACTGGTAGGACGGTTAGTGATGTTCACCCCCCTGCTACGATGTTAGTCGTTAAGGTTGATGAAGAGGAAGTTTTGGCAACACCTTATCGGAGAGGTAAAAGTCTAGAAGCTATTGTAGATCATAATAATTATACTAACCTAACTCTCCAATCCATGGGAGAGAAGTTAAACCGAATAGAAAAGGCTAGGTTAAACCTCCCTAATAGTGAAGATTCAGTCCCGTTTCAACCTTATAGATTTGAACCCGGATTAAAACTTGGTAAAACCAATGCAGACTCAGAATATGAAGTAGTTAAAGAAATTTATAAAAGGCTTGAAGCCCTTTCAATTGAAGGGAACAAGAGGCATACTACTATTGCACCTCTTAGAACTCTTTCAGAGCACAAGAGGCCTAGTACTACTGAACCTATTCAAACTCTTATAATTGAAAACCTAACCAATGTGGCCCCTTTGTATCTCGAGCTAGACAATAGTGAAACAGACGAAGAACCTACCACTGAAAAGTTAATAACTCAATTAGAAAGTCTAACAGTTGAAAATGAGGTCATTCCATCTCAACTCAACAGAATTTCTAATAAAAAGTTCAATTATAGAACCTTTGCATCTTATTACCCTAGGCCATCACCTGTTGATTTACTTCATGAAGAAGATGCTAAGTTAACTCAATAATATGATGGAGCCTCCCTTTATGAATGGAACCTTGATGGATTTAGTGAATATCAAATTCATAAAATAATTCATCAAATGGCTATGTGTGCTACGGCTTATTCAGCCCGTGATAATAAGGAACCTGCAATTGCAAAACTCCTTATTAATGGCTTTACGGGTCAGCTAAAAGGATGGTATGATAATTATCTTTCTCTGGAAGATAAAAATGCCATTCTAAATGCGGTTAAACCAAATAGTAATACTCCTGACACAGTCAGTACACTTCTGCTTACTATTCTTGTTCACTTTACTGGACAGACTAATTTTAATGCAGATAAAATACAAGAACAATTAATAAACTTAAAGTGTCCAACTCTATCCCATTTTAAATGGTATAAAGATGTATTCTTTTATAAAATCTTTAAACTATCGGAAGGTCAACAAGATTTTTGGAAAGAAAAGTTCTTATCAGGACTTCCCACATTTTTTGCTGAAAGAATCAAAAATCGTGTGAGAAATGCTAACAATGGGAAAATCCCCTACGAAACCTATACTTATGGAGACCTAGCGTCAGAAGTTGTAAAATAAGGTATCTCCTTATGCAATGATTTAAAACTTCAAAAGAAAATCCATAAGGAAAAGGTTTTAGGAAAACAAGCTCTCGGAGATTTCTGTGAGAAAATGGGTTTTAATCAAACCATTGATAATTTTCGAAAAAGACGAAAACCTAAAAAGCATTTTAAAGAAAAATATTATAAAGAATCTTTTTAAAAAGATAAGGACAAAAGGTTTTCTAAAAGAAAATTTCCTAAAAAATCTTTTAAGAAGAAAAATCCAGTATGTTGGAAATGTAAACAAGTGGGTCACTACGCTAATAAATGTACTACCCAACAAAAGATAAATAGTCTTGATATTGATGAAGGCCTTAAACGGTCAATTCTAAAATCTTTTATATCTGATTTCGATTCCGATAATGAAGATCTGTTCATCACCGCTGATGACAGCTCTACTGATGAAGAATCTTCATCAAGTAGTACTGATAGTTGTGATGGTCGATGCGGCCATTACAAAACACTATGCAAAATTAACGGTTTATGTGTCCTAACCAAAGAAGAAAGTTTTGTCTTGGAGGTCATTGATAAAATCAGTGATGCCGATGAAAAGGCCAAACTTCTTACACAATATTTAAAATGGATAGAAGTTCATAAACCTAAGAAAAATATTCAGACTTATGACTATAAAGATATCATGAATAGATTCAATAACACAATCTCAACGGCCAAAACCCGAGAGATAACTATATCAGATTTAAAATTTGAATTAAAAGAAGTTCAGAACGAAATTAAAGATTTAAAATCTCGAGTACTTGTTCTATAATCTGAACAAATTATTCCTAATAAGGAAGTTGATATTATAGGAACCTCTTCTCAGAATAATCTTGATCTAACTTCTCAGAATGAGTTTCCATTTTTACAAAATACGAATATAAATCTTCTTAATCGAGTTATTACTCATAAATGGTATATTAGGGTTACTCTAGCTGTTAACAGACTATTTACCCTTGAGACCATTGCTATGGTAGATTCAGGTGCAGATTTAAACTACATAGACGAAGGTTTAGTTCCTTCAAAGTATTTTTCTAAAACTAAAGAAGTTTTAAATACTGCAGATAATTCCAGTTTAAATGTAAAATATAAGTTAGACAATGCAGTAATTTGCAATGAAGGAATGTGTTTTCAAATCCCCTTCATTATGGTTAAAAACCTATCTCATCCAATAATTTTAGGAAATCCTTTTCTACATATGCTTTATCCAATTATTAACATTGATGAGAAAGGAATTCTTAGTAAAATTTCTAATACTGAAGTTTTATTTAAATTTATAATTAAGCCTCAGTATAAAGAAATTGACACGATTAAAAATCGGTTAAAGAATAAAGAATCATTCATTAATTCTTTAACTGAAGAAATTTCTTTTAAAAAGATTTCTGAAGCTTTAAAGAATCCTAAGCTTCAAGATAAAATAAAACTTTTACAAAAATAAATTGAAACAAAAAAAATTTCTGACGTCCCAAATGCTTTTTGGGAAAGAAAAAAGCATATTGTTTCTCTTCCTTATGAGCCAGACTTCAAAGAGTCTCAGATTTCTACTAAGGCTCGGCCCATAGCCATGAGTCCAGAATATCTAGAATTATGTAAAAAAGAGATTCAAGATCTTCTAGTTAAATGCTTAATTCGCAAGTCTCACAGACCTTGGAGTTGTTCAGCCTTTTATGTCAACAATGCTGTTGAACAAGAAAGGGGAGTATCCAGACTTGTAATTAACTACAAACCCTTAAACAAGGCTTTTAAATGGATTAGATACTATCCCAAACAAAAGGGATTTATTAAACCGCTTATATGCGGCAAAAGTAAAGTCGAAATTCGACATGAAATCTGGTTATTGGAAAATTCAAATTTCTGAAGCAGATAAATATAAGACAGCATTCACAGTCCCTTTTGGCCATTACGAGTGGAATGTAATGCCTTTTGGGCTTAAAAATGCTCCCTCTGAATATCAGAGAATTATGCATGAAACTTTTAATCCTTATACGGATTTCATCATTGTCTACATAGACGATGTCTTGGTTTATACCCAGAATATTGAACAACATTTTAGACATCTTCGGATATTTATTAGTGTTGTAAAAAAGGCAGGATTGGTTGTTTCTGCCAAGAAGGTTAAACTCTTTCAACAAGAAATTCATTTTCTTGGGCATAATATTGCTAATGGTTCGATTATTCCTATCAACAGATCTATTATTTTTGGAGAGAAATTCCCTGATGAAATAAAAGATAAAAATCAATTACAGCGCTTTTTAGGCTGTCTGAATTATATTTCATAATTTTGTGAAAAGGTTGCTTTTACAGCAAAACCTTTGTATGAAAGATTGAGGAAAAACCCTCCTGCTTGGAATATTGAGCATACCCGAGCAATCCAGCAAATTAAAAAACAAATCAAGGAAATTCCTTGCCTTGCTTTATCCAATCCTAAAGCATTTAAAATAGTTGAAACAGATGCTTCAGACCTTCGATATGGTGGGATTTTTAAACAAGAGGTTAATAACAAAGAGCAATTAGTCAGGTTTACATCCCATTTTTGGCGTGGCCCTGAAATAAATTACTCTACGGTAAAGAAAGAAGTTCTTGCCATTGTACTAACAGTACAAAAGTTTGAATCCGATTTAATAAATCAAAAATTTCTTATCAGAGTAGATTGCAAGTCTGCTAAAGAAATTTTATTAAAAGATGTTAAAAACATCGTCTCTAAGCAAGTTTTTGCTAGATGGCAAGCTATTATATATGTATTTGACTTTGATATTGAGTTTATACCAGGAGAATCAAATTCTTTGCCTGATTTTCTAACTCGTGAATTCTTGCAGGGAAAGAATGTCTAAAAACCCTCCTCATAAGGGAAAAGCCCCAAAAGAAGCTAAAGAGGTTAAACCTCAGATTATAAAAGTATCACCATCTTATAAGATGATTGCCATCCCAAAAGTTGTTAATCAACAGAGGCTTTCTGATACACCTAAAGAGGAGAACCTGAATGGTAAATACCTTCTTATTTCTACTAAATGGATTCTTCTGGTAGAAAGTAGATATGAGGATATTTACTTCAGAAATAAACCAAATCCTTTTATTTTTCCAAAGGATTATCAATATTATCAAGATATTCTTATAGTAACCAATTCAGTAGGTTTCTATACTGAGCAAGTCAGTGCTGATAATGCTTATAGCAAAGCCATAATCTATGGAATTATCAAACAAGATTATTGGGGCAATGATTTTTCAAGAATCCATGAGATTACTAGATTAATTCGAAATCGTAATCATACGATAAGATTCAATTATTTTGATTATATCAATGCATGGGAACATGCTTTCTATTATGAGAACAATCAAACAAAATTCTCTTGGTTAATTCGATTTTCAATGAATTTTGTTCTCAGTAAGGATGATATTCCAAACTGGTTTATCAGATGGTTTTCTCACATGGGATTATATCCTATTATTTTGCCTCATGAGGAAAGGATTGTTTTCGACGAGTTTGTCGCGCTTAACCTAACTCTTTTAAACCAATCTTTATGGTTTACTATTATTTATCAAGTACCCTGGGTATTGCGTTATGAACCCTTTATTTCTCAGTGTCCACTCTCTAAATTAGGAATAAACTTTAAAACAGTTCCTTATTTAGGAAGAAGGATTTTGATTAAGTGGTGGCATAAGTTTGATTTCTTTAAGAATTCTGTTTTCTCGGTCAAAGGATTTATTAACATTGGTCCGCCACCACCACCCAAACCAAGTGTTGATAATGTTTTAAAAGAGTTATCGGCCAACTTGTCTCAAGAAGACCTTTCAAGACTCCTTGTTCTCCTTCAGAACCAAACAAATGCTACTTCAAGCTCCTCAGCTGGAGAATTAGAAGAAAAAAATGAAGATGAAGCCATTATCATGGAAGAAGATGATCCTCTTCAAGATTCGCAAGACCCGTATGCAAAATAATTCCATCATTAACGCATGCAATGACGCTTATCAACACTTTAGGAGTTATTTGGCAGCCCCGACAAGATTAATCTAATCTTTTTCAAAGAAGGCAAAAGTGGGTCTCGATTTTTGTCATTTTCTGACTGCTACCGCACACCTCAGCGGTTTACTATTCTCTTGTCGTTTTTTGGCGGCTACCGCACACCTGGCTAGTTCTGTGGGAGGCTTCTTTTTGGGTTAATTTAGCCCGGACACCTGTATTTTCTTTTGTTTTTGCTTTTTCTTTTGAGTAGTATAAATGTAGTTTGTTTTCCTTGAAGAGAAGCATCTCAAAAATTTCTATCTCAAGTTTATAACTAAGAAGAAACATCTCTCTGCAACTCTTGTAATATATCTAAGTAATCAATTAAAGTTCTATCTTTCAGTATATTCTGATCTTCATCTTGTACATAAATCTCCATTAAAAGATTATAGCTTCAACGTTCCGCTTAAAGCATCCAGCGATCCATATCGCCTACTGTTCATATAGGTGTTTCTTAACCATGTATCAATATCTTATGTAAATATCAAGAAATAATTTGGGTCATTTTTACGAAAGCTAAGTGTGTACACCTACTTAGGCTTTTCGACAAAAAATAGTTTCTGCTCTAGAGACCTTCAATGGAGTCAGACATAGACAGATGATAACTCATTAGAATGTTTACAAACCATGTACCAAATATCTTATGAAAAAATCAAGAAATAATTTGGGTCATTTTCACGGAAGCAAAACGTGTACATCAGCCTAGGCTTTTCGTCAAAAATTAGTTTATGCTCTAGAGACCTTCAATTGAGTCAGACATAGACAAATGATGACTCATTAGAATGTTTACAAACCATGTACCAATATCTTGTGAAAAAATCAAGAAATAATTTGGGTCGTTTTCACGGAAGCAAAACGTGTACATCAGCCTAGGCTTTTCGTCAAAAATTAGTTTATGCTCTAGAGACCTTCTATTGAGTCAGACATAGACAAATGATGACTCATTAGAATGTTTACAAACCATGTACCATTATCTTATGAAAAAATCAAGAAATAATTTGGGTCGTTTTCACGGAAGCAAAGTGTGTACAACAGCCTAGGCTTTTCGTCAAAAATTAGTTTCCGCTCTAGAGACCTTCAATTAAGTTAGACATAGACAGATGATGACTCATTAGAATGTTTACAAACCATGTACCAATATCTTATGTAAATATCAAGAAATAATTTTGGTCATTTTTACGGAAGCAAAGCATGTACAGCTGCCTAGGCTTTTCGTCAAATATTAGTTTCTGCTATAGAGACCTTCAATTGAGTCAGACATAGACAAATGATGACTCATTAGAAAGTTTACAAACCATGTACCAATATCTTATGTAACTATCAAGAAATAGTTTGGGTCATTTTTTCGAAAGCAAAGCGTGTACAACTACCTAGGCGTTTCGTCAAAAATTAGTTTCTGATCTAGAGACCATAAATTGAGTCAGACATAGACAAATGAAGACTCATTAGAAAGTTTACAAACCATGTACCAATATCTTATGAAAAAATCAAGAAATAATTTGGGTCCTTTTCACGGAAGCAAAACGTGTACATCAGCCTAGGCTTTTCGTCAAAAATTAGTTTATGCTTTAGAGACCTTCTATTGAGTCAGACATAGACAAATTATGACTCATTAGAAAGTATAAAAACCATGTACCAATATCTTATGTAAATATCAAGAAATAAATTGGGTCATTTTTACGGAAGCAAAGCCTGTACAGCTGCCTAGGCTTTTCGTCAAATATTAGTTTCTGCTATAGAGACCTTCAATTGAGTCAGACATAGACAAATGATGACTCATTAGAAAGTTTACAAACCATGTACCAATATCTTATGTAACTATCAAGAAATAATTTGGGTCATTTTTACGAAAGCAAAGCGTGTACAACTACCTAGTCTTTTCGTCAAAAATTAGTTTCTGCTCTACAGACCGTAAATTGAGTCAGACATAGACAAATGATGACTCATTAGAAATTTTACAAACCATGTACCAATATCTTATGTAAATATCTAGAAATAATTTGGGTCATTTTTATGGAAGCAAAGCATGTATATGCATTTCATCAAATATTAGTTTCTGCTCTAGAGACCTTCAATTAAGTCAGACATAGACAAAAAATGACTCATTAGAAAGTTTACAAACCTTGTACCAATATCTTATGTAACTTTCAAGAAATAATTTGGGTCATTTTTACGAAAGCAAAGCGAATACAACTACCTAGGATTTGCGTCAAAAATTAGTTTCTGCTTTAGAGACCTTAAATTGAGTCAGACATAGATAAATGATGACTTATTAGAAAGTTTATAAACCATGTATCAATATCTTATGTAAATATCAAGAAATAATTTGGGTCATTTTTACGAAAGCTAAGTGTGTACACCTACTTAGGCTTTTCGACAAAAATTAGTTTCTGCTCTAGATACCTTCAATTGAGTCAGACATAGACAAATGATGACTCATTAGAAAGTTTACAAATCATGTACCAATATCTTATGTCACTTTCAAGAAATAATTTGGGTCATTTTTACGAAAGCAAAGCGAATACAACTACCTAGGGTTTTCGTCAAAAATTAGTTTCTGCTTTAGAGACCTTAAATTGAGTCAGACATAGATAAATGATGACTCATTAGAAAGTTTACAAACCATGTATCAATATCTTATGTAAATATCAAGAAATAATTTGGGTCATTTTTACGAAAGCTAAGTGTGTACACCTACTTAGGCTTTTCGACAAAAATTAGTTTCTGCTCTAGAGACCTTCAATGGAGTCAGACATAAACAGATGATGACTCATTAGAATGTTTACAAACCACGTACTAATATCTTATGAAAAATCAAGAAATAATTTTGGTCGTTTTCACGGAAGCAAAGCGTGTACAGCTTCCTAGGCTTTTCGTCAAAAAATAGTTTCTGCTCTAGAGACCTTCAATTGAGTCAGACATAGACAAATGATAAATCAATAGAATGTTTACAAACCATGTACCAATATCTTATGAAAAAATCAAGAATTAATTTGGGTCATTTTCACGTAGGCAAAACGAGTACATCAGCCTAGGCTTTTCGTCAAAAATTAGTTTATGCTATAGAGACCTTCTATTGAGTCAGACATATACAAATGATGACTCATTAGAAAGTTTACAAACCATGTACCAATATCTTATGTAACTATCAAGAAATAATTTGGGTCATTTTTACGAAAACAAAGCGTGTACAAACTACCTAGGCTTTTCGTCAAAAATTAGTTTCTGCTCTACTGACCGTAAATTGAGTCAGACATAGACAAATGATGACTCATTAGAAAGTTTACAAACCATGTACCAATATCTTATGAAAAAATCAAGAAATAATTTGGGTCTTTTTCACGGAATCAAAACGTGTACATCAGCCTAGGCTTTTCGTCAAAAATTAGTTTATGCTCTAGAGACCTTCTATTGAGTTAGACATAGACAAATGATGACTCATTAGAAAGTTTACAAACCATGTACCAATATCTTATGTAAATATCGAGAAATAATTTTGGTCATTTTTACGGAAGCAAAGCTTGTACAGCTGCCTAGGCGTTTCGTCAAATATTAGTTTCTGCTATAGAGACCTTCAATTGATTCAGACATAGACAAATGATGACTCATTAGAAAGTTTACAAACCATGTTGATAGGTGTAGAATACACCTAATTTACTATCTAGTAGTTATGCTTTCTTTGCTATTTTTCTAGTAAATTATGTATTTTACGTGTGTTTTTGAGTTATTAGGTATTCTGGAGTCTCATGGAGGAATAGAAGAAGAAATCACCGAAATTGAGCAAGAAAGGGCAAATTTGTCATTTCCCAGGAAAACACTATCGGGAGACGAGCCACGGTTAAAGGGCAACGCTCTCAGAGGAGTATTAAAAACAGGCCAGCTCATTGTTAAGGGGCAGCTTGCTTTTGGAAGAATTATAAAGAGCATCCAGCTATGGTTAAGGGGTTACCATCTAGGGTGTCCCTTATCAGTTATCAGTGGGTGTAAGTATCCTGGATGGATGCATATGGGGCGCAAATATCTATCCTAGTTGATCTAACCCTAAAATAAAGAGCATCTCCTTCATTTCAATGATTAAACATCAGAAAGAGAGGAGAAGCAAAAGCTGCGCAGCAGCCAACGGAATCGAAAAATCAGATCGAGATAAGGTGAATTCTCGTCAGCAGAATATGGGTTTTAAACAGCAGATGCAGATGATGATTCTCGTCGTTTATAATCAGATGTTGCTCAAGCCACTGTTGCCGTAAATTCAGATGTTGAAGAACAAGAAGCATCAGATGGGGTTCAAATCGAGAAGAGTAATTGAGAATCAGAGATGGGTATTTTATGGATTTCGAATTAGGGTTTAATTCTGTGAAAATTATGGGCTTTTGTTGTGCGATTTGACGGAGTTGGATGAATTCTAAAGTTAGGGTTTTAATGGCGAATGACAGAAATGGGGGGTTACTTCTGAATTTGAGAGAATTGTTGAGAAGAAGAATCAGAGAGGAATTGAGCTAAGGAGCTGTTGCTGATTTAAATTAAGAAAATCGAAGCTGGGTGAGGTTTCTGATGATACAGAAGTTCTGCTGTTGAAGCTGTGAATTGGTGAAAGCTATGAACAAATGGGTGGTTGCTGATGGGTTCAAATTTGTGTGCTATTTGAGCAGTTGATGGTTGTGCTAGCTTCAGTGGATATGGGTATTGAGATGCAGTTGTTAATATTGCTGGTGCAACTGGTGGTGCTTAGTTCATGGTCAAGGGAAGATTGAGAATGGGTGGTGGTCTGAGTGTGTGTTAGATGATGCTATTGAGTTGGCCTGGAATGAACTGAAGTCTGTAATGAAGAATGGAGCTGCAATTGGAGGATTTGAAGCTTTGTTGCTGGTTAGTCGAGATGGGTATAGAATGAAGCTGATTGAGGTGTTTGAACTGATGGTTTGGAAGAGAAGAAAGTTATATGTTGTTTTGAAGCTGTGGTGACTGAGGTTAAAATGGGTTGGACCTGTAGAGTATATGGAGATGAATGGCTTGGTTTTGCGTGTTGCTGGTGGAATTGCAGGAATGGATTGCACAGCCATGATGACTGGTTATGATGCAGAGTGGTGCAACAAATAAGATACACATCCATGATGGCTGGAACTTATTGCAACTGAGTTAGCCTGGCAACTCAGCCTAGTCAGGCGAGTTTGACCCGAGCTAAATCAGTAATTTGACCCGTTGACTAACCTCTGACCGTTAAGTTTGACTCCTTTTACCGTTAGTCATAACGGTTGACGGACAGAATATACCTTGACCGGAGGAGAATTTTCAGGTGGCCGGCGGCGACGGATTCCGGTCTATTTCCGCCAAAAACCCAGTTTTCCGGCGAGCCAAAAATACAGAATTTTGTGTGGATTTCTCTCATGGGATGTGAAGAGTTGGACTTGGAATTGAATGAATAATTTGGTTTGAATATGGAAAGAGAAGATGGAAGATTTGAGAAAGGCTTGGATTTGGAAATTGAGCTACAAAGGGAAAGGGATTCTATTCCTTGGAAGATTTGGAGAGGATTGAAGCCTATAAATAAAGGAGTTCTTTACACTTCTTTACACATATCTTTTGCATCTCTTTTGCACACTTTTACACACACAATACTTTTCTCTTTGTGTGAACTTCTTAAGCATGAGTAACTAATTTGATTGAGGATGAATTCCTAGTTCTTAACATGTTTTGAGTTTTGTTTTAAATCTACTTTGAAGTTTTCACATGATTATCGTTTGTTTTTACTAATAGGAATGTTTATACATTCATGATTGATTGATAGATTCTTTAGGTGCGCAACTAAATTGATTTGTTAATTTGATCTGTAGCTAGTGAAAGTTAGGGGATAATTAATCGTTTCTTGACTCTTTACATAAGTAGCAAACACGAGACCTTGCGGAGGGATTCCGTGGAGCAATTGTGTGTGAAAACAACGTTAGCAAGTGGACCTTGATCTAAGAGTCTAACTACTAATATCAACCTAATAAATTCATAAATCTTAATGCATTTAACTAAATTACATCTTGAGTGATCTACTACTAGGTGGTTTGGTGAATAGAATCCGGTAGTCGAGAACATCCGTATCCGGTGATATAAGGGATTTAGGGGTTAGCACTGATCTAGCTGCTATACCTACGGTTGGTGAAAATTTGTGACTAATAAGAAGTGGAAAAGAACATAACTTTAATCATTGTTTTGCAGCGAAGAAGGATTCCTTGATCTAATCTCTCTTATTGATTTCCTTTTAATTGCTTTGTTTAATTTATTTACTTTCTCAAATTCTTAATCAATAACCCCCTTTGTGTGACAAATTTACAACTAGAATCTCGTGCTCCTCGTGGGATCGACCTTAACTACCCTATATTACTTGTTAATTAGGTAGTAAAGTATTAATTAATTTGTTGTGGTTACGACACGCATACACATGTACCAATATCTTATGTAACTATCAAGAAATAATTTGGGTCATTTTTACGAAAGCGAAGCGTGTACAAACCTAGGATTTTCGTCAAAAATTAGTTTCTGCTCTACAGACCGTAAATTGAGTCAGACATAGACAAATGATGACTCATTAGAAAGTTTACAAACCATGTACCAATATCTTATGTAAATATCAAGAAATAATTTGGGTCATTTTTATGGAAGCAAAGCCTGTACAACTGCCTAGGCTTTTCGTCAAATATTAGTTTCTGCTCTAGAGAACTTCAATTGAGTCAGACATAGACAAATGATGACTCATTAGAAAGTTTACAAACCATGTATGAAAAAATCAAGAAATAATTTGGGTCATTTTCACGGAAGCAAAACGTGTACATCAGCCTAGGCATTTCGTCAAAAATTAGTTTATGCTCTAGAGACCTTCTATTGAGTCAGACATAGACAAATGATGACTCATTAGAATGTTTACAAACCATGTACCAATATCTTATGAAAAAATCAAGAAATAATTTGGGTCGTTTTCACGGAAGCAAAGCGTGTACAGCAGCCTAGGCTTTTCGTCAAAAATTAGTTTCTTCTCTAGAGACCTTCAATTGAGTTAGACATAGACAGATGATGACTCATTAGAATGTTTACAAACCATGTACCAATATCTTATGTAAATATCAAGAAATAATTTTGGTCATTTTTACGGAAGCAAAGCCTCTACAGCTGCCTAGGATTTTCGTCAAATATTAGTTTCTTCTCTAGAGACCTTCAATTGAGTCAGACATAGACAAATGATGACTCATTAGAAATTTTAAAAACCATGTACCAATATCTTATGTAACTTTCATGAAATAATTTGGGTCATTTTTACGAAAGCAAAGCGAATACAACTACCTAGGCTTTTCGTCAAAAATTAGTTTCTGCTTTAGATACCTTAAATTGAGTCAGACATAGACAAATGATGACTTATTAGAAAGTTTACAAACCATGTATCAATATCTTATGTAAATATCAAGAAATAACTTGGGTCATTTTAACGAAAGCTAAGTGTGTACACCTACTTAGGATTTTCGACAAAAATTAGTTTCTGCTCTAGAGACCTTCAATTGAGTCAGACATTGACAAATGATGACTCATTAGAAAGTTTACAAACCATGTACCAATATCTTATGTAACTATAAAGAAATAATTGGGGTCATTTTTACGAAAGCTAAGGGAATACAACTACCTAGACTTTTCTTCAAAAATTAGTTTTTTCTCTAGAGACCTTCTATTGAGTCAGACATAGACAATTGATGACTCATTAGAATGTTTACAAACCATGTACCAATATCTTATGAAAAAATCAAGAAATAATTTGGGTTGTTTTCACGGAAGCAAAGCGTGTACAGCAGCCTAGGCTTTTCGTCAAAAATTAGTTTCTTCTCTAGAGACCTTCAATTGAGTCAGACATAGACAGATGATGACTCATTAGAATGTTTACAAACCATGTACCAATATCTTATGTAAATATCAAGAAATAATTTGGGTCATTTTTACGGAAGTAAAGCCTGTACAGCTGCCTAGGCTTTTCGTCAAAAATTAGTTTCTGCTCTAGAGAACTTCAATTGAGTCAGACATAGGCAAATGATGACTCATTAGAAATTTTACAAACCATGTACCAATATCTTATGTAACTATCAAGAAATAATTTGGGTCATTTTTACGAAAGCAAAGCGTGTACAACTACCTAGGCTTTTCGTCAAAAATTAGTTTCTGCTCTACAGACCGTAAATTGAGTCAGACATAGACAAATGATGACTCATTAGAAAGTTTACAAACCATGTACCAATATCTTATGTAAATATCAAGAAATAATTGGGATCATTTTTATGGAAGCAAAGCACATGCAATTGCCTAGGCTTTTCGTCAAAAATTTGTTTCTGCTCTAGAGACCTTCAATTGAGTCAGACATAGACAAATGATGACTCATTAGAAAGTTTACAAACCATGTATCAATATCTTATGTAAATATCAAAAAATAATTTGGGTCATTTTTACGGAAGCAAAGCCTGTACAATTGCCTAGGCTTTTCGTCAAAAATTAGTTTCTGCTCTAGAGACCTTCAATTGAGTCGACATAGAAAATGATGACTCATTAGAAAGTTTACAAACCATGTATCAATATCTTATGTAACTATCAAGAAATAATTTGGGTCATTTTTACAAAAGCAAAGGGAATACAATTACCTAGGCTTTTCGTCAAAAATTAGTTTACATTTCTAGACACATTAAATTGAGTCAGACATAAACAAATGATGACTCATTAGAATGTTTACAAACCATGTATCAATATCTTATGTAACTATCAAGAAATAATTTGGGTCATTTTTACGGAAGCAAAGCCTGTACAGCTGCCTAGGCTTTTCATCAAAAATTAGTTTCTTCTCTAGAGACCTTCAATTGAGTCAGACATGGACAAATGATGACTCATTAGAATGTTTACAAACCATGTACCAATATCTTATGTAAATATCAAGAAATAATTTGGGTCATTTTTACGGAAGTAAAGCCTGTACAGCTTCCTAGGCTTTTCGTCAAAAATTAGTTTCTGCTTTAGAGAACTTCAATTGAGTCAGACATAGGCAAATGATGACTCATTAGAAAGTTTACAAACCATGTACCAATATCTTATGTAACTATCAAGAAATAATTTGGGTCATTTTTACGAAAGCAAAGCGTGTACAACTACCTAGGCTTTTCGTCAAAAATTAGTTTCTGCTCTAGAGACCTTAAATTGAGTCAGACATAGACAAATGATGACTCATTAGAAAGTTTACAAACCATGTACCAATATCTTATGTAAATATCAAGAAATAATTGGGATCATTTTTATGGAAGCAAAGCCTGTACAGCTGCCTAGGCTTTTCGTCAAAAATTTGTTTCTGCTCTAGAGACCTTCAATTGAGTCAGACATAGACAAATGATGACTCATTAGAAAGTTTACAAACCATGTATCAATATCTTATGTAAATATCAAAAAATAATTTGGGTCATTTTTACGGAAGCAAAGCCTGTACAATTGCCTAGGCTTTTCGTCAAAAATTAGTTTCTGCTCTAGAGACCTTCAATTGAGTCAGACATAGAAAATGATGACTCATTAGAAAGTTTACAAACCATGTATCAATATCTTATGTAACTATCAAGAAATAATTTGGGTCATTTTTACAAAAGCAAAGGGAATACAATTACCTAGGCTTTTCGTCAAAAATTAGTTTCTGTTCTAGACACATTAAATTGAGTCAGACATAGACAAATGATGACTCATTAGAATGTTTACAAACCATGTATCAATATCTTATGTAACTATCAAGAAATAATTTGGGTCATTTTTACGGAAGCAAAGCCTGTACAGCTGCCTAGGCTTTTCGTCAAAAATTAGTTTCTGCTCTAGAGACCTTCAATTGAGTCAGACATAGACAAATGATGACTCATTAGAAAGTTTAAAAACCATGTACCAATATCTTATGTAACTATCAAGATATAATTTGGGTCATTTTTACGAAAGCAAAGGGAATACAACTACCTAGGCTTTTCGTCAAAAATTAGTTTCTGCTCTAGAGACCTTAAATTTAGTCAGAAATAGACAAATGATAATTCATTAAAAAGTTTACAAACCATCTACCAATATCTTATGTAAATATCAAGAAATAATTTGGGTCATTTTTACGGAAGCAAAGCCTGTACAATTGCCTAGGCTTTTCGACAAAAATTAATTTCTGGTCTAGAGACCTTCAATTGAGTCAGACATAGACAAATGATGACTCATTAGAAAGTTTACAAACCATGTACCAATATCTTATGTAACTATCAAGAAATAATTTGGGTCATTTTTACGAAAGCAAAGGGAATACAACTACCTAGGCTTTTCGTCAAAAATTAGTTTCTGCTCTAGAGACCTTAAATTTAGTCAGACATAGACAAATGATGATTCATTAGAAAGTTTACAAACCATCTACCAATATCTTATGTAAATATCAAGAAATAATTTGGGTCATTTTTACGGAAGCAAAGCCTGTACAATTGCCTAGGCTTTTCGACAAAAATTATTTTCCGCTCTAGAGACCTTAAATTGAGTCAGACATAGACAAATGATGACTCATTAGAAAGTTTACAAACCATGTACCAATATCTTATGTAACTATCAAGAAATAATTTGGGTCATTTTTACAAAAGCAAAGGGAATACAATTACCTATGCTTTTCGTCAAAAATTAGTTTCTGCTCTAGAGACATTAAATTGAGTCAGACATAGACAAATGATGACTCATTAGAATGTTTACAAACCATGTATCAATATCTTATGTAACTATCAAGAAATAATTTGGGTCATTTTTACGGAAGCAAAGCCTGTACAATTGCCTAGGCTTTTCGTCAAAAATTAGTTTCTGCTCTAGAGACCTTCAATTGAGTCAGACATATACAAATAATGACTCATTAGAAAGTTTAAAAACCATGTACCAATATCTTATGTAACTATCAAGAAATAATTTGAGTCATTTTTACGAAAGCAAAGGGAATACAACTACCTAGGCTTTTCGTCAAAAATTAGTTTATGCTCTAGAGACCTTAAATTTGGTCAGACATAGACAAATGATGATTCATTAGAAAGTTTACAAACCATCTACCAATATCTTATGTAAATATCAAGAAATAATTTGGGTCATTTTTACGGAAGCAAAGCCTGTACAATTGCCTAGGCTTTTCGACAAAAATTAGTTTCTGCTCTAGAGACCTTCAATTGAGTCAGACATAGACAAATGATGACTTATTAGAAAGTTTACAAACCATGTACCAATATCTTATGTAACTATCAAGAAATAATTTGGGTCATTTTTACAAAAGCAAAGGGAATACAATTACCTAGGCTTTTCGTCAAAAATTAGTTTCTGCTCTAGAGACCTTAATTTGAGTCAGACATAGACAAATGATGACCCATTAGAATGTTACAAACCATGTATCAATATCTTATGTAAATATCAAGAAATAATTGGGGTCATTTTTATGGAAGCAAAGCCTGTACAGCTTCCTAGGCTTTTCGTCAAAAATTAGTTTCTGCTCCAGAGACCTTCAATTGAGTTAGACATAGACAAATGATGACTCATTGGAAAGTTTACAAACCATGTACCAATAGCTTATGTAAATATCAAGAAATAACTTGGGTCATTTTTATGGAAGCAAAGCTTGTACAGCTGCCTAAGATTTTTGGCAAAAATTAGTTTCTGAGACCTTCAATTGAGTCAGACATAGACAAATGATGACTCATTATAAAGTTTACAAACCATGTACCAATATCTTATGTAACTATCAAGAAATAATTTGGTTCGTTTTTACAAAAGCAAAGGGAATACAACTACCTTGGATTTTCGTCAAAAATTAGTTTCTGCTCTAGAGACCTTAAATTGAGTCAGACATAGACAAATGATGACTCATTAGAAAGTTTACAAACTATTTACCAATATCTTATGTAAATATCAAGAAATAATTTGGGTCATTTATACGGATGCAAAGCCTGTACAATTGCCTAGGCTTTTCGTCAAAAATTAGTTTCTGCACTAGAGACCTTCAATTGAGTCATACATAGACAAATGATGACTCATTAGAAAGTTTACAAACCATGTATCAATATCTTATGTAACTATCAAGAAATAATTTGGGTCATTTTTACAAAAGCAAAGGGAATACAATTACCTAGGCTTTTCGTCAAAAAATAGTTTCTGCTCTAGAGACCTTAAATTGAGTCAGACATAGACAAATGATGACTCATTAGAATGTTTACACACCATGTACCAATATCTTATGTAAATATCAAGAAATAATTTGGGTCATTTTTATGGAAGCAAAGCTTGTACAACTGCCTAGGATTTTCGTCAAAAATTAGTTTCTGCTCTAGAGACCTTCAATTGAGTCAGACATAGACAAATGATGACTCAATAGAAAGTTTACAAACCATGTACCAATATCTTCTGTAACTATCAAGATATAATTTGAATCAATTTTACAAAAGCAAAGGGAATACAATTACCTAGGATTTTCGTCAAAAATTAGTTTCAGCTCTAGAGACCTTCACTTGAGTCAGACATAGACAAATGATGACTCATTGGAAATTTTACAAACCATGTACCAATATCTTATGTAAATATCAAGAAATAATTTGTGTCATTTTTATGGAAGCAAAGCTTGTACAGCTGCCTAGGCTTTTCTTCAAAAATTAGTTTATGCTCTAGAGACCTTCAATTGAGTCAGACATAGACAAATGATGACTCATTATAAAGTTTACAAACCATGTACCAATATCTTATGTAACTATCAAGAAATAATTTGGGTCATTTTTACGAAAGCAAAGGGAATACAACTACCTAGGCTTTTCTTCAAAAATTAGTTTCTACTCTAGAGACCTTAAATTGAGTCAGACATAGACAAATGATGACTCATTAGAAAGTTTATAAACCATCTACCAATATCTTATGTAAATATCAAGAAATAATTTGTGTCATTTTTACGAAAGCTAAGTGTGTACACCTATTTAGGCTTTTCGACAAAAAATAGTTTCTGCTTTAGAGACCTTCAATGGAGTCAGACTTAGACAGATGATGACTCCTTAGAATGTTTACAAACCATGTACCAATATCTTATGAAAAAATCAACAAATAATTTGGGTCATTTTTACGGAAGCAAAGCATGTAGTGCCTAGGCTATTCGTCAAAAATTAGTTTCTGCTGTAGAGACCTTCAATTGAGTCAGACATAGACAAATGATGACTCAATAGAAAGTTTACAAATCATGTACCAATATCTTCTGTAACTATCAAGATATAATTTGGGTCATTTTTACAAAAGCAAAGGGAATACAACTACCTGGGCTTTTCTTTAAAAATGAGTTTCTGCTCTAGAGACCTTAAATTGAGTCAGACATAGACAAAATGATGACTCATTAGAAAGTTTACAAACCATATACCAATATCTTATGTAAATATCAAGAAATAATTTGGGTCATTTTTACGGAAGCAAAGCCTGTACAGCTGCCTAGGCTTTTCGTCAATAATTAGTTTCTGCTCTAGAGACCTTCAATTGAGTCAGACATAGACAAATGAGGACTCATTAGAAAATTTAAAAACCATGTACCTATATCTTATGTAACTATCAAGAAATAATTTAGGTCATTTTTACGAAAGCAAAGGGAATACAACTACCTAGGCTTTTCGTCAAAAATTAGTTTCTGCTCTAGAGACCTTAAATTGAGTCAGACATAGACAAATGATGACTCATTAGAAAATTTAAAAACCATGTACCAATATCTTATGTAACTATCAAGAAATAATTTGGGTCATTTTTACGAAAGCAAAGGGAATACAACTACCTAGGGTTTTCGTCAAAAATTAGTTTCTGCTCTAGAGACCTTAAATTGAGTCAGACATAGACAAATGATGACTCATTAGAAAGTTTACAAACCATATACCAATATCTTATGTAAATATCAAGAAATAATTTGGGTCATTTTTACGGAAGCAAAGCCTGTACAATTGCCTAGGATTTTCAACAAAAATTAGTTTCTGCTCTAGAGACCTTCAATTGAGTCAGACATAGACAAATGATGACTCATTAGAAAGTTTACAAACCATGTACCAATATCTTCTGTAACTATCTAGATATAATTTGGATCATTTTTACAAAAGCAAAGGGAATACAACTACCTTGGCTTTTCTTCAAAAATGAGTTTCTGCTTTAGATACCTTAAATTGAGTCAGACATAGACAAATGATGACCCATTAGAAAGTTTACAAACCATGTATCAATATCTTATGTAACTATCAAGAAATAATTTGGGTCATTTTTACGGAAGCAAAGCCTGTACATCTGCCTAGGTTTTTCGTCAAAAATTAGTTTCTGCTCTAGAGACATTAAATTGAGTCAGACATAGACAAATGATGACTCATTAGAATCTTTACAAACCATGTATCAATATCTTATGTAACTATCAAGAAATAATTGGGGTCATTTTTACGGAAGCAAAGCCTGTACAGCTTCCTAGGCTTTTCGTCAAAAATTTGTTTCTGCTCTAGAGACCTTAAATTGAGTCAGACATAGACAAATGATGACTCATTAGAAAGTTTACAAACCATGTACCAATATCTTATGTAATTATCAAAAAATAATTTGGGTCATTTTTACGGAAGCAAAGCCTGTACAATTGCCTAGGCTTTTCGTCAAAAATTAGTTTCTGCTCAAGAGACCTTCAATTGAGTCAGACATAGACAAATGATGACTCAATAGAAAGTTTACAAACCATGTATCAATATCTTATGTAACTATCAAGAAATAATTTGGGTCATTTTTACAAAAGCAAAGGGAATACAATTACCTAGGCTTTTCGTCAAAAATTTGTTTCTGCTCTAGAGACATTAAATTGAGTCAGACATAGACAAATGATGACTCATTAGAATCTTTACAAACCATGTATCAATATCTTATGTAACTATCAAGAAATAATTGGGGTCATTTTTACGGAAGCAAAGCCTGTACAGCTTCCTAGGCTTTTCGTCAAAAATTTGTTTCTGCTCAAGAGACCTTCAATTGAGTCAGACATAGACAAATGATGACTCATTAGAAAGTTTACAAACCATTTATCAATATCTTATGTAACTATCAAGAAATAATTTGGGTCATTTTTACAAAAGCAAAGGGAATACAATTACCTAGGCTTTTCGTCAAAAATTAGTTTCTGCTCTAGAGACCTTAAATTGAGTCAGACATAGACAAATGATGACCCATTAGAATGTTTACAAACCATGTATCAATATCTTATGTAAATATCAAGAAATAATTGGGGTCATTTTTATGGAAGCAAAGCCTGTACAGCTACCTAGGCTTTTCGTCAAAAATTAGTTTCTGCTCTAGAGACCTTCAATTGAGTTAGACATAGACAAATGATGACTCATTGTAAAGTTTACAAACCATGTACCAATAGCTTATGTAAATATCATGAAATAATTTGGGTCATTTTTATGGAAGCAAAGCTTGTACAGCTGCCTAGGCTTTACGGAAATAATTAGTTTCTGAGACCTTCAATTGAGTCAGACATAGACAAATGATGACTCATTATAAAGTTTACAAACCATGTACCAATATCTTATGTAACTATCAAGAAATAATTTGGTTCGTTTTTACGAATACAAAGGGAATACAACTACCTAGGCTTTTCATCAAAAATTAGTTTCTGCTCCAGAGACCTTAAATTGAGTCAGACATAGACAAATGATGACTCATTAGAAAGTTTACAAACCATGTACCAATATCTTCTGTAACTATCATGAAATAATTTGGGTCATTTTTACAAAAGCAAAGGGAATACAACTACCTAGGCTTTTCGTCAAAAATTAGTTTCTACTCTAGAGACCTTAAATTGAGTCAGACATAGACAAATGATGACTCATTAGAAAGTTTACAAACCATCTACCAATATCTTATGTAAATATCAAGAAATAAATTGGGTTATTTTTACGGAAGCAAAGCCTGTACAATTTCCTAGGCTTTTCGTCAAAAATTAGTTTCTACTACAGAGACCTTCAATTGAGTCATACATAGACAAATGATGACTCATTAGAAAGTTTACAAACCATGTATCAATATCTTATGTAACTATCAAGAAATAATTTGGGTCATTTTTACAAAAGCAAAGGAAATACAATTACCTAGGCTTTTCGTCAAAAATTAGTTTCTGCTCTAGAGACCTTAAATTGAGTCAGACATAGATAAATGATGACTCATTAGAATGTTTACAAACCATGTACCAATATCTTATGTAAATATCAAGAAATAATTTGGGTCATTTTTATGGAAGCAAAGCTTGTACAGCTTGCCTAGGCTTTTCGTCAAAAATTAGTTTCTGCTCTAGAGACCTTCAATTGAGTCTGACATAGACAAATGATAACTCAATAGAAAGTTTACAAACCATGTACCAATATCTTCTGTAACTATCAAGATATAATTTGGGTCATTTTTACAAAAGCAAAGGGAATACAACTACCTTGGCTTTTCTTCAAAAATGAGTTTCTGCTCTAGAAACCTTAAATTGAGTCAGACATAGACAAATGATGACTCATTAGAAAGTTTAAAAACCATGTATCAATATCTTATGTAACTATCAAGAAATAATTTGGGGTCATTTTTACAAAAGCAAAGGGAATACAATTACCTAGGCTTTTCGTCAAAAATTAGTTTCTGCTCTAGAGACCTTCAATTGAGTCAGACATAGACAAATGATGACTCATTGGAAAGTTTACAAACCATGTACCAATATCTAATGTAAATATCAAGAAATAATTTGGGTCATTTTTATGGAAGCAAAGCTTGTACAGCTTCCTAGGCTTTTCATCAAAAATTAGTTTCTGCTCTAGAGACCTTCAATTGAGTCATACATAGACAAATTATGACTCATTATAAAGTTTACAAACCATGTACCAATATCTTATGTAACTATCAAGAAATAATTTGGGTCGTTTTTACGAAAGCAAAGGGAATACAACTACCTAGGCTTTTCGTCAAAAATTAGTTTCTGCTCTTGAGACCTTAAATTGTGTCAGACATAGACAAATGATGACTCATTAGAAAGTTTAAAAACCATGTATCAATATCTTATGTAAATATCAAGAAATAATTTGTGTCATTTTTATGAAAGCTAAGTGTGTACACCTATTTAGGCTTTTCGAAAAAAATTAGTTTCTGCTTTAGAGACCTTCAATGGAGTCAAACATAGACAGATGATGACTCCTTAGAATGTTTACAAACCATGTACCAATATCTTATGAAAAAATCAACAAATAATTTGGGTCATTTTTACGGAAGCAAAGCATGTAGTGCCTAGGCTTTTCGTCAAAAATTAGTTTCTGCTCTAGAGACCTTCAATTGAGTCAGACATAGACAAATGATGACTCAACATAAAGTTTACAAATCATGTACCAATATCTTCTGTAACTATCAAGATATAATTTGGGTCATTTTTACAAAAGCAAAGGGAATACAACTACCTGGGATTTTCTTCAAAAATGAGTTTCTGCTCTAGAGACCTTAAATTGAGTCAGACATAGACAAAATGATGACTCATTAGAAAGTTTACAAACCATGTATCAATATCTTATGTAACTATCAAGAAATAATTTGGGTCATTTTTACGGAAGCAAAGCCTGTACAGCTGCCTAGGCTTTTTGTTAAAAATTAGTTTCTGCTCTAGAGACCTTCAATTGAGTCAGACATAGAAAAATGAAGACTCATTAGAAAGTTTAAAAACCATGTACCAATATCTTATGTAACTATCAATAAATAATTTGGGTCATTTTTACGGAAGCAAAGCCTGTACAATTGCCTAGGCTTTTCGACAAAAATTAGTTTCTGCTCTAGAGACCTTCAATTGAGTCAGACATAGACAAATGATGACTCATTAGAAAGTTTACAAACCCTGGACCAATATCTTATGTAACTATCAAGTAATAATTTGGGTCATTTTTACAAAAGCAAAGGGAATACAATTACCTAGGGTTTTCGTCAAAAATTAGTTTCTGCTCAAGAGACCTTAAATTGAGTCAGACATAGACAAATGATGACCCATTAGAATGTTTACAAACCATGTATCAATATCTTATGTAAATATCAAGAAACAATTGGGGTCATTTTTATGGAAGCAAAGCCTGTACAGCTGCCTAGGCTTTTCGTCAAAAATTAGTTTCTGCTCTAGAGACATTCAATTGAGTTAGACATAGACAAATGATGACTCATTGTAAAGTTTAAAAACCATGTACCAATAGCTTATGTAAATATCAAGAAATAATTTGTGTCATTTTTATGGAAGCAAAGCTTGTACAGCTGCCTAGGCTTTTTGGCAAAAATTAGTTTCTGAGACCTTCAATTGAGTCAGACATAGACAAATGATGACTCATTATAGAGTTTACAAACCATGTACCAATATCTTATGTAACTATCAAGAAATAATTTGGTTCCTTTTTACGAATACAAAGGGAATACAACTACCTAGGCTTTTCATCAAAAATTAGTTTCTGCTCTAGAGACCTTAAATTGAGTCAGACATAGACAAATGATGACTCATTAGAAAGTTTGCAAACCATGTACTAATATCATCTGTAACTATCAAGAAATAATTTGGGTCATTTTTACAAAAGAAAAGGGAATACAACTACCTAGGCTTTTCGTCAAAAATTAGTTTCTGCTCTAGAGACCTTAAATTGAGTCAGACATAGACAAATGCTGACTCATTAGAAAGTTTACAAACCATCTACCAATATCTTATGTAAATATCAAGAAATAATTTGGGTCATTTTTACAGAAGCAAAGCCTGTAAAATTGCCTAGGCTTTTCGTCAAAAATTAGTTTCTGCTCCAGAGACCTTCAATTGAGTCATACATAGACAAATGATGACTCATTAGAAAGTTTACAAACCATGTATCTATATCTTATGTAACTATCAAGAAATAATTTGGGTCATTTTTACAAAAGCAAAGGGAATACAATTACCTAGGTTTTTCGTCAAAAATTAGTTTCTGCTCTAGAGACCTTAATTTGAGTCAGACATAGATAAATGATGACTCATTAGAATGTTTACAAACCATGTACCAATATCTTATGTAAATATCAAGAAATAATTTGGGTCATTTTTATGGAAGCAAAGCTTGTACAGCTGCCTAGGCTTTTCGTTAAAAATTAGTTTCTGCTCTAGAGACCTTCAATTGAGTCAGACATAGACAAATGATGACTCAATAGAAAGTTTACAAACCATGTACCAATATCTTCAGTAACTATCAAGATATAATTTGGGTCATTTTTACAAAACCAAAGGGAATACAACTACCTTGGCTTTTCTTCAAAAATGAGTTTCTGCTCTAGAAACCTTAAATTGAGTCAGACATAGACAAATGATGACTCATTAGAAAGTTTACAAACCATGTATCAATATCTTATGTAACTATCAAGAAATAATTTGGGGTCATTTTTACAAAAGCAAAGGGAATACAATTACCTAGGCTTTTCGTCAAAAATTAGTTTCTGCTCTAGAGACCTTCAATTGAGTCAGACATAGACAAATGATGACGCATTGGAAAGTTTAGAAACCATGTACCAATATTTAATGTAAATATCAAGAAATAATTTGGGTCATTTTTATGGAAGCAAAGCTTGTACAGCTTTCTAGGCTTTTCGTCAAAAATTAGTTTCTGCTCTAGAGACCTTCAATTGAGTCAGACATAGACAAATGATGACTCATTATAAAGTTTACAAACCATGTACCAATATCTTATGTAACTATCAAGAAATAATTTGGGTCGTTTTTACGAAAGCAAAGGGAATACAACTACCTAGGCTTTTCGTCAAAAATTAGTTTCTGCTCTAGAGACCTTAAATTGAGTCAGACATAGACAAATGATGACTCATTAGAAAGTTTACAAACCATGTATCAATATATTATGTAAATATCAAGAAATAATTTGTGTCATTTTTACGAAAGCTAAGTGTGTACACCTATTTAGGCTTTTCGACAAAAATTAGTTTCTGCTTTAGAGACCTTCAATGGAGTCAGACATAGACAGATGATGACTCCTTAGAATGTTTACAAACCATGTACCAATATCTTATGAAAAAATCAAGAAATAATTTGGAATTCCTACACTACACCCTTGTTAAGATTCTATAGAAATATATTGGAAATCAATTAAACTTCAAAGATTTAAATGACACTTTATTATTCAATTTTCAGAAATGTTTACAGAATTGGAAGAAATCAAGATTAAAAATATTCTCTTGAAGTTTCTCTCTCCTCAAGACTCTTTCAACTCTCAAAAATACATCATCCTTTTCTGGATCTATCGAACCCTTTATATAGGGATTTACATAATGGATGACAGCTAAGTTTTCCTCCTATTTCGGATCTATTCTGCGATCTCATCGCAATTACTACAATATTCTCTATCGCAAGAATGATGACCATCGCAGGATCAACGTATTCTTCTTTTACTTCTACCATCGTCAGTTTCTTTTGGGTATTCTGTGACGCTCGTGAAACGTTGTTAATATCGCAGGAATAACATTGTAGCGATATTCTGTTCCTATATCTTGCCTCTTCTCATGTATTTTCTGCGAGGAAGAGAAGATCATGAGAACCAATATTCTTTATTACCCTCGCAACTTCTTTGTCTTTTATACTTTCTTCTCGACAAGATTCCGTTAATCTATCCTTTCTTACACGTGTTGTGAATTCCTTCATTTATTGACACGTCTCTGCTCAATAGGCCCACCCCCTTTTGCCTATAAAAGGTAGAATTAAGTTTTGAAACTAATTTTCTTCTTCCGTTTCTTCATCTTCTTTATTTGTCTACTTTGTCTTCCGTCTGCAACTTTTCTTCTTCTTCATATTCTTCTGCTACTGTTCTAATGGAGTCATCAAGGTATGTTTCTTGACTTATGACATTTATTTAAGCCAATTTTTACTTTCATTCTCCAATCTTTCTTATTTGATTCTTCATAACTTCCATGTTATGTCTTCTCTTCAGCGGAACTACACAATCCACGATTCAAAACCCTAATACTCGCAAAAGACTAGTAGAGAAGAAAAAGAGGAGTTCTGCGAATGATAAGGTAGTAAGAAACATATTCTATTTCCTAATAACAATATTGTTGCCTCTGTTTCTTATCTGAGTTATTGTTCGCAGAATGACGAGAACCCTGTTAAGCCTCCCAAAAGATCTCACCACTTTAAGACACTTGGGGAAGATCTTATTATACCCACATTAACATCCGTGAGGATTACTCCCACACCATCGTAACCAAATCTTTTTACTTTTGTTTGCGAGAATACCGCTACCCATACTTCTACTTCTTTGACAAATCAGGCTTCTAAAATTGCTGTGACTGATACTCCTTATAGTCCTTTACGGCCTTCAACTGTTGTTTTTCCACATACTCCTCCTGACAACTCAACCATCACAAATGATCGTCAACTTTCTCTCATTAATACTTCATATTCTACACCCCTTCCTTCATCAAACGAAACTTTTGCAGGTGTTGATATTTCTTTTAAAATCCTGTCTAACATTTTAGTCAATGCTAGAAAATCTTCCACTGATCCTCTCCAGCATGAAGCTTGCGAGACTCTACTCAAGTATTTTGGCTCTGATGGTAATGCTTCACGAGCGTCTTTGGAAAATGAGATTGAAGCTCTGAGGAAAGGCCTTCAAGTTAAAACTGCTGAATGTGATACTTTGAATCATATGCTTCGCAACTCTTCTCTAGACTGCGAGAATCTTCACCGAAAAAATGACGAGCTGAAAGGTACATTTTTCTTGCCTGTGCTCTTTTGTTTTTCTATTTTACTTTTATATTTTCTGTACTCAGGCTTCCTTCTTAAATTCTTGATTCATATATTAGTTTCAAATCGGACTCGTTTCATATAAAGACTCAAATTTGAATCTATCGCTAAAGAAGCTCGCGTTGAAAGAGATTCTTGGATGGATCAACATACTAGACTAGACAATCTTTACACTTATTCAATTTATCACATAAATAATCTTACTAATGAGAATAATCAATTATTGCAAAGGCAGAATTTATTAAGTGGCGAGGTTGATCGCCTCTCATACTTTTTTTTAAGGCTAATTTGGCGATGGATTCTTTATCAGATGAGAATAAAACTTTGTCCCAAGAAAACCATAGATTTTCAAGCTTGATGGCGATTTCCTCACATCAATTAAGTAATCTTCAAAGCACATATAATAATCAAGAGCAATCTCTTCGTTCTCTCAAGAATGAGCTCAAGGAATTAACTGAATCATCTGTTGCCGAGAAGGATAAACTTATCAAGGGTAGACTAACTCTTAGTTTAAGAGCCATCGAACTTCAAGACCAATACTCTCAACTAAAGGAATCTCATTCTTTACTAGCAAAGGAAAATTCATATCTTCGCAACAAAGAAGAAAGAATGAAATCTTGTCTGAAGGGGCGCAATAAATTCGATGATGCCATGAACCAATGGGAGAACTATTTATTTTCATTAACCCAAAACTTAACTTCGCGAAAAGAAGGTAGTCAATTGAATGCCTCTCTTGTTGATCTTCTCATAAAATTTTATGTTATATTCCTTATGAGATTTTTGTCTAATTGATTTTGTTGCTCGCAGAATCCGAAAGAAATCTTTATTCTACCATTGCTGATCTGACCGCTAAATTGGATAAAGTTCGCAAAGAAAACAAGTATCTTCTTTCCAATTATCTTGATACCCGCGACAAAGCAGAAAGAAGACTTGATTATCTCGAGTACTTTAAAAACATAGAGATTAGGAATCGTGATAGAGGTTTCCTTCGCAAGGTCCACCTCAGTGCTGAAGTTCTTGTGAACGATATTCTGCTCTCCAATTCTCTCCCTCCTGTATCTGTTCCTCCTCTAAAGGTTGATGATGATGAAATTCCTCTTCCCATGGATGAAGATTTAGAATTTACTAATGATGAAGAAAATATCTCCCAAGGAGATGGTGAAGAAGAAGAAAGAAGTCCTCCCAGAGAAGTAACTGCAAGTGGTGAAGTAATCGCTGATAAAAAATCAAAAGAAGGAGAGACTCACGATGAAAAGGATGCTGATGAAGTTTATAACTCTAGAGAAAATAATAAATCTGACGAGCAAGAAGAATGAATCTGGAGAAGCCGTTGCTGAAACTTGAATTTTATCTTTGCTTTCTTTTTCTTCTTCTTTCTTGTGAGCGATGTAACTTTTGAGACATTTAGAATTTAACTTTCAACTTAGTTTACTTGGAATATTTTCAAGGAAGATAATGAAATGTTACTTCTCCATTCCCCTATCTGCCCTTTATTATCTTTCTTGAAATGGTGAATTTTCCCTTTATTTGTATCTGCGATGCGATGAATACTATTGAGATGTTATGAAAAATTCTGAAGGAATTTACAATGTTAAAATTTTTCCTTCTTATACGTTGCTCTGCGATGAATGAATATTTCCTGCAATCTTAAAATAGAATAGTTAATTGGTAAGATTATTCTTTTGGTCTTATTTTGCCTTCCTAGTTAAAGGTCTTATTTTGCCAAACTTTTTCTGTCTGCGACAAAATCGCCGGATTTCTTAACATTTGCATGTAAAGACCCTTTGATCTTATCTTATCTATGTTCTTTCAAAATCTTTGCGACAATATGATAAGCATAAACTCTCTTGCAAGAATTTAATCTTATGACATTGCCGTCTTGCGATGAAATCGCAGGACGTCTTTACACTTTCATGTAAAAACCCATTGATCTCATCTTAACATTTCTCTCGTGGCGTGTTGCCTCTGTATCATTTACGTCACGCAACAATATGACAGGCCTAAATGTTCTTGCGATCATAAAGCCCCATGACATTGCTGTCTTAAGACACTTATCATCTCCCTAATGGAGGGTGCCGCCCTTATCTTCCCCCAGGTTGCCCCTTCAAGGAGGGAACATCGGACATACAAGACTAGCTCCTCACATCCAGATTTACCAACAACCAGCTATTTTCGCAGCCTCTTGTCCTTTATGCCTATATGGCTTATAGTTACAAGACTGCACCCTAAGTGGGGTTTTCTTCAGGCCAAGTGTATCGTAGCCAAGACTTACCAAGAATGGCAAGGGAGTTTCGTTACCTCGGCGCCTTGGTCATACTTTTCACTTCTTGGAAGAGATTGTTGGTCGTCCAACCAGGATATAACCATATATAGTTGGAAATCCAAGATCTCTCTCTCGGATAGGTTTTCTTTAACCCCAACATCTACATGACTCAGGATCCAGCAGCGGTATAACCTTACCCCTGAATCATGTCGAGAGATACCCCCTCCTATGACGCGCTATTAGGTCTTACATTTTCCTCTTGCAAAATTTTATTCGCAAACTAGGGTGCACGCCATAAAGGTTCGTCCCATTCTTTAATCTCTGCGAAATTTTATTCGCGTTTCCCGCGAGTATTGTAACTCTGATAGAATTTCATAACTTTGATCTTCTTTCTTTTTGTAAAATCTTGCGATTCTTTCAAGCAGAAAATTCTATTCAATTACATATTCTTCAAACAAATCATTCATAGAGTTCTCTAAAGTTCATCATTTTACCTCTCTACTTACTATTTTCTGATTCTGCTTTTCTGCTACGTTTTACAGTTGTTTCTTTTTCTGCGAGACGCTCGCCATCAGCTTTCACATCCTCTTTCCGCTCTATTGTATCAATCATTAACCTTTCACATCTCTATTGTTGTTTGATTTTTTACTTCCAATTGCTATTCTTTTCAGCTCTTTCTTCGCAAGACTTCATATCGATTTCATAACATTTCTTGCTTTCTCCACAATCTCCTTTAATAACTCCAACACCTTCAGGATGAGGAAATTTGATACACTGGTGATAAGTGGATGCTACACCCAATATCCCGTGTAACCAAGGTCATCCTATCAAAGCATTGTAAGGTGATTCGATGTCCACAACGCAGAATAAGATTTTAGAAGATATTCCTTTTAACGGTATTCGCATTTCAATTTCCCCATTTGGTTTGTTAGCTGTACCGTTAAATCCATAGATTTTATATGTTGATGGAATCAAATCTTCATCTCTTCCGCCCATGGTTCTATAGGTATGATAGAATAAGATATCAACTGAACTCCCAGTATCTATTAAGACTCTGTTGATGGCCCAAGAGTCTTCAATTTTACCATCATTTTCTTCATCTTCTTCTTGAATTTTCTTTGGTTTTATCTCTAATCGTACCACCAATGGGTTGTCATGTTGCTCTCCAAGCTCTGGTATATCTTGCGCGGTGAAAGATAGAATTTGTTTCTGCCATTCTTCTAATGGCGAAGCTCTCACTATATTCATTATCTCTCTTCCATCTGTATTTCTCGCGAAGACTCTACTTAAAACATTGTCATGGAAACATTCCACAGTTCTATATGAATGTACAATGGAGTTACAAAAAAAATTCTTTGCTTTAGCCCCTACTTCTATCACAAATGTTTCTGCTCCTTTTAAAGCATTCACTCTGCGATTTTCTAGTGCTGGCGGTAATTGATGAGGTTGTGGATGTCCTACTAGAAAGTGATTTAACTTTCCCTGATCAATCATCCTTAAAATTATCCTCTTTACATTCCTACAATCATTTATTGAATGGCCATGAAAGTGATGGTAAGGACAAAATTCTTGACTTCGATTGCTTGGATTTGGTTCTTTTCCCATGTTCCATGGCGATGGTATATTCTCCATCAGAATAATAGCTTCCCAAATTTTTTCTATACTAGCATTAAGAGGTGGCATCTTAATTTCTTCCCATATTATCTTTTGATTTCCTTGCCCTCTAAAGTTATTCTGCCTTTGTCCGCCATAAGTTTCTTGCGGCTGATCAAGTCTTTGAATATTATTATTTTCACCACGATTGTAATAATTCTTCTCCTTTTCATATTATTCTTGATCTCGACTGCCCATCGCTACCAATTTTAGTTGGTTATCAATTACTACTTTCTCTTGTTGTGCCTGCGAGGTGCTCGCCACATTATTTATCATTTTAGGGAGCAAACTTCCACTTGCCGCTAGCGATCTGGTGTTCGCGATTGGATATGATTCCATCTCATTTTGTTTCTCCTCCAAAGCAATGTATTCTTCCTGTAGTTCTCACAGTTCAGTCATAATGATTGTATTCTTGACTCTGAAAATTTGAATGTACAGCAAAGTAGTCGCGAATATTGCATTAATGAAGGATAAGATCATGTATCTTTCATCTACTCTTCCAGCCATCTCGCTGCACATTGGTTTCCACCTTATGGTTAAGTACTTCAGACTCTTTCCAACTCTCTGTTTTAACCCAAACACATCTTTAATACCCGGCCGCGATGAATTGTTGCTAATATACGCTCCTAAAAATGTAGCTTGTAAATGATCAAAAGAAGTAATGGTATTTTTTGGTAATTCCTCGAACCATTTCAACGCCTCGCCAGTTAAGCTAGATGCAAAATATTTGCATAGCACAGCATCATGATTCTCCCACTGTAGCATACATATAACATAAGCTTTGACGTGTTGAACAACATAAATAGTTCCATCAAAAATGCTGGTTAATACTGGTAAATTGCATTTTGGAGGTATCCCTCTTAACTGTACTTCTTGAGTAAATGGAGTTCTCGCATCTTCTTCAATAGCTTCATCAAGTTTCCTTCTACCTCATTCTCTTCTATTGTTTATCATTCCTCGTATTTTTGCTAATTCTCTCAATATTTTCTCATTCTCAGCTGAGTTTTGTTCCATTGGCCTCTTTAACATTGTTTCCCTTCTTCTGCATTCTTGCCTTTCTTGTCTTACGAGATTTTATGTATCTTCTTCTTCATCATCATCTCGTCTTTCTCTGCGATTTTCTCTTTCATTTTCCTCTTGATATCGTAACTGCCTATCTTCTTATCTGCGGATTTCTTCATTTCTCCTCATTTCTCTTCGATGTCTCTCTATTCTCCTCTGTATCCTATCATACTCCTCCTGAATATTACCATCGTAGCGATTTTGCGTACGTCTCCTTTCTCGATTTTCATGAATATTTTGTCGCACTGCTTCTCGAAATTCATGTTCTTATACTTTTGCCCTCAATCTTTCCCTCTCGCGGGCTAGACGTGCTTGTTTAGCGTAATGACTCTCAATTTCTTCTTCAATCATTCTTTGATTCTCTCGCCCATGTAATATCCTCCTACCTTCTTCTGGATTTTCTTCTTCAATTTGGTTGTTTCTTCCCTCTTGATTTCTATTGTCACGCGAATTATAGCGATCACCAATTATCTCTTCTTCTCTATTTTGCACTTCTTCTCGAGTATTTTCTCTAACATTTCTTATAGGGGAATTTTTCCTTGGTTCTTCTCTGAATGATCTTGAATTTGATCTAACAGTACTTCTTGATCTCCTTCTTTGTAACCTCAAATTCTCCATTCTTAGCTCATGATTTTGTCGTGTTAAATTCGCATGCTCTTCTGCATCTAATCTTCTTTCTTCCTGTATTCTTTGTCTCAAATCATCTACTATTTCACGTCCTTCATGAATTAATTCTCCAACCATGTCTTGATTTCTTTCTCCTACTTCTTCATTTCTCAATTGTCGATTTTCTGCTTCTTCTATCGAATCCGACCTCCAAGTATGCACACTCACTCTATCATAATCCACATTCCTATCTTGTGTTTGTGTTTGTTGATTCGGTTGTTGAATTGAACTTTCTGCTTCATTTTTTATTCTATTTCTTCCTGATCTTATCCTTAAAGATTCTTCCAATTCACCTGTTCCCTCACCTGCAAGTCTTTTACTTCTCCTCACAGTTGTCGGTGGTTCTGATGTATTTCTTCTTCTTCTAGCCATTTCTTCAACCGTAACAATTTCTTCAAATTTTCAAGTTGTAATTAGAGATTTCTTAGCTTGATTCTCCCTGTTTCTAGCGCCAAAATGTAGTTTCCGGAATTCCTACACTACACCCTTGTTAAGATTCTATAGAAATCTATTGGAAATCAATTAAACTTCAAAGATTTAAACGACACTTTACTATTCAATTTTCAGAAATGTTTACAAAATTGGAAGAAATCAAGATTACAAATATTCTCTTGAAGTTTCTCTCTCCTCAAGACTCTTACAACTCTCAAAAATACATCATCCTTTTCTGGATCTATCGAACCCTTTATATAGGGATTTACATAATGGATGACAACCAAGTTTTCCTCCTATTTCGGATCAATTCTGCGATCTCATCGCAATTACTACAATATTCTCAATCGCAAGTACGATCACCATCGCAGGATCAACGTATTCTTCTTTTACCTCTTCCATTGTCAGTTTCTTTTAGGTATTCTGTGACGCTCGTGAAACGTTGTTAAAGAATTGACAGTGACACTCGCAGAAACATTGTTAATATCGCAGGAATAGCATTGTAGCGATATTCTGGTCCTACAAATATCTTATGAAAAAATAAAGAAATAATTTGGGTCGTTTTCACGGAAGAAAAACGTGTACATCAGCCTAGGCTTTTCGTCAAAAATTCGTTTATGCTCTAGAAACCTTCTATTGAGTTAGACATAGACAAATGATGACTCATTAGAAAGTTTACAAACCATGTACCAATATCTTATGTAAAAATCAAGAAATAATTTGGGTCATTTTTACGGAAGCAAAGCCTGTACAGCTGCCTAGGCTTTTCGTAAAAAAACAGTTTATTCTCTAGAGATCTTCAATTGAGTCAGACATAGACAAATGATGACTCATTATAAAGTTTACAAACCATGTACCAATATCTTATGTAACTATCAAGAAATAATTTGGGTCATTTTTACGAAAGCAAAGCGTGTACAACCTAGGCTTTTCGTCAAAAATTAGTTTCTGCTCTACAGACCGTAAATTGAGTCAGACATAGACAAATGATGACTCATTAGAAAGTTTACAAACCATGTATCAATATCTTATGTAAATATCAAGAAATAATTTGGGTCATTTTTAAGGAAGCAAAGCCTGTACAGCTGCCTAGGCTTTTCGTCAAAAATTAGTTTCTGCTCTAGAGACCTTCAATTGAGTCAGACATAGACAAATGATGACTCATTATAAAGTTTACAAACCATGTACCAATATCTTATGTAACTATCAAGAAATAATTTGGGTCATTTTTACGAAAGCAAAGCGAATACAACTACCTAGGATTTTCGTCAAAAAATAGTTTCTGCTCTAGAGACCTTAAATTGAGTCAGAAATAGTCAAATGATGACTCATTAGAAAGTTTACAAACCATGTATCAATATCTTATGTAAATACCAAGAAATAATTTGGGTGATTTTTACGAACGCTAAGTGTGTACAGCTACTTAGGCTTTTCGACAAAAATTAGTTTCTGCTCTAGAGACCTTCAATGGAGTCAGACATAGACAGATGATGACTCATTAGAATGTTTACAAACCATGTACCAATATCTTATGAAAAAATTAAGAAATAATTTGTGTCATTTTTACGGAAGCAAAGCATATAGTGCCTAGGCTTTTCTTCAAAAATTAGTTTCTGCTCTAGAGACCTCCAATTGAGTCAGACATAGACAAATGATGACTCATTATAAAGTTTACAAACCATGTACCAATATCTTATGTAACTATCAAGAAATAATTTGGGTCATTTTCACGAAAGCAAAGCGTGTACAACTACCTAGGCTTTTCGTCAAAAATTAGTTTCTGCTCTACAGACCGTAAATTGAGTCAGACATAGACAAATGATGACTCATTAGAAAGTTTACAAACCATGTACCAATATCTTATGTAAATATCATGAAATAATTTATGTCATTTTTAAGAAAGCTAAGTTTGTACAGCTACCTAGGCTTTTCGATAAAAAATAGTTTCTGCAGTAGAAACCTTCAATGGAGTCAGACATAGACAGATTATGACTCATTAGAATGTTTACAAACCATGTACCAATATCTTATGAAAAAATCAAGAAATAATTTGGGTCATTTTTACGGAAGCAAAGCGTGTACAGCAGCCTAGGATTTTCGTCAAAAATTAGTTTCTGCTCTAAAGACCTTCAATTGAGCCAGATATAGACAAATGATAACTCATTAGAATGTTTACAAACCATGTACTAATATCTTATGAAAAAATTAAGAAACAATTTGGGTTATTTTCATGGAAGCAAAGCGTGTCCAATAGCCTAAGCTTTTCGTCAAAAATTAGTTTCTTCTCTAGAGACCGTAAATTGAGTCAGACATAGACAAATAATGACTCATTAGAAAGTTTACAAACCATGTACCAATACCTTATGTAACTATCAAGAGATAATTTGGGTCATTTTTACGAAAGCAAAGCGTGTACAACTACCTAGGCTTTTCGTCAAAAATTAGTTTATGCTCTAAAGACCGTAAATTTTGTCAGACATAGACAAATGATGACTCATTAGAAAGTTTACAAACCATGTACCTATATCTTATGTAAATATCAAGAAATAATTTGGATCATTTTTTCGAAAGCAAAGCATGTACAGCTGCCAAGGCTTTTCGTCAAAAAGTAGTTTCTGCTCTAGAGAATTTCAATTGGGTCAGACATTGACAAATGATGACTCATTAGAAAGTTTACAAACCATGTACCAATATCTTATGTAACTATCAAGAAATAATTTGGGTCATTTTTACGAAAGCAAAGCGTGTACAACTGCCTAGCTTTTCATCAAAAATTAGTTTCTGCTCTAGAGACCTTCAATTGAGTCAGACATAGACAAATGATAACCCATTAGAATGTTTAAAAACCTTGTACCAATATATTATGAAAAAATCAATAAATAATTTGGGTCATTTTCACGGAAGCAAAGTGTGTACAGCAGCCTATTCTTTTCGTCAAAAATTTGTTTATGCTCTAGAGACCTTCAATTGAGTCAGACATAGACAAATGATGACTCATTAGAAAGGTTACAAACCATGTACCAATATCTTATGTAAATATCATGAAATAATTAATGTCATTTTTAAGAAAGCTAAGTGTGTACAGCAACCTAGGCTTTTCGACAAAAAATAGTTTCTGCTGTAAAAACCTTCAATGGAGTCAGACATAGACAAATGATGACTCATTAGAATGTTTACAACCATGTACCAATATCTTATGAAAAAATCAAGAAATAATTTGGGTCATTTTTACGGAAGCAAAGCATGTAGTGCCAAGGCTTTTCGTCAAAAATTAGTTTCTGCTCTAGAGACCTTCAATTGAGTCAGACATAGACAAATGATGACTTATTAGAATGTTTACAAACCATGTACCAATATCTTATGAAAAAATCAAGAAATAATTTGGGTCATTTTTACGGAAGCAAAGCGTGTCAAAGACCTAGGATTTTCGTCAAAAATTAGTTTCTCATTCTAAAGACCTTCAATTGAGCCAGATATAGACAAATGATAACTCATTAGAATGTTTACAAACCATGTACTAATATCTTATGAAAAAATTAAGAAACAATTTGGGTTATTTTCATGGAAGCAAAGCGTGTCCAATAGCCTAAGCTTTTCGTCAAAAATTAGTTTCTTCTCTAGAGACCGTAAATTGAGTCAGACATAGACAAATAATGATTCATTAGAAAGTTTACAAAACATGTACCAATACCTTATGTAACTATCAAGAGATAATTTGGGTCATTTTTACGAAAGCAAAGCGTGTACAACTACCTAGGCTTTTCGTCAAAAATTAGTTTATGCTCTAAAGACCGTAAATTTTGTCAGACATAGACAAATGATGACTCATTAGAAAGTTTACAAACCATGTACCTATATCTTATGTAAATATCAAGAAATAATTTGGATCATTTTTACGAAAGCAAAGCATGTACAGCTGCCAAGGCTTTTCGTCAAAAAGTAGTTTCTGCTCTAGAGTCCTTCAATTGGGTCAGACATTGACAAATGATGACTCATTAGAAAGTTTACAAACCATGTACCAATATCTTATGTAACTATCAAGAAATAATTTGGGTCATTTTTACGAAAGCAAAGCGTGTACAACTGCCTAGCTTTTCATCAAAAATTAGTTTATGCTCTAGAGACCTTCAATTGAGTCAGACATAGACAAATGATAACCCATTAGAATGTTTAAAAACCTTGTACCAATATATTATGAAAAAATCAATAAATAATTTGGGTCATTTTCACGGAAGCAAAGCGTGTACAGCAGCCTATTCTTTTCGTCAAAAATTTGTTTCTGCTCTAGAGACCTTCAATTGAGTCAGACATAGACAAATGATGACTCATTAGAAAGGTTACAAACCATGTACCAATATCTTATGTAAATATCATGAAATAATTAATGTCATTTTTAAGAAAGCTAAGTGTGTACAGCAACCTAGGCTTTTCGACAAAAAATAGTTTCTCATTGTAAAAACCTTCAATGGAGTCGACATAGACAAATGATGACTCATTAGAATGTTTACAACCATGTACCAATATCTTATGAAAAAATCAAGAAATAATTTGGGTCATTTTTACGGAAGCAAAGCATGTAGTGCCAAGGCTTTTCGTCAAAAATTAGTTTCTGCTCTAGAGACCTTCAATTGAGTCAGACATAGACAAATGATGACTTATTAGAATGTTTACAAACCATGTACCAATATCTTATGAAAAAATCAAGAAATAATTTTGGTCGTTTTCACGGAAGCAAAACGTGTACATCAGCCTATGCTTTTCGTATAAAATTAGTTTATGCTCAAGAGACCTTTTATTGAGTCAGACATAGACAAATGATGACTCATTAGAATGTTTACAATCCATGAACCAATATTTTATGAAAAAATCAAGAAATAATTTGGGTCGTTTTCACGGAAGCAAAGCGTGTACAGTAGCCTAGGCTTTTCATGAAAAATTAGTTTCTGCTCTAAAGACCTTCAATTGAGCCAGACATAGACAAATGATAACTCATTAGAATGTTTACAAACCATGTACCAATATCTTATGAAAAAATTAAGAAATAATTTGGGTTGTTTTCATGGAAGCAAAGCGTATACAGCAGCCTAGGATTTTCTTCAAAAATTAGTTTCTTCTCTAGAGACCTTCAATTGAGTCAGACATAGACAAATGCTAACTCATTAAAATGTTTACAAACCATGTACCAATATCTTATGTAAATATCAAGAAATAATTTGGGTCATTTTTATGGAAGCAAAGCCTGTACAGCTGCTGCCTAGGGTTTTCGTCAAAAATTAGTTTCCGCTCTAGAGACCTTCTATTGAGTCATACATAGACAAATGATGACTCATTAGAATGTTTACAAACCATGTACCAATATCTTATGAAAATCAAGAAATAATTTGCGTCGTTTTTACGGAAGCAAAGCGTGTACAATAGCCTAGGCTTTTCGTCAAAAATTAGTTTCTTCTCTGGAGACCTTCAATTGAGTCAGACATAGACAAATGATGACTCATTAGAATGTTTACAAACCACGTACCAATATCTTATGAAAAAATCAAGAAATAATTTGGGTCGTTTTCATGGAAGCAAAGCGTGTACAGCAGCCTAGGATTTTCGTCAAAAATTAGTTTCTGCTCTAAATACCTTCAATTGAGCCAGACATAGACAAATCATAACTCATTAGAATGTTTACAAACCATGTACCAATATCTTATGAAAAAATTAAGAAATAATTTGGGTCGTTTTCATGGAAGCAAAGCATGTACACCAGCCTAGGCTTTTCGTCAAAAATTAGTTTCTGCTCAAGAGATTTTCAATTGAGTCAGACATAGACAAATGATAACCCTTTAGAATGTTTACAAACCTTGTACCAATATATTATGAAAAAATCAATAAATAATTTGGGTCATTTTCACGGAAGCAAAGCGTGTACAGCAGCCTATTCTTTTCGTCAAAAATTAGTTTATGCTCTAGAGACCTTCAATTGAGTCAGACATAGACAAATGATGACTCATTAGAAAGTTTACAAACCATGTACCAATATCTTATGTAAATATCATGAAATAATTTAGGTCAATTTTAAGAAAGCTAAGTGTGTACATCTACCTAGGCTTTTCGTCAAAAATTAGTTTCTGCTCTAGAGACCTTCAATTGAGTCAGGCATAGACAAATGATGACTTATTAGAATGTTTACAAACCATGTACCAATATCTTATGAAAAATCAAGAAATAATTTTGGTCGTTTTCACGGAAGCAAAACGTGTACATCAGCCTAGGATTTTCGTCAAAAATTAGTTTATGCTCTAGAGACATTTTATTGAGTCATACATAGACAAATGATGACTCATTAGAATATTTACAATCCATGAACCAATATCTTATGAAAAAATCAAGAAATAATTTGGGTCGTTTTCACGGAAGAAAAGCGTGTACAACAGCCTAGGCTTTTCGTCAAAAATAAGTTTCTGCTCTCTAGATACCTTCAATTGAGTCAGACATAGACAAATGATGACTTATTAGAATGTTCACAAACCATGTACCAATATCTTATGAAAAAATCAAGAAATAATTTGGGTCATTTTTACGGAAGCAAAGCGTGTACATCAACCTAGGCTTTTCGTCAAAAATTAGTTTATGCTCTAGTGCCTTCTATTGAGTTAGACATAGACAAATGATTACTCATTAGAATGTTTACAAACCATGTACCAATATCTTATGAAAAAATAAAGAAATAATTTGGGTCGTTTTCACGGAAGCAAAGCGAGTACAGCAGCCTAGGATTTTCGTCAAAAATTAGTTTCTGCTCTAAAGACCTTCAATTGAGCCAGACATAGACAAATGATAAATCATTAGAATGTTTACAAACCATGTACCAATATCTTATGAAAAAATTAAGAAATAATTTGGATCGTTTTCATGGAAGCAAAGCATGTACACCAGCCTAGGATTTTCGTCAAAAATTAGTTTCTGCTCTAGAGAACTTCAATTGAGTCAGACATAGACAAATGATGAATCATTAGAATGTTTACAAACCATGTACCAATATCTTATGAAAAAATCAAGAAATAATTTGTGTCATCTTTACGGAAGCAAAGCGTGTACAGCTGCCCAGGCTTTTCGTCAAAAATTATTTTCTACTCTAGAGACCTTCAATTGAGTGAGACGTAGACAAATGATGAATCATTAGAATGTTTACAAACCATGTACCAATATCTTATGAAAAAATCAAGAAATAATTTGGGTCGTATTCACGGAAGCAAAGCGTGTACAGCAGCCTAGGATACTCGTCAAAAATTAGTTTCTGCTCTAAAGACCTTCAATTGAGCCAGATATAGACAAATGATAACTCATTAGAATGTTTACAAACCATGTACTAATATCTTATGAAAAAATTAAGAAACAATTTGGGTTATTTTCATGGAAGCAAAGCGTGTACAATAGCCTAAGCTTTTCGTCAAAAATTAGTTTCTTCTCTAGAGACCGTAAATTGAGTCAGACATAGACAAATAATGACTCATTAGAAAGTTTACAAACCATGTACCAATACCTTATGTAACTATCAAGAGATAATTTGGGTCATTTTTACGAAAGCAAAGAGTGTACAACTACCTAGGCTTTTCGTCAAAAATTAGTTTATGCTCTAAAGACCGTAAATTTTGTCAGACATAGACAAATTATGACTCATTAGAAAGTTTACAAACCATGTACCTATACCTTATGTAACTATCAAGAAATAATTTGGGTCATTTTTACGAAAGCAAAGCGTGTACAACTACCTAGCTTTTCATCAAAAATTAGTTTCTGCTCTAGAGACCTTCAATTGAGTCAGACATAGACAAATGATAACCCATTAGAATGTTTAAAAACCTTGTACCAATATATTATGAAAAAATCAATAAATAATTTGGGTCATTTTCACGGAAGCAAAGCGTGTACAAAGACCTATTCTTTTCGTCAAAAATTTGTTTCTGCTCTAGAGACCTTCAATTGAGTCAGACATAAACAAATGATGACTCATTAGAAAGTTTACAAACCATGTACCAATATCTTATGTAAATATCATGAAATAATTTATGTCATTTTTAAGAAAGCTAAGTGTGTACAGCAACCTAGGCTTTTCGACAAAAAATAGTTTCTGCTGTAAAAACCTTCAATGGAGTCAGACATAGACAAATGATGACTCATTAGAATGTTTACAACCATGTACCAATATCTTATGAAAAAATCAAGAAATAATTTGGGTCATTTTTACGGAAGCAAAGCATGTAGTGCCCAGGCTTTTCGTCAAAAATTAGTTTCTGCTCTAGAGACCTTCAATTGAGTCAGACATAGACAAATGATGACTTATTAGAATGTTTACAAACCATGTACCAATATCTTATGAAAAAATCAAGAAATAATTTTGGTCGTTTTCACGGAAGCAAAACGTGTACATCAGCCTATGCTTTTCGTCAAAAATTAGTTTATGCTCAAGAGACCTTTTATTGAGTCAGACATAGACAAATGATGACTCATTAGAATGTTTACAATCCATGAACCAATATTTTATGAAAAAATCAAGAAATAATTTGGGTCGTTTTCACGGAAGCAAAGCGTGTACAGTAGCCTAGGCTTTTCATGAAAAATTAGTTTCTACTCTAAAGACCTTCAATTGAGCCAAACATAGACAAATGATAACTCATTAGAATGTTTACAAACCATGTACCAATATCTTATGAAAAAATTAAGAAATAATTTGGGTTGTTTTCATGGAAGCAAAGCGTATCAAAGAAACCTAAGGATTTTCTTCAAAAATTAGTTTCTTCTCTAGAGACCTTCAATTGAGTCGGTTATAGACAAATGCTAACTCATTAAAATGTTTAAAAACCATGTACCAATATCTTATGTAAATATCAAGAAATAATTTGGGTCATTTTTATGGAAGCAAAGCCTGTCCATTCTTGCCTAGGGTTTTCGTCAAAAATTAGTTTCCGCTCTAGAGACCTTCTATTGAGTCATACATAGACAAATGATGACTCATTAGAATGTTTACAAACCATGTACCAATATCTTATGAAAATCAAGAAATAATTTGCGTCGTTTTTACGGAAGCAAAACGTGTACAATAGCCTAGGCTTTTCGTCAAAAATTAGTTTCTTCTCTAGAGACCTTCAATTGAGTCAGACATAGACAAATGATGACTCATTAGAATGTTTACAAACCACCTACCAATATCTTATGAATAAATCAAGAAATAATTTGTGTCATTTTTACGGAAGCAAAGCGTGTACAGCCTAGGCTTTTCGTCAAAATTTAGTTTCTGCTCTTGTAGCTGCAGGAATTCCCACAC